>CAJVRI010000823.1:0-367931 GCA_911649635.1 Poeciliopsis gracilis
AAATTAGATTAAGTGTGTCAATTTTGCATTTTCTCCTGAGATAAAGCTTTTTTGGTCTCTCAGCCTGGGATTTCTTGTAAAACTGGATATTAACTTTGTTTCAGCTTCAAACAACCAGAACTTATCTTTTTCTACGTTGATTCAATGAAAATACGACAGAAAAATGAATGTTAACCTCGTAGATACAAGGAGCCTTGTTCCTATATGAGTCTCTAAGAAACTAATCATTCTTACACTGTTTCTGTCCAAGTAGTTGAAATCAATTCCATATTTTCTCTCTGTTTATATTTGTGCAGCTCTCATACATTTTATGTTTAAGGACGATTTGTTCTGAGTACAAGAATGTGCATTTACTGTTTGATCGCTCTCTGATCTGCACCATACTCATCCAATATTGTGCAGATCACAATTTTATCACAATCTGAGCTTTGTTTATTCCTGTGTTTGTAAGTAATGTCAGTATTGCACTTAATGCCCTTCCTTCTCAATTTCAAGACCAAGAACTGTTCTTCTTGAATGCTCCTGCATCTTTCTAAAACATGTGCTCAAAATAGTAAGATTGCTTAGATCTTTCTGTCTAAGCAACAACAATGAGAGCAGGTCTGTTTCCATCTCTGGAAAAACCCATTTTGAAACAGCATAGAAATGAGAGCTGTAGTTTTGATGGTTTGAAATATAAACAAAGTCTAATTGCTGCATGTTGTGGAAAAAACAAACTCTTTCCAAGCACTGTTCAGGTAGAACCAGTCAATCAGCTTTATTCATGCATTGTGCATATAATTATGAGAGTTCATAAGACAATCAAGCTGGTCTAGATGCAAGTCTAACCCAGCTCTAAGCTCTGCCAGTTTACAACATGTCAGATTTTATACAATGATTAGCAGTATAGGATATCTAAGCTCTGCACAATGCAAAGTATTGTTTCTTTTGGTGCTATATTCTGCTTCTTCTCTCATTTTAAATGCAATTTTCAATCTTTACTTTTTTCAGTAATTTCATACTCAAAATGCTTTCGTCATGTACAAAATAAAAGTTTTTTGTTTTTATTTCTGCAATTTTTACATTTTTATCTTTTATTAACATTTTCACAGCCATCTGTTCATCAATGTGTTCTTTGCACATCAAGACAAACAAATTTGGCTTGTTTTCCCTTCTAAACTTCTCGCATTTGTTCTTAATGTCTTTCAAAATCCCAGATCTTAGAATTTGCAGTATTTTATACTTTAAAAGAACTTTTTCATATTTATCACCGTTTATGTTCAATGATTGCATTGACTCAATTTGAATTTGTACCTTTTTGTCGTAGTTGTTTGTAGTTTCTCTTATATCCACAGAACTGTCTGCCACTTGTTACTTTGTTCTCTTGTGGTTTATCATCCACTTAGAGCCATCTCTTCATTCACTACTACTTCTACATCTGTATTTTATTTTGCTTTTATTTTTTCCTGAATTTGTCCTTCCACACTAGTTGCTTTAGAGCCTTTCTTTTCAACCAAATCATATGCATTTTCAGTATTGCTGTCAATTTCTTTATCTTTTGGTGTTCCTTTGCTGTTCTGTGAATTTTTGTCAGTTCTTGGTTGTTCATCATTATTTGATGACATCATTCTCACCTCTTGCAAAATATTATTTTCATATGATTCCAAGTGGACATCCAGGAGAACATAATATGGGACATGTGTGTGGACTTAACATGGAACATATGGAAAATTTAACCACATTATTTAACCACAAATTCTACTGCTTCTCAGTATTTCTATGCTGTTTCAAAGATTATAAAGCTGACAATCAAATATTTTGCTGAAAAATTCACTTTGGTGCATTTTTTCACTTATCTCCCTGAGATTTTTCTTTTCATAAAACACAGTGTCGTGGAAAAAATACGATAAGGTCACATCTGCTAGTTACGTCATATGAAACATTTGTGAACTCTTACCAAAAGAACTATTTGGGTTCTTTTAGAAGTTTGTTTTCCACAGCTGCATAAGGACCAGACCGTCTTGTCAATTGTTTTCCTTCCTTAACATTGTATAAAAAGTTACACAGAATTTGAGGTCAGTACAACATAAATGTACATTAAATGCACAGTGGCACAGTTGATGGAAGTGTTGCCTTGCAGCAAGAAGGTTCTGGATTCAATACTCGGCCCAGGGTCTTTCTGCATGCGTGGGTTCTCTCTGGGTACTCCGGCTTCCTCCCACAGTCCAAAAACAGGTTAATTGGTGTCTCTAAATTCTCCCTAGGTGTGTGTGTGTGTGTGTGTGTGTGTGTGTGTGTGTGTGTGTGTGTGTGTGTGTGTGTGTGTGTGTGTGTGTGTGTGTGTGTGTGTGTGTGTGTGTGTGTGTGGTTGTTTGTCTTGTCTGTCTCTGTGTTGCCCGGTGACAGACTGGTGACCTGTCCAGGGTGAACCCTGCCTCTCGCCCTATCGACCCCTGGTGTAAGAAAATGGGTGGATGTGAAAAGAAATAGTTACAGGACTAAGAAAACAAAACTTACGCTTTCTCTTCTTATTTTCAAATAGGCCACCCTGACTTAGCAAAATGGCATGGGCAGCAGGTGATTCATATGATTGTTGACATGGCTGGTATATGGGGGAGATAGTTGGCAGAGTGGGCGGAGAAGCAACTGGAGAAGTGCTTCTGGCTCTTGTCTTCTTCTGGAAAGCCAGAAAAGATGAAACAATAGGAGGAGAAACAGGAACCAGATCAAGCACAATGATAGTCTCTTCCTGGTTCTGTTGTACCACAGAACCAGCATCCAAAGACTATTTCACTTGATGCACTTTGGATGCTCCTCAGCTATGGTCTCTGTTGGTTCATAGACCAGGTTCTCAGCTTTTTCACCAGCCCTCTGCTCTTTGGGCGAAAAAAAAACCTGCTGTTCCTTCGAGGTGTGGGGCTGCACTGGTACAGACATGCCTAGGAAAGACATAATCTTACAGAAAACAGAAATAAATATCTATAGACACATATCTTGCTCACTCTCTGTGGACTTGATATAACGCCCTACAGAAGTACACACACTCTCACACACGTACATGCATTACTTACAGAGAGAAGAAATTCATAAGCCCTCTGCATCTTCTCAAGAAAATTATTTGTAGTAGCAGTGGGCTCCAAATGAGAAATTACGTCTCCTACCCACTTGCCTTGAAGACTTTTCTTCCTTAGCAAAAATAAAATAGGCTTATAGCCTAAAACAGGGGTGTCCAACCTACGGCCAGCGGGCCGACTGTGGCCCGCGGACCAGTTTTTATTGGCCCGCAGCAAATTTTGAAAATATAATTGAATATGGCCCGCACAAAAAGCTTGAGCTCAACTCCGTTGCACTTCTCAGTTTCAACACTAGATGGAGCCAACCACAGAACCGGCAATTATGTATCGGTTCAATATGAGACCCGACATTTAAATTTTTTTTTTACGGAGGGGTGGTAATTCTATTCACGGGTGCTGAGTTGCAGTTTTAAGGGTGCGAAAGCACTTCTAAAACAGGCATAGATACAGAACTGTTCTCAGCATTTCTATGCTGTTTCAAAGATTATAAAGCTGAAAGTTGAATATTTTGCTGAAAAATATACATTGGTACATTTTTCACTTATCTCACTGAGATCCAGGGGGATTTAATATGGGACGTATGGAAAGATTTAATATAGTAAATATGCTTGCATTTAACGTGGGACAACCGGAAGGATTTAATATGGGACATATAGGGGGATGTTATCTGGGACACATGGGAGGATTTTACATTGGACATATGGGAGAATTTAATAAGGAACGTATGGAAAACTTTAATATGGGACATGAATTAGTGCCTGAGGCATATCGCCAAAAATTTCACAGATTGAGAAAACAGTATAATCAAACGTATACAGATTTTGTTAGAGATAAAGAAATTCTCTTTGATCGTTGGTGCGCTGCTAAAAATGTTGAGGATTTTGTACAACTCAAGCAACTCATTCTGATGGAAGATTTTAAAAACTGCTTGCCAGAGAAAGTCACCACCTACTTGAATGAAAATGAAGTGTCAGATGTGTCCAAAGATGCAGTGCTCGTTGACGAGTACATGTTGAAGCATATAGGTAATTTTGAGTGATCACCTGTCTTTAATAAATTTGACAGATCGGAAAATAGCGAGAAGGAGGGGACAAAACCTGCTTCAGTCGTAGAATCGGATCTTCCTGCTGCGCTCAATAGTGTGGAAAGTAAGTCAGTTCATGAGGTGGACTTAAAAGTTAATGTCACATGTTTTTATTGTAAAAAGAGGGGCCATATTGTGGTTAATTGCCCGGTTTTTAAGAAAAAGAACGCTAAACCGGTCGCTCTAATTGAAACGGTGAATCACTATGCCCAGTCACCTTCAAACAAAAAGTTTTGTGAGTATGCTGATTTTAAACCTTTTGTCGTGGATGGGTTTGTTTCAGTGTCTCCTATACTGGTGAGAAAATTCCTATTAAAATATTGCAGGATACTGCTGCTTCTCAATCCTTTGTTTTGGAGGGGATTTTACCGTTAAGTGGTGACACTGCTATTGGTTCAGATGTGCCAGTTCATGGTTTTGATATGCAGGACATTGGGGTTCCTCTGCACAAAGTCGTGATCCAATCCGAGTTGTGGTCTGGTGACGCTGTGGTTGGGGTGCGTCCTAGTTTTCCAATATCGGGCGTCTCCATGATTATGGGCAACGACTTGGCTGGGGGTCGAGTGTTAGTTACTCCTGACGTTATACCTGTCCCGGTGTTACAAGGCAGTAACTGATGAGCCTGATTCTGTCTCTACAGGTTATTTCTTGAATGATGGGCTTTTAATGCGTAAGTGGACGCCTTTACATGTCTCCCCTGTTGAAGAGTGGAGCGTTGTGAAACAGATTGTTGTCCCAACCCCATATCGAACAGAGATTTTGCGATTAGCGTATGATAATCCACTAGCTGGTCACCTGGTCATAAGGAAAACTTATGATCGCATTTTGCGTCATTTCTTTTGGCCTGGGTTAAAGAGTGATGTTGTGCGCTTGTCATATAACGGTGGTGTTGAGACGGTGAGGCAAACGCTGGAGGCCCAGGTAAGATGAATGATGGGTTATTTATTAACAAAAAGTAGTCCAAAACACAACAGTCCGCGACCAGGCAGCACGGCTGAGCGGAAGCCAGGGCTCACACCGGTAGCATCTGGTAATACAGGCGGCAAACACAAACAAGCACAACGACAAGGACCCGACCAGGAACAAAGACACAGGAGGAACTAAATACACTGAGGGTAATCAAGGGAACAAGACACACCTGGGAACAATCAAGGGGAAGACAGGACAACGAGGAGACTTGGGACACAGAAAACTCAAATAAACACAACAGAAAAACACAGAACATGACAGCGCTACTGTAATTCGTGTCATTTCTGTCAAGTATCTGGAAAATCCAATCAGACAATTCGTGCCGCTCCATTGTATCCCATTCCAGCCATCTCTGAACCATTTGAACGAGTGCTGGTTGACTGTGTGGGTCCGTTGCCTCGAACTAAAGCGGGGAATAAGTTCTTGGTAACAGTGATGTGTACCTCCACTCATTTTCCAGAGGTTTTTCCGGTGCGTAAAATATCTACGCCAGTAGTGGTGAAGGCATTAACGAAGTTTTTTTCATTGTTTGGTTTGCCTCGGGTGGTGCAGACTGACTAAGATTCTAATTTTATGTCTAAAGTATTTGCGCAGGTTTTAAAACAACTTGACATAAAGCACTGTCATTCCAGCGCTTATCACACGGAAAGTCAGGGCGACTCGAGCGTTTCCATCAAACGTTAAAAACAATGCTTCGCATCTACTGTTTGGAGTTCATAAAGGACTGGGATGAAGGTGTACATTTACAACTTTTCGCTATACGGAAGGTGGTTCTGGAGTCATTAGTCCATCCGACTTGGTTTTTGCTCACACAGTTCGTGGTCGTTTAAAGTTACTGAAAGAGAACTGGTTGTGTGAGAAAGGTGTCCAAAATTTATTGGACTATGTTAGTAACTTTCGACTGAAGCTGAGCCGTACCTGCGAGACAGCCAAAGAAAACCTTCAAGCTGCACAGGCTAAAATGAAGTCTTTATTTGACAGAAAAGCGACCATGAGAGTTTTTGAGCCTGGTGACAAAGTTTTAGTATTACTTCCGGTTCCTGGTTCTAGCTTACACGCACGTTACAGTGGCCCTCATGTAATCAAGAGGAAAGTCGGAGATAGAGATTATGTGGTCTCTACTCCTGACTGAAAGCGTGCATCACGCCTATGTCATATTAATATGCTAAAACCTTATATCGAGTGTGCGCCCTCTCTGACTAAAGTGGTTAGTTGTTTCCAATGAGCAAACAGACTCATCGAACGCACGGGAGGAGCTGTCCAGTGCTGAACCTGAAGGTGACGTATTTTTCCCTGATGCCTCTAAAGGTCAGTTTCCAAATTCGGAGATGTTGGAAGACTTACCTCTCTTGTTGTCTCACCTTGATTTTTCCAAGCTGGCTGATGTCATTAATTTGATCCAGTCTTATAGGTTGCTGTTTGCAGACATTCCATCTCACTCGTGTGCTCAGCCATGACATCGATGTTGGTGACTCCAAGCCAATTAAACAACATCCTTACAGAGTGAACCCGGACAAGAGAGGCCGTTTGAAAGAGCAGGTGGATTACATGGTGAAACATGGACTTGCTGTTGTCAGTAGTAGTGCGTGGAGTTCGCGGTGCCTCCTCTAAAGCCAATGGAGAGGATCATTTCTGTACGGACTTCAGGAAGGTAAATGGGGTGACTAAGCCGGATTGTTATCCACTGACACGTATGGAGGACTGTGTGGACCATGTGGGGGCTGCCCAGTTTGTTACCAAGCTGGATTTGCTGAAGGGATACTGGCAAGTACCCTTAACCGCGTGAGCCCAGGAAATTTCCGCTTTTGTCACACCCGATGATTTCCTTCAATATACGGTGTTGTTTTTTGGGATGCGTAATGCTCCAGCGATGTTTCAACGGTTAATGAATGTGGTTTTGTCCAGTTTATCATTCTGTGAGGCTTATTTGAATGATTTGGTGATTTGTTCTTCTACATGGGCTGAGCACATTGAACAGGTAAAATCTTTTTTTGCGCGTCTGAGTGAGGCTAATTTGACTGTTAACCTTTCCAAATGCCAATTTGGCCATGCGACAGTGACCTATCTTGGAAAAAGGGTGGGGGGAGGTCAAGTGCGCCCCGTTGAGGCTAAAGTAGAGGCTATTTTGTCTGTGCTCACCAGTCGTACCGAGCTGCGGCGGTATCTGGCCATGCTGGTTACTATCGGGGGTTCTGTAAAAACTTTTCCTCCGTTGCTGCCCCTTTAACAGACTTACTTAGTCCTAAAGTAGTGTTTATTTGATCTGATCGATGTCAATCTGCTTTTGAGCAAAACAAACATCTACTTTGATGTGCCGTTTAAGTTGGCTGTGGACGCATGTGATTCAGGCGTCGGAGCTGTCCTTTTACAGGATGGTTCTGATGGGGTGGAACATCCGGTTTCTTATTTTTCCAAGAAATTGGACAAGTATCAAAAATGGTACTCCACCTTTGAAAAGGAGACACTGGCGCTGGTCATGGCTTTAGAACACTTTGAGGTGTATGTAGGCGGTTCCAGCGGACCTGTGGTGGTTTTTACAGACCATAATCCTTTAGTTTTTCTGGACCGCATGCGTAATAAAAATCGCCGTTTGATGGGCTGGTCTCTAGGGCTTCAATCTTTTAATATATCTGTAACAACTTCCCCTCATGCCCGTCCCGTCATACACAAAGAGGAGGCCAGTGGGTTGAATTTTCTGTAATGAATGGTCAATATAAATTAGCACAGTGAGATTCCCGACTGGTTCACTAGGTCTCCGCGTACACAGTAGAGCACTCAACAGACTGGAAAGCTGTCAGCCCCCGAGACCTGGTGGAAAGGGGAACTTGCCAATAACCTTCAGAGAGATCAATAGTAGTGAGATATTTTGCTTTCCCAAGACAGCAAATCAAATCATCAATACGTGGAGTTGGATACGAGTCAAACTTGGAAACAGAGTTCAAATAACGGAAGTCTATACAGAATCTCATGGTGCCATCCTTTTTTGGTACAAGGACAATAGGATTACACCAGTCTCTATAAGAAGGCTCAATGATACCCAGAGAAAGCATTAATTCAATCTCCTCTTGTAAAGGGCCAAGGAGACGCTCAGGGATCCTGTAGCTCCTTCGCTTCACCACTGCATCCTCTTTTAAACGAATCTCATGTTCAATATAATCCGTACGTCCAGGATTATCCTGAAACACCTTGATGTTACAAAGGGCTCTCACTTCTAACTGCTGCTCTGGGGGTAGATGACTCAGGTGAAGAGCAGACGCTGATGGTAGGGGCAAGTATTGTTCCTCTACCTCCTCATCTGATACACTTCTAATAAAAAATACATCTTGCTTCCCCTCAGGCCTTGAGACCCATTCCTTTAGCAGGTTAATGTGAAAAACTCTAGTACTGTGTCTCTGATCTGGAGTACAGACCTTATAAGTGGTAGGACCCAGTTTTTGAACAACCTCATATGAACCTTTCCACTGAGCCAAAAACTTATAATCAGTTGGGAGGAGTACCAACACCTTTTCCAATTTCTCTCTCATCTGGAGGACATAAGAAATCGTATTAACAGATTCCTTTGCAGGTTTCTACCCCTCCCACCTTTCCTTCAAAAGGGCCAATGTACCTCGGACCTCATGCCCAAAAAGCAGCTCAAAGGGGGAGAACCCGGTAGAAACCGGGTTCCCCCCCTTTGAGCTACTTTTTGAGTAGCCTCAAAGGGGGCTACTGGCAAAAGTAGCCCCCTTTGAGCTACTTTTTAGAAACCGGGTTCTCCCCCTTTGAGCTACTTTTTGGGCATGATATGCAAACAAGAGGTAAGGGAGCCACTAATCCCAATCAGACCCAGTTTCATTGATGAACTTACGAAGCATATTCTTAAGAGTCTGATTAAATCTCTCTGTGAGTCCATCAGTTTGCAGGTGATATGTGGTGGTTCTCAGTCCCTTAATGCCAATCAGTTTATATACATCGTTCAGTAATTTGGACATAAAATTAGTCCCTTGATCAGTCAATATTTATTTAGGGAACCCCACTCGTGAAAAAAACTGAACTAAGCAAAAGGCAACAGTTTTAGCCTTAACAGATTTTAGAGGAAACACCTCCGGATACTTTGTTGCATAATCAGTAATAACCAACATAAATTGGTTACCTGATTTGCTCTTCTCCACTGGACCCGCAACATCCATGCCCAAACGGTCAAATGGTGTATTTATAATAGGAAGAGGCTGCAGAGGAGCTCTTGATGCAAATCTGGTGGATGTTTTCTGGCATTGAGGACAACTCCTGCAAAAACTGGCAACATCTTTGTGTAACCCAGGCCAGTAGAAACACCGTTGGATTCGGGCTATGGTTTTATGTTTCCCCAGGTGGCCAGCCCAGGGTATTGCATGGCCCAACATTAATACTGTTTTTCTGACCTCTCTGGGCAACACCAGCTGTTGTACTTCTCCATGTCTCCTATAGAGGATGCCATTTTGCATATTAAATTCCTTTGCATCTCCACCTTCTTCAACCCTTTTAATAAGGTCGGTCAGACTTCCATCCTGGTGCTGCAGCTCACTAATATTATCAGGAATGTCAAAGTCCAACTGGAAGGGCTGTGGTATGTTTGAATTTTTCTCGCTTGCGCTGTGCACGAGATTTGCGTTCTTTTGTTTGACCTTCTTCAATCTCAGCCCCAAAAAATGGCAAGGCTCTTAAACTGAACTCATCTTTCCCAGAGATCTTTGCTTGAGATCGTGTCAATACAACATTACACATTTTAAAGGCACTGATTAGATCAGGGAGAATTGGAAGATCATTTCCCAAGACCACAGGAAAGGGTAAGGCATCCATAACACCTACCTTTAACAGGTTATCATGTCCTTGCACTCTCATGTAAATATCTGCTGTTGGATATTGTTTATCATCCCCATGGACACAGCAGATAGGTATAGTTTCAGAGGTGCAAATAATATGCGGTGGGACATACCTGCGACACACCAATGTCTGGGTGCTTCCTGTGTCAATCAGGGCTTTGACCCTTTGCCCCACTATCTCCACCGTAGTCTCCATCAGTGGCTGACTTTGTCTGTTCAATACATGGTTCTCTCTGGGTACAAAACACATCTGAGAGAGGTTTGCAGGATTTTGAGGACACCTAGGCTTTGTGTGGCCCTCCTGGCCACATAAATAGCAGATGGGTTTTTTCAAAGTTTTCGTTTGACTGGGGAAAAACCTTTTTCCTTTCCAGACTGCTTACTCACATTTTCAGTTCGACCGGGGTTACCTGAAGTTGGAGTAAGCTCCCTTTTTGCATTTCTAAAAGCCCACGGTTGGATCTTCCTACGTGCAGCCACAAAAGCATCTGTGAGGGAAACTGCCTCGGCTGCATTTTTGGAATTTCATTCCTTAATCCAAACTTGGAGTTCTGGGGACCACATTCGGAAATACTGTTCAAGAATTATGACGTCATTAATCTCTTCAACAGTCTTACCTCGGGGCTGAACCCATTTGCCATACAGTTCTTTAAGTCTCACATAAAGTTCCTTGGGAGACTCATTCGGCTCCACATGAAGAGAGCGGAACCTCTGATAAGTCTCGCTGTTAATTTCATATTTCTGTAAAATTGCAGCTTTAACATTATCATAGTTCATTTATTCCTCCATGTCCATATGTACATATGCACTCCTGTGGAATAGTGGAATCAATTGAATTGCCCAGTCACTTTTTGGCCATCTGTAAACACACGCTATCCTCTCAAAAATTATGAGGAAATGCTCAATGTCATCATCATCACTTAACTTTTGTAGTTTTGGTTCTTTATAGAAGTGTGTAGAAATTGAGTCACCTGGCTTAACAGCCGACAGTGCCGGTTCTGGTAATGAAGTATCCACATCAGGCTTCAATCCAACAGACGAGGAGGTGTGGTCTATCTATTTGTGACCATGATTTTTGACTAAATGTTTCATATTTTGTTTGTTGTGTTATTGTTTGGTTGTGATTACATAGTATGACTTTGTGTGATTAGCATAGAAACAGAAAATAAAATAAAAATAGCAAATTGTACATAAAAACTGAGAAACTGATCAAATTAAACATTTGATATTTGAAAATAAAGTGTAATTTGATACTTTAATCTACCCTATCAAATGTAACTTGTTACTCTGAGTTGAAAAGAAAAAACTTGTGGATAAAGTAACATGGTTTCTAGACTGAGGCTTAAAAATTTTAAATCTAGGATTACTTGATTAATGGTCATTAAATTGATACATTTTCGGTGAAATTGGGCAATTTGGGGTTTTCATTTAATTTTGGACTGGTGAATTTTTATTTAGAAGAACAAAGGTAAGAACAGTGTTTTGCAAGGAGGAAAATGTAAGCATTCTATCTTGAGAAATATAATGACAAGTAATAATAGGTAGCAATTTTTAAAGACACTTGGTTAATTGATCGGATATAAAAACATTAACAACAGTAGCAAAAATAAAGGTGTTAGATGTAGAAAAAGAAACTATTATGCACAAAAGAAACCTAAAGCTGTGAAATAGAGAAAGAAAACTTAGCATTGAATACTAAGGATTTGTTTTAAAGTACAATTCCATCGGAATTTTTATTTGCAGTAGTGGATTTTGATTGATATATTTACTTATAGAAAATACTTCAAAAAGGGAGGAATGGAGATTATTGATATTGAAACTTATGAAATTTATATAAAAAACATTTTTAGGAACAATAAAAAAAAGAAAAGAAATGTTTTAAGAAATGTTTGATTTGTGCTGAAACAACATACAGGGAATCCTGTAGGGATGCAATCCATAGAGAAATTTAAATTCAAGCAGAAGAGGAAGGTTTCCAGAACAAATTATAGATTTTTATAGGATTACATCAAAAAAGTTAAAGGAAAGATGTTTGTTGAAAATGGATGTTGATGAATTTTCTCCATTGAAAGGTGTTCTGACAATGGCTAAAGTATTATACAAAGTAATGATTCCCAGATATGGTGTATTTGAACAAATTTATAGCTATAATTAAATTCATTTTGGTTAACTAATTAAAATTTTTTTAAGGAATTATGGTTCATATAGATTTGAATATTATGATGCTAGCCATTTTCATAGTACTAATTTATTGATTAAAATGAATGGGTTGAAGAAATGTGTTGAAGAAAACAGACAAGCTGTAGACAAAATATCTATTATTGATTAAGTCATACACTAATCAGTAAAAACATTCAAGAATACCTTTTTTGAGAATTTATGTAAGGAAACTTTATAAAATGTTTGAAATAAACAACCAGCAAGATTTGGTTGTTTAGACAAAGCTGAGTTGATAGTTTTTGTGAAGTAGGTGACTACTGGGTTTCTGAGTTTTCCATATGTACTAGAAAATAATAGAAACATAAATTGAATGAATTTCATCCACCATAAATGTGCAGAAAGGTGAGGAACTTTGAACAGGCAGTAGATAAGGCTGTGCGTTACAAGTGCTATAATCTCTCTCTGCAATCCAGAAAGGATTGCCCTGGATGCTCTTGGCGATGAAGAAAGTGTGCGGCTGCTTGGAGAAGTGGTGATCATATTTATGCTGACACAATAACAGCCACAGTTGGAAACGAGAGATGCAGAGTTGGAATAGATGTTTGTTTCAAACTTGCGAACAGACAAACTGAAACCTTTGGACATATTGCATCTTGGTTTCTCTGATTCTGCTGGGTCATTGCAGTATTGCAGCTGTTCTGGCATCAGGTGGATGTCATCTTATTCAAAAGTTTGCTTTCTTTGCTAAAGAGAAAAACATTTTTCCTGGTGGAAAATAGCAGAGCCCACTAGTACCCTTGTAGAAATTAATGATGCCACTTATAGTTATTATTTTCTTGGTTTGTTTTTTCACCGTCTGTATCAATAATCAATAATAGCCAAAACTGTTAGAAATGTCATGTATCAGTATCAACTTGTTTCTTCCATCTCTGAGGGAGACTCTGATGTCTAACGTTATGACGGATGCATTGAAAATGTGTCAGCAAGTATTGTATTGTATTCCTGATGTCTGTGTTAGACTTAATAATATGAAAAACAGGAGGGAAATGTTAGGAAAATTATCTAAGTTCATTTACTTATGAGTTTATTTGAAAAGTTATGTTTTCATATTATTATTCTATGTGTTGTTTTCTTGACTCCTTTCTTTTGTGGTTCACTATTACCTGTTTTTCCAGATATTTTCTCGGGGGTTAGAAATGTTTACACATTCTTGTGTTACGAGCTGCTTTTGATCATTGGTTGCTTTGATCATTAGCTGTCTTCCTGAGGAATGGAATTATAGCGGTCATCCTTGTGTCCTGGTACGGGCATGTCCACAGAAGAATTCCAGAACATCGTGTGGGAAGGTTTATTGATCAATTGTTTCTGTGACTGTGTGAAAAAGCCAACGTCTTTGTTCGTAAACATTAAAAAAAGGCAGTTGAGGACTGAGAGCCGGCGGAGTTGATCCCAGACTGTGTTTGACGGTGGTTCTCCGTGTCGGGCTCTGCTTCCCTCTTCTGCAGAAAAGTAATATGTGTCTTTGGTTGATTCTTGCAGGTCAGGGAACAAAATAAACCCAACAAACACACATTTGTGCATTTTTCATTTTTTTTAAATTTTTTATAAAACACAGGAATTAGACTTTGTTCATATTTCAAACCATATTTCAAATTAAAATGAGACTTGTGACACTCAACAAAATAAATGTGAATACAGTGATCTGTTCTCAAACGAGTTGGGTAAGCTTCTGGTTATACATAATCACATCAATGTTCGACACATCTGATTGGGTATCGTCCATGGTTTCCACTAACAAAAAGGCAAGAGATCAGAATATGCATCAAAATATGTTGAGTTTCAGACCTCAACACTGCTCTCAAAAGACCACATCAATGCAAACAGTATATGTTTGTCTAATGGTACTGTATTTTCAGTTTTAGATGCCAAGAACTCCTGGCAGATTTCACTGGACTGCTCACCACTTTAAGGATCCATTTTGGTTAATACAGGTTTCTACGGATGCCCTTTGGGATTAGCTCTGCGAGTGAGCTTTTCCAGCACATCATGGAATAAATTTTCACTGGTTATCCTGGTGCCATTATTGTGGACAACATACTCATTGGTGGCAAGAACATTGAGGATCATGATGCCAACTGAAGAAAAGTTCTTAACTGAGCCAGAGAGGTAAACCTAAGACTCAACCCTGAAGTTCAGACTGAACCAAGTTGGACATGTGTTTACTAATGGCTTAAAAGCAGACCTATCAAAAAACAAAGGAAACTAGAAATGTTGCATTTCCTGTGAAAATTCCAGTGTGAATGCTGAACGGTTTTGGTGAAAGCTGCAGTTGGCGTTTGAAGCCAACTAAAGACTGGAAGGAATGTAAGAAATTGGCAGAAGCACCACAAGAAATTATATCTACCACAGGGGAGCTGGTCCTTTAGTTGGAACAGCAGTAGAAGTATCAGAGTAGATTAACTGCCATTAAATATGGTATCTCAATATGAAGGTTATGTGGAGTTTGTGACAGGCTGTGACACTTCGTTTGCATTAGATTGCATTTTAATTTGGCTTGAATAGTGTCCAAGTAATACCATCACATCATTTTACAGAGTGAGCCATTTGCCAGAAGCACCATGTGGTGATTTGCATTTCTAGCAAATGCAAAAGATATTTTGGCAAAAAGAAAAAAATGTAATTTTTTTTCACACATGTGGAATAGGCCTAAAACTGCTTGTATATTTCCTTCTTGTATCATCAGTTTATACCATTTTGAAAGAAATGAGTTTGAAAACTTAAGAGGTCCACCAGTGTAGTTATTACTGAAATGAAAGACAGGAGACAGAGAGTCAGATATATGGCATAGTTTTACTTCACATTTTTTCATTACAGAGTAAATCTTAAGTCTAAACACAGGTATTGGACAGCTTCAAAACACCGATACATGAGGCTGCATTAGCTAGTGGATACTGCATAGACACACACACTCACAAAAATGACTACATTTTCCACTACAAAGTTCAATGTCCCGCAACTGCTGTGCAGTCACAGAATGTAATGCGACCATGTGTTAGAAATGTCTTTAGGCCCCCCACCCCCCTGTTTACCATCACATACAACCATTCACACTCACACACCAACTCCTCTGTAGCTGGAAAGGACTTTGGGGTGTCTCACATCCTGTCCTCTCCACAACATCAGTGCTTCAAAGTGACGGGAATCCCAGAGCAGAGCTGATAAAGCAACCTAAACTTCACAAAGATTTATTGTAGTGGTTGGTTCCACATCCCATTAAAACAGCAGAAATCCATCTGAGCAGGATTCGCTGATCAGCAGAAATATGGACTTGTGGAAATGTAGATGTGCCTCATCTTTCTAACTACACTGGGCTGCCAATACAAGGCTTCGTTTCAAAACAAAAAAAATATCCTCCATGTAAATGTTTGAGGAGTAACCCACATTTCCTTCAACAACGCGCAACATCCACAAGCACAGGAGTAAAACAGGACCTCACCTCTCCCTGGTCTGCACACATCTTTCTTGCAAATGCAAAAACAGAAATGGGAGATTTTTTTCCTCTCTCTAAAATAAAGCTCCAGCTCTCCAAGACTTAAGACAGCAATGATGAGAAGGGGGCAATAAACTTCCTCTCTGTCACCTTGAGCTGTTTGGTGAATTGGACCGTCTTACCTCTGCAATCTAGTGTCCGTTCTGTTAACCTTCAGCTAACAAAGGGAATGTGTCCAAAAAGTGATTCACTGGCACATATTTACATATACGATAAGAACAAGTGCACAATCTCACTGAAAATGAAGGGCTAACTCCGAGCTAGGCTGGATGAAAGGAATGAACTGGAGGATCCCAACACTTTAAGTGCTTTTTTTTTTTTTTATTTTGTCAGGAATGCTCGATTTTCCTTTTGCAGCTTTGACCGCAAGGAATAGCTTGAGCGGGTTGGGTGTAGTAGTGAATGGGTGTGCCATTAATAGCTTCCTCCACTCGACTTCAAGGAATGTTGCACATATATTTTTCAAAGCGGTCAGGATGAGCAGAATGAGAACCCCAGCCCAACTACAGGACACACACACACTGTCTTCCACACTCCTGGCCATACACACACCAGCTACACAGGTAAACCAACAAAAACTAGATTGTAGCATCATGTTAATAAACAAGTAAAAGATGAACTGGAATCAGAATCTGGGACAAGGATAATGACAATAATATTGCTGCAGGCAGCGAGAGCACTTTCCCTTTTGTAGGTTACACCTTTTTTTTACCCCCCCACCCCCAAATTTAAAGACTCTTTGCTGGAGGCAGGAGGGTGGGAGGGGTGCTGTAGAAAGAGAGGTCGCTGGTGGGGTGGGGATTGTGGGAGTACTGGTCAGCCCCTGGACTTTAGAACTGGACTTTAGAACTGCTGGGCCAGAAGCTCACAGAGACGCTTGGACACTGAGTCTTTGCTGCAGCGCAGAGTCAGGCGATACATCTGTAGAGACACAGGTGAACACAATGATCAAGCTGAAAGAATGGAACAGGTCACATGACTCCATCTGGGATCCCTCTGGTGCTACCATCTCAGGAATCTGCAGGTTTCAGCAAGACAAATTTAAGACTTTCCAAAACCACCATGAAAGAAATTTAAGACTTAAAAAAAAACAAAACTATAAATATAGGTGATGGTTGGGGATTCCTGCTGCATTACAATCAAGCACAGCAAAAATATAGCTCCCTACATTAACTCCCATAATACCAAGCTTAAATAATACATAAATATTATTACAAAAGTTTTAATTCCTAGATCAAAAAATTAATTCAAGAGCAATATCTTGTTATAACTACAAACTTTCCTGTTATGACTAGATTTAAAAGGAAATGAAAGACTTATTCAAACAAGAAGGTTTTTCATTGTGATAAAATCCCACTGATTACGATCTGCAGGAGGGGATACCTCTGACTCTCCTCCAACCTTTTCAGTTTTACAATTTCAACTTATTGTTTTAACAATTATTTGATATTTGGTTTTATCTGGTTCTGAATTTCAATCCACAATCAGGCAGTTAAGGGTGTTTTCACACCTGGTAGTTGCCAGATTGTTTAATTGGGGAGCAAAATGACAACATTTTGGTATGTCATGGAAAAATTACAATAAGGTCACATCTGCTAGTCATGTCATATGAAATGTTTGTGAACTCTCACCAAAAGAACTATTTGGGTTACTTGTAAAGAACTATTTGGCTTATTTGTACGAGGTTAGAAGGTTGTTTTTCACAGCTGCGTAAGGACCAGACCGTCTTGCCCCTTGTTTTCCTTCTTAATCATTGTACAAAAACTTACATGTTTTAAGCTGGCAGATCTTAGTGAGCTGCGTTAGACTTGCATTATTGATCGTCTTATGAGCTCTCATAATTTTGAGTGGTTCTACCTAAACAGTGCTTGGAAATATTTTTTTTCCACGACAGTTAGATTTTCAGCTGCTGCTGTTCACCCTCACACTGCACTGTGTCAAACTATCCAAACACCCCTTGCCTGTGTGGCCCTGCACCAAGAACTACAGAAGGAACCATCACAAACCTCTGAAAAAGATCAGAACAACTTCCTTCTTCAAAAATGTAAACATAAATGGAGCTGTATCAGATTTTAGTGGTTACGATTTCTCCATAGATGTACATTAATAGTGGGGGAGGGGAGGAGGATGGAGCAGGACTTCAAAATCATCTTTATTTATGTTTGACTGATGAACAAGCTTCCAGTCACTAGGTGGCAGCAGTGTTCAAACTAATCAACAGACTGCCTATTCAAACCAGTGCTACACAGCACAATTGTAAATGGAGCAGAGGATATTTTGAAAGAGATTTCTTTGCAAATACAAGAAGAAAGTCATAACATTACGAGAACAAAGTCATATTAGTAAAAAAAAAAAAGATGCAATATTGATGGAAGAAAGTCATTAAACTAGAAGTAAAAAGTAATTTTAATTAAAAAAAAAAATTTAATTAAAAAAAGGCCTCCTCAGAAGTTGTTTTGAAAACACTTGTTGTATTTAGCCAAATTTAATGAAAGAAAGTGACAAGTCTTTTTGGGCCAAAGATCACTGCATGTTTGTTTAATATGAATGTAAAATGAAAGATGTACCATACATTTTCCTTTTACAAAGATACACTTTTGTAATTTCAAATCTTTTTTACAAAAAGTGTAGAGAGCAAAGTGGGGTTGCTGGTGGGAGGTCATTTGACCTTTTTGTTGGCAGGTCAAATTGATCTACTCTGGAACTGCTGCCAGGGGCCACACCAAATTATTCCAATGGCCACAAAAGGATCCTAAATACCCACTTTGGACCCCGCTGTCCTACAGTGAGCATAACAGAGCAGTGATATGAAAGCATGAGTTTCCAAGGTTACCAAGAGACTGTGACGTTCTGGATTCTCATACCTGAGCCTGAGCGTTTGGCTCCAGTCTTAGCAGAGAGCCGACCTGCTGGCTCTTGGTCTGGATGACTCCAGCACAAACATAGTTCTCAGGGTTGGGGTCAACGTTATCCAATAGGGCCATTCCTAACCCCAGAAGCTGTGAGCAAACAGAGCAGTAACATTAACACATAAGGCATGATTTAAATGACGCCTATAGAAACCAGGGGTACCTTTCTACACCATCTGAAACACTTCTATCAAATCCTACCTTTGCTTTGATTACTTCGGTATCCATGCTGTGGTTGGCCTTGAATATCTTTTGTGCTTCTTGTTGAGGCCTGAAGAGAGACAACCATTTTTAAAACGACATTTAATAATCACGATTATTTCTATATCATTTCGGCAACAAGGCACATCAACGTATTCTACATTGTTAAAACAATCATACATTGAAAACCAGTGGCAGACAATTAAGATTGTGTGAGATTGTAACAGCTGCTAGCTATTAGCTGCGAGCTAGCAGATATGAGTGGTCCAGAAAGTTGATACAACAGCAGTAGTTCTTTAATGTACTTTGGTGCTAAGACATTCAATAATTTTTAAAATAACACAAAGTCTACATTTTAAAGTCTATTCTCCGAGTTACAAGGAGCCAGTGGAAGGAGCTTAGATTGATGTAAGGTGCTCCAACTTCCTGGTTTTAGAGAGAACACCAGCAGCAATAATCTGGATCATCTACAGTTCGTGGATATTTTTAGGCAGATAATTTAGCAGTTAATGTGACACACACAGCAGCAAAACTTTGCAATAGCATTGACTGTGATTAATAGACATATAGCTTTACCTGAATTTACAGTTCAGGTAAAACTGAACTGTAAATTACAGATTGATTCAGGCCAATAGCCAATATGACAGGAGAGCCTGGGGAAGCGAGTCACACCCATCACACGCACTCACTGGCTGAGCTGTTTCCAGCGCTGGAAGAAGTCTTGAGAGGCCATCTCAGTTGGCTGGAAGAACTTATTGATGGTGACTGGCAATTTGAGAGTCAGGTTCTGCAAAGCTCCTCCATATCTGACAGTACAAATAACATCCCCTATAAGTTTAAAACATCATAGATATGCTGGATAAAAAGAAAAGAAAAACCAAAAGTTTCTTAAAGCATGGAGGGGAGAAAACTCAGTTTTTCTGAGATGTCTCATCCATGCTAGTTGACAACCTCTACTTCCTGTTTATTACAGCCATGCATAGCATCAATAACTGACAAAATTATGCCTTATGTAGCCTGGTTGATCCATTTCAAACCAGTGGATGGAAACAGGCCTAATTTTCAGTTTTTTATTATTATTACTTCAAAAGTTTGCTTAAAATTCACAAGACAACTGGATGGAAATTAGGTCATATGTGCAACCAAGTTCAGGGTTTCCCCACAGAAAACTCACTAAGCCGGTGGTCGGAGCACCAAGGCGCCCCATTGTGTTTTTGTAGTCAATGCTAATAAGTAAACAGGAAATGGAAAAATTAGTGTAATTTTATGTTGCAGGAAAACATTGCCATTGAAATGCTATTTAAACCTACAACTAGTCTGAAAAACAAATAATCAAAAAAAAAAAAAAAAAACAAACAAATAAAATGAATATCAATTATTTGTACTTCTGTTTAATCCACATTAAGTCAGCAGCTCCAGAAAGCCCCAGGGGCTCATAAATGCATATAAAGTAACACAGACCACAGATACATAAATGTAACATTTGCTTATTGAGATTATCACTGCTGCTGAATTTGATTTAATGGTTCCAGTAAAAATGAAAAGATTTTAAATTGTTTAACATTTAAATGTAAGATTTTAAGGAGCTGGCAAGTTTATTTTGTAAAACTTCAAATTGTCTTGTTACCACAGCAACAATCTGATGCCCTGAGATTAATCTTTGACATTGAACTTTGTTCACAAACACAAATTTGTAAACTGCAATTATAACTTTTTAGATGGGCAAATTCAACCACTCCCCCTCTTCCAGATTTCACTAAATCTAATACAGAAGCCGTTCGTGGTAGTATTTGTATTCACTAGTTATTTAATGACTAAAGAGCAACAGTTTTATCATTTTCAATGCGCCAGCTTCTACACCTAAACCAGACTGTGACATACCAGTTTGCTAGCTAGAGGAAAAGAAGTTAAAGCCTACCTGAACTTGATGTTGAGAAGTGGAGCATCAGAGAAGTCTGTCAGGCACTCGATGTTCAGGACCTGCTGGATTTGTGCTCCACCCTCCACCAGCGGTTCCACTGGTTTGCTCTGAACATTGAGTTGTAGCCAGTTGTCAAGGACTTCCAACTACACACTTGAGTCAGCATGCTGTTAATGTCCCGACATGGAGAAGAATGATAGCTACATCTGAGGAGCATAACTGGCATTTTTATCTAAGTGTTTGTAAAGAGAGGATGATCCAGTTTCAACTGGATGCTCTTCTTCAGCTTTCTTCTTCTACAGAAACTTTAAGACTGAACAGTTTAGTTAATTTAATGGATGCAATTAATTGTGTTAATTAATTTAAAGAATTTAAAGCTTTGTGTATTCTGGTAACCTACTCCAAGGATATGAGTCTGAAGCTCTCCGGGACAGCTCACTGTGGTGGTAAAGCTGGCGAACTGTACTGATGTCTTGTTACCATAGAACAAATACATTCTCCCTGAGGAAGGAGAACATATTCACTGTTAACAGGGAGAGGGAACAAAGAATTTCAGGAAGCAAAGTCTCACACTAACTGAGCCAAATATTCATGGAAATCCTTGCAAAGATTTTCATATTCTGCAGTATGTAGACTAGGGGTTACATGACTTCATATTTTTTTTAAAGTTGCCTGCAACATGATAAAAGCCGAGTCAACATTGACCAGTCACACTAACGTCAGAAATACTTCACAGCAACTTACAGGATTTACTAGCAAAATTTAATAAAAAAGTTTATAATAAGTCCATTATAAAGAATAAGAATCAGAGTATCATCTCTGACTTCTTTGTCAGCAGCGGAGCAAAAAGGGTCCCAAAAATTGCACAAAGTTGGGTTTAACTTTTTTTTTCTCCCTGATGATACTAATGATCACATATCCTCATTTTGGATAGCTGCACAGATAAGAGTCAAATTAGTATATTGACTATGATTGTGCTTTTGGAACATCATAAACCAAGCTTATTATGAACACATTCCATTTGCCAGCAGTTAACCACCAACTGCTTTACAGCCGGTGGTTCCTCTTTGTGCCACAATTCTGTGATGGCTTTTTTAGTTGGAGAAAGTTTAGTTTTAAAAACCAACTCCCTTGTGACCAACTATCTTCGGAACACAAAAATAATGTTAATCTTTCTCTCTATTAGCACCTTTGGAACAACTGTATCAGACACAGACTTTAGGCATTTTGATGCTGGATCAACAGATGTAAATGGGCTTACTTCCTGACCCCCATCTGCATTGCATGACATCGGTACTACGTCATGTGTAACCCAGCAATAGGGTTCTATTGATGTCAAGGTGACAGGAAAACAATCCAGCCAATAATGATGGAACATGTTAATACACACAAACCATTACATATTGATGGAGAGTAAACTCACCTAGGTTCTGTCTGTACTCTGACTTGATGCCAATCTGCAGAAGTTGATTTTCGAACAGAACCCCATTGTTCTTGCAGACAAACCTGGAGGGAGACAATTCATTTGTTAAAATGTACTTTCATGTTTATTTCACCAAGTGTTCTTATTGTATTCCTGACATGGATGTTGTAATCTTTCAGACAGCAGTCCACCAGAGAAGGACTAATGTGGAAATTATACCTCCAGTTGCTATTTATCTACACTAAACTGGAGGGCAAAAAAAATCTAAAAAAAAAAAAAAAAAAATTTAACAATTGACAATAGTCAAACAATTTAAATAGAAGTAAATTAAAGCAAAAAGGATGAGAATTATTGTTTTACCTTAAAGGATTTGGATCAATTTCAGCTTGAATATGAAATTAAAATTTGGACAGCAACAGGTGGACAAGTAAGAGATATTAAGTGCAGCCCTAATGCCTGGTTCACACGGCAAGAATTCAAAATTTCTAAAACGTGACAATAAAAAAAATCTTAGCTACAACAGGGTTGGTCGTACAGTGTGTGGTTTCCAGTCACGCATAAACCGATTTCACTCACCAAAGTTCAGACGTCGAGCAGAAAATTGAGTTTTTTTTAAGGGATTAAAAAAAAAAGATACAGAAACAACAGTGTTGCAGTAAAGAAGTGGAGATGGCGGTGCTCTACTAGTTACACTACCAAAGTGAGTTCTACATTTTTCTTTTTTTTTCCCCCACAGCAATGCCAGAAAAAAAAAAAAAAAGAGTAGCCATAACAGTTCTGTGTTTTGGATTCCTATCTGTGTTTATATTGCCTTGCCCTCTGATTAGCTGCATGTCACATTGAAACATTACATCCATGACACTAAATCTCCCCAATTTTAGATTGCCGCAGACCAGACATACTTCTGATCGGACCACATCGCTTTTAAAACACTGTTTACATCTGGAATATCTCTTAAGGTTATCCTGAGAACCATCCTGAAAATCAGGGTGTACTTAAGATTGCCTGAAGGAGAGAAGCTGGACAAAAATTGTCAAATCTTGCCGGGTGAACTAGGTATAAACTATATATTTGGAATTACAAGTGAAGTTGTGGTGGTATATTTGCTAATCAAAGCATCTAAAAGAGGGGTTAGAACCCTGCCTAAAAGATGCTTACTGAACAGTGCAAAATGTACAGAAGACAACCTTACTTGTTCAGAAGCTCCTCTGCTTCAGATAAAGGAGGAGCAGGATCCTCAGAGGGAGGAGCAGAGCTGAGAGACCACAGAACAGCACAGGGATGAACAGGCAAGCCAGATATGAGCAAATAGGATATTCCAAAAACAAGACGAAGAAGAGACGGGAGATCACAAAGCCATTGTTTTAACAGGACAGCAACAAAGAATCGAGAGGAGCCACAGGAGGGGAAGACAGAGGGACAAGGGAGTAAAATGCAGAGGTTGTTAGTAAAAGCATTTTAACCCAAAATATGACATAATTTTTTGTCTCATTTAGTTAAACAGTTGTGCAACCCATTGGCATATACTCTACATATGTCTGGTAAGTAGGCCTGTCACGATAACAGATTTTGCTGGGCGATAAATTGTCTCAAAAATTATTGCGATAAACGATAATATTGTTTGAAGACCTTTTCACATTGATTTAATGGAAATTACGTAATAATACTTGCAATTTCCTGCCAAAGATACACTTTACTTTTAAAAGACACTTAACACTGGGACTGATACACAAAATAAATAAAACAACCAAAACCAAAAATAAAATAGATTCTTAGTCTCCATTAACAATAAACGTACTTGAATAAAAACTAAACAACATAAAGCCAAAGTGGCAATAAATACTGCATTCAACCAAAAGAGTGCAGATGATCAAGTCTGTATAGTATATTGCAGTAATCATTAGATTTAAATAGAGAAGACATCCGACTGCCTGATGCAATAGTTCACACTACGGGATTTTTTACCCCGAACGACACTCTTAAAATGTTATCCGTTCTGAGATTGTCACTAGTGTGTGTTACGGTAGATCTAAATCCTTGATTTAGATCGGACCCGGCACAATGATCCCCAGCCCAACTACAGGAGCTGAACGCAGCCTGTTGAATGTGACCGGTAGCCAATCAGAAAGCGCGGATTCCCCTCCTGCTTTCTGAGGGGAAACACGGAGGGAATCCCGAACAGCTGACACGGCGCAACCCGAAGTCCAGCAGACATCGGAAACTTTTCAGCTGTTCTTCGATAACGTGACCTAAATAGTTATAATGATTTTCATTCAGTCAGGACTGACACTAGCTACGTGCATTGCAGGTAGATTGTAGTAAGGAATTGATTAATGCCTGGTTTCAAAATTAGTGAACTGAACTTATTTTGTGTCCATTGTTGGACACAACACGGTTTCGATCGAACTGTTACACCGAGGATTTCTGTCAGTTTAATGTGTCTCTCAGGTTTTGATAATGGGTCGACAATCCACGACATAAGATCATGCAGCGCGCGCTGGGCATTACACTAAGGAAGTAAGGAACGGAGGGTCAATGGAGAGCACCAGAGTTGAGCCTTTTTTCATTCAGTGTCATCAACACTAAGAGAAACAGGCAGGAAAAAACAAAATAGCCGATAATTAAAATGAGGTTGATAAGTTTTAATTTATCGTACGATTAATTGGTTTATCGTTTATCGCGACAGGCCTACTGGTAAGTCTCAAGCTTTACAGCTGTGCTGAAGCAAATGGAAAAGGAATGAAAGAAATAGATATTGTTTGAGCCACTAATTCTGCATTCTACATGCAGACTTACCTCTACTGTGACAGTGTTCAAAGTTTCATGCCATGAAGTGCATTTTATTTAGAAAAAACATGCAGGTGTCTCCATAGCTATTGCTGGATTTCAGTCAATTCACTTATTCTGTTTACTGTGTGATTGGCTGATTACAGAGGACAAGAATCTTTTAGACTTAGTTGGAAAATGGAATGAATAAAGCAATGAAAACAGATAATGTATAAATAAGCATGAAGAATTAAAGAGGTCCACCAATACGAGCCTTTTTATTTTTGATAGGATACAAATATTAAAAATGCAAAATGGCTAGTAGCTATATTTCTGCTCTTTTTTGTCTCATTCTCAATTGTTTTAGCCTGTAATTAAAATTATGTTGCTGTCTTTCAGATTAAAGATACAGTAGTATCTTAAGTTGACCCTCTACTTTGTAAACACAGTGTGCCTAGCAGCTGAACTTCTCTCTGATATGATTGACCTTTGTTAACTTCTAAAAGAGCCCAGTAGCATTAAATTGTAATTTGACTCCACCGTGGCTCCTAAATCTTTCCAACAGCTATATCTTCTTAACACATCAACCGATCTGCACCGGGCTTTTTGTGCATTATCAGGGAGCACTGCTCAACACATTGGTTTGCAAACTGCACAAGAGTGTAGACTATGGTGAGTGGGTGGCGTTGTTGGAGCTCTTGCAGTCGCAATGAGGCTGGAGCAGCGCTGAGCTGCAACGCTGCTTGCAGCTTTAATTTTAATTGTATTTTTTTAGATTTAACAATCTAAATATAAAATAGCATTTCACTGACAATGTCTTCCCTTATTATATATAATTACTCTAATTTTTTTACATTTCCTGTCAACTTAACGTCTTGATACAAAACAATGGTGGGCTGCTGGTGGACCATGTCATTGGCCCGACCATCTGGCTTAGCTAGTTTTCTGGAGAAAACCCCATAGTTACCTTAAAAAAGTTACTTCATCTTTAATAACTCCTTGAAAACTTTAACTTTGTTACTTTACTGATTACTTGATTTTAAAAGCAACTTTTTTAGATTACAAGGTTTTTTTTATTAGTTAGTTTCAGCAGCTGCCTACAACAGTTGGGGAACAAGATGGAATGGATAATATTGGGTGTTCTCATATTTGCCATACTATAATTCATAATATGAGAAAAATGTGTCGTTATACTAGCAGATTGTTTAACTTGTAACGAGTACCATTTCATCAAAATCAAGAATTTCTTGACTTAGAACCAGCCCGTATTCTCTATTGAAGTGACTTTTATGTTAGAACACTTTAATTAAAATGGAGATATCTCCACTAAAAACTAGACCAGTAAAACTTGAGTTTTGTTTTTTTTACCATGTACCACATCATGCATGACTTTCTACAAAACTCCCTACACAATCAACTTAGCTCTTTTTAATTTGATTTAAGAAAAAAAAAAAAAAGTATCAAAGACATATTGTTGCATATATTGTTTGAGGAACAAAAACAAACTAAAACTTTGTGTAACTGGTCTCCAAAATGTGTCAGCCGGGAAGAAGTGCATCCAAAAACAATTAACCAAAGGTTTTCTTTGACAGCTGATTATGGCAATCTTCCTGTTCAGAGCCATCACCACGTCAGATGTCTAAATAAAGCTAATGTGCTTGAAGGCTTGCCGCTCAGTAAGACAGCATAATTATATAGGCTACTTAAACAATATGAATTGATAAGGTGCCACGTTTGTATTTTTTGATTAAGTCTACTACAGGGACCTTACTCCGAGTCACCAGAACCCTCCACCAAAAGAGGATCAGAGGTCTCAGGGGGTTGTTCCAGATCTCTGTCAGTATACAATCACGATAGAGGACAGGGAACAGACACAGTCAAGTCAAAACACACGCACACACAAAGAGGGAAACAAGAGAAAAGGGAAGGAGAGAAAAAGACGAAAGACAGTCACATACAGAGCAAGTTAACGAATCAACAAGTGTAATAGATCTGCCAACCCTGAAGTCTACATCACTGATCAGTCTTTCAGTGAGCTTGCTAGTTTCTTTTTTGTCCTAAGGTTTACCTCAGGTTGAAGAAAAAGAAAATGAGGGTCCTGACAGAGAACTTTACATTGAATGTCACAGGTTTTCACAGTGACAGTGAACACCTGTCACTTTGGCTTTAATCAACCAAACAGAAGCTTTTTTTTTTTTTTACTTAATTCTAATTTGGTTGGTGGTTGGTGACAAGAATCATAATTTAGAATAGCTTGGCCCTGACCACCGGTCAGTCTGGCTGGATCTGGAAATGAATAACAGCCTCAGTGTGGGAAAGGGTTTATAATCCCAAAGATTGCTTATAGGAACTCATATAAACCTGCTGACCATGCCAAATCAATAATATAAGCTTACAAAGACTTTAAAATGTCAATTTGAGGAGAATTGTTTTGACTTTGTTTTAAACTGCTTGTCAATTTGAAACAAAGACAAATTATTTGGTTTTAAAATTATGTCTTTATATGTTCCTCAGATATAATTAATATCTCACATCAGAAAGGTAAGAACAAATCATCCTCAATGTTCTTTATAATCCTTAAAGAAAATTGTAAATAAATTTGGCCAAAGCTTTAGAAAAATGAGAAAGTCTGATCCATGCAGCTCTAATGATAAAAACATTAGAGCCGTATCTTGTGTTTAAGGGACTATAGACTGCAGCAGTGTTTAGGCAGTGTGCTGTTTGGATTTTAGCTTTAAACCTTCAGCTTTAACTTCTATTTAGAACCAGGCTGCATAATAAGATAACTAACACCACCTAAATGAGCAAGGTTCATTAAAATATTAGTGGTTCAGAAATTAAGACCTGGAGAAAAACTGTTTTGAAGTTCATTCTTTGAATACCTTTGGACTGATAATCTTCAGGTTGACAAGTCTGAATGAGACGAAGATACACCGAAGACATACAGACCCAACAGACTCACAATACAACAAACACACTAATCTATTAACACCAATAGACCACAGCCATTTACAAGTGAAAGTCAAAAATGTGCATTTTGTTACTTTTGTCACTCATTTCAGAAATACTGGATTTCATATTTACTTCATAGTAGGGGTTGCACCAACTAGTCAACTAGTTGATTCTTTACACTGCAATAACTTTTTATGGGACTACTCGACTAGTCGCAATCACATAACAAAACTGAATTTTCAAAAAAAATGACAGATGAACTAGGTGAGTTCATCAAGCAGTTTGAATGTAATGTAAATTTAAATGTAAATTTATCAAAGGGGTACTGCAAACTCCAGCAAATGCTATACTTGATTAGGGATGTTGCATGTCACAGGCGCCCTGCAAATAAAGGCTGAAAACCGCAGTAATCTAGAGTTCAACTCCCATGCTCTGTTCCCTTGCCCACATCTCTCTCTCCTGCCCCTTTTTTCTCAGCCCCCTTCCTGTCAGATTACTGTCAAAGAAAGGCAACTTCTTAAAAAAAATAAATAAATAAATGAATAAAATAATAATGATAAAAAAAACTAAAAAAAAAAAACACTAGGGCAATACTGTGCGGCAATGCTGATCAGCGTCACCCTGTGTGTTGAAGCGCCTAACCTGGCAGCTTCATGCTTTTATAAAAACAAAATTTTATAACTTCTGGAAATGAAGTTTGGGATGCATTCTGAGGATATTTGTGCAGCCGTCTGCATGTCCGCTCATCTTGCAAAGTCAGCGAGCTGCTGCTGAGTCAGCGGAATGTCCTGCTACACTTTGGGGCGAGGGAGCAGCAGGTGGCTGCGCTGAATTGAATGGCAGTCAACATGTTGACTGCAATTATGAATGTGATACGTTCATAAAAAATTTTGTTTATGATTAGCAAAATGAGCATACCTGATCATCAGAACGAGTTGGTGTTCAGAAAACTACTTTGTGCAATTTTTCAGACCACTTCTGCTCTGCTGCCAATGAAGAAGTCTGAGATAATGTTCTGATTCTTGTTCTTTTAATTCTGCATAACAGACTTAGGGTTAACATTAGCTGGGTTTTTCTTCAATATGTGCTGTGAATTTACCAAACAAAGCCTGTAAGTTGCTGTGAAGTATTTTCGCTTATGTTTCTATTATGTCAATGCAGCTAGTCAATGTCAACTTAACTTTTAAATGTTGTAGTCACTTTCAAACAATATGTTGTTCAACCCCTACTACGTATTGAAACAGTTTAGGCTTTTTGTCTTGTAATCTTAATGATTAAGGCTTACAAAAAATAAAAACCCAAATTTTTACCTCAGAACATTTTGAATTAGCAAAGAAGTTTAAGCATATTTATTGAAAGTCAAGTGGAAGAAAAAATGTGATGGTAAAAATGTTGTGTTAATGTGCTTGACTTGCCAGCCGATAGGCCTAACCAAAACCCCATAGAAGTGCTATGGAGAATGGTCAAGAGGAAAATGACAGACACCAGAAGGAACAAAGCAAGTCAACTGAAACAGTTATGTTTAACTGGTAATGAATCTATAAACAAAATACGTATGATTTAAGAGTTCCACTTTCTGAAATGACTGAATTTTTCCAGACACTCATTTTTGGAGCAGTACTTGTAGATCGGTCAACATCAACAGCACATGACGTGCTGAATATGTGATTTCCATTCAGGTCCAGTATGAGAGCTGCTATTTACGAATGCTAAGGATAGTTGGGACTGACGCAAACAGAAAAACATCTTTTGATGTCTACTTGTGGTCGTTTTTTAATTCATTTAATGACTCTTTGGTCATGAACTAGTCTGAAAGATTTGATCTTTTAGCTCTTCTAAAAGAATTTGCAATAACCTTAGTGGGATTTTCCTACAAGAAAGGGGTGTTGCTTTAAGAAACTTCACACTGAAATCCTTTTTTGTCATTGTGGAAACAGATGTGCAGCAAGTAATTCCCTTCTGACTGGAGGGAATTCTGCTTCTTTTTTGGTTACCCTCTCAATAGTGCATTTCTCTTAAGAAGATCAAATCTTTCAGACTAGTTCATGACCAAACAGTCATTAAATGAATGACAAATAACTAGAGGTGCAGTCATTCATACTGGACTTTATCTGGACAATTCTGAACAGAGTAGGATTTTCACCTGAGGAAGCCGTCATCATTCACTGCACCGGAAGACGCAGTGGGTCCCGCCTCTGAAAAAACATCCACCAGTAGACTGCCTGCGCTGGCTGGAGCAGTGCTAACTGGAGCCGCAGAACGAATACCCAGCAAGTCGGCTGAAGGAGATGGGGTAGACTGGAAGACATGGAGACTTAGAGCACGGTCTGATGGTAGGGATAGGGACTGTAAAAAATACAGAGGGAACTTACTGCATTAGAGGCAGCCATGACTGATGGGTCCGGACCCCGTTCTCCTGCTCCATTCAATTCGGCGCTCTCTCTTTTGTTGTCTTCTAGCTCAGTGACAGAAACTGCTCCTGGCCCCTTCTTCTTCTTTAGCTTAGCGAGAATTGATGATTCCCTTTCAGGGAATGGAGGCATCTCTTCCAAAACAGTGGCCTGAGAGAAAGGAGACCAAAACCTTTGCAAGTGGAATTCTTTTACATTCTTTTGATCAAAGCGGGCGGTTGGAGCTACCAGGACATCCGTGCTGGCAATAGAAGAGAGTTTCAAATACTCCACAGCTCGCTGCTGCAGTTCAACATCTGAGTTACGGATCTGGCTATCGCAGCGCAACACCTCCTGGATGGTGGCCTTAGTTTCTGGGAACAGGTTAATAAACTTGATGTAAGCCGACAGAAGAAGGGCACGGGTCGGCACAGAGCACAGGTGGAACTTGGAGTGGAGAAGGTTGAACTGGACCAGGGGACTAGAAAAAAAAAAGACAAAATGACAAGGTAAACATTCAGCCTCAAATATCAGACAGCGATAAACAAAAATGGAACATACCTGGACCGGGGGTCCCCAGCGATCAGATTCCCAAATTCTCCCAGAATGTAACCTCCAACTTTCACCATGTTCTCATGGCATGCCGGAGCTTGCAGGGCCTACAACAAAATTATTCCACTTTCATATATTTAAGCTAAAACTGAAGCATTTTAAGAGCTTTTTGGATAGCTTGATTGTTTGAAAGCGAATGGAAGAGTCGTTGACCAAGACATCATTAAACATCTGATGACCATTTTGAGTTATTTCTGCTCGAAGACATTTTTTAACTTCTAGTATTGCCTCTACCACTACAGGTCTAGCAAAGTGTTACATGCATTTTTACAAACAGAAATCAAAGTACTCCAGTTTAGATGGGTAAAAAAAAAAAAAAAGGTTGTTTTCATTCAACTAACTATACCTCTCGCACGGGTAAAATGGTCATTATACAGCATAAAATAAGAAATGGAAATTTTACACTAGAAACTAAAAGCTTTTTTCTTTTTTTTCAGTTAAGTGCTGCCAGAAAGCTTGAACTACCACCACTCCTTGATATTTAAAGTTATTTTTTCAAAGTAACTATGCCACCATTGATCACATGACAACATTAGACATGGAAAATTGGAACAAAAATTGGCCGCAAAACCTTAGAGCATTTATAAAATATTGCTGTTGGCAAATTATTTAACAGGACTACCTCAAAGACTGTCTTGGCGGCGTAGCCTTGCACATCATCTCGGTTGATCACGATCTGAATGACCCGGTACCAAACCTCTTCGCTGACATAGTCCCCGGCAATGCGGATGAGGTTAAGGATTGTGTCTACATACCAGGAGTAATCCACAGCATACTTCTCTGCAAGGATGGCTACTTTCAGCACCTACATGGAAACAGCACAAGTGTGTCAATTTTTGGGCAAGTCCACTCTCAGTGTTGGCATCACTGTTGCCAACATTTTATGTGACTCTATCCACTTAGTTGTTTCCGTATTCCAATTTAATTGTTCCAATTGCTTGTGATTTCAACCATTCTGTACTCTCTCCATGATGATGCAGTTTAATACTGCATTAAGAGTATTAAACAAATCCAAATATTGGACTTGATTAATAAATTATGAGGGATTCATATATCGCCAAAGGAAAACCTTCTTTTGGCAAAGCAAATCTTAATCTTCTATGCTTGAAGTATAAACACAATGTCTAGAGGCAGCCTGTAATTAGAAACAAAAAAACTCACAGGAAGGTCGTTGTTTGGGTTGGTTACTTTTGAGGCAGCAGACTGTTGCTCTGTGCCAGCCACATGGAGATGGCATCAATGCCATAACTGAGTGTTTAAAAATGTTGCTATTATGACAAAATAACTAATATAAAATGATTCCTTTATTGAAACCATTCACCTTTGATTACTTTCACTGATTATAGTTAATGGATTATAAACTGAAGAAAAAATTAATATTTATATATTCCCACTAGCGTTACACTCAAAGTGAATGAGAGTAGTTGGAGGTAATCTACTTAATCAATTCACAAATTCTTCAGGGCATCATTGTCTGACACGCACCATCTCTTCTCTGATGGAATAATCCGCTGTCTCCAGGTAGCTCAGCATCTCTGCTACAATCTGCTTAGCGTTGCTGCGATCACACATAGCATAAAGCAGATCAGCTGCTCGCTGTCGAACACTTACATCTCTTTCAGTCTAAAAGAAAAAAAAATTAAATAAATTGAAGGTCACCATGTGCATCCATTTTCCATTATAGATACAAATATAAATGTTTTTTGTGAGAGGCAGAACCTTGAGTGCATTGATAACGGTCTCGATGTGAGTCTTGACAGCTTCGTGGGAGAACTCTGAGCTCGCTAGAGTACACATGCTTTCCAGAGCTAGATAACGTAGATTGGTCTCTCTGTGTTGCAGGAACTGGCCAAGTTGGTTGCAGGCTCGCACCAGAAGGTTTGGCTCACTGGCAAACACAAAAGATTGCTTCACACAGCACAGCTAAGCTATAACTACAGATATTAGACAAAATGTAAAGTACACACACTCACGCAACAACATATGTTGTTTTAAAATAAAACTTTTGTGACATGAATGTCTTATTTCTTTCATGTCACAAAGAAAACTAAAATACAATGAAAAATCCAAAACTATTACAACCCTGACAGCCAGAAGCCAACTTTCTGTCATGTAGCTGCAAAAAAACAATAACTTACCTGTCATAGTGGATGATAAGTGATATAGCCTCAAACAAGATGGCGTTCTTGGCATTGGAATGCTGCACCTTCTTAGATTTGGGCGGTTCCTGAGCCTTATTCAGTATAGTCTCCAGACACTCTACCAGTCGGCCTTTGACTGCACCATCTTCTGGTGGAGGATAACACTGCAGTAATCGCAGCAATTTGCAGGACAGCCAAGGGGCAGGTACAAAATAATAGGTATAATCCTGCAGATCAGTTGAGGCTGATGACACAATCTGTGGGCAAAAACAGAAAAAAAATTATTATTTCAGAAATTTTTATTGGCATCTTTTAAGGCACAATAACAGGAAATGATGGCCTATTAGCAAATGCTCATGTGGGTCCCCTGTATTATAAAGAGGCTCAACTATAACTTTCAATCATGGATGAGTCAAACCAAGTGAGAAAACAGAAATATAATGCAAGGTCTTGCAACATTTAGGCTGCCCCTCACGAAGCTATGACCAATTAAGAAAGGAGTTTGCCTTTTTACAACAGACGACCAACAAGCTTCTGCTCTAAAGCCATTCAGGAGATGGACAATGGTTTTACAAAACCATGAAAAACGGTCACAAAATAAAACATGAAAAACTAAAATAATGTTTTATAATTTTATTTAACTACTGATAAAATGGTAAGCCACAAGTAAAATTTGTTTAAACTTTCTAGTTCAAATTTCTAGTTTAACAAACAAACAAACACTGTGAAGTTCTTAAAAGATTCAAGGATGATGACAACACCGACAATGAGAGTGATTCCTTTGACTGCCCCAGTCAAAGGAACAATTATGGACATCAATATGGTGTAAAGTTGAAAGTACAACTAGAATGTTCCCTAAAGTTCAATGTGGTTGCCACACATAAAACATTTGAACACACAGAAATATCACTGTGAATTACATCCACAATTAGCAAACCCTACTGATTTCCAGCTTGCAACCAGAAAACTCTGCTCAGGTTGTATGTCACTTCTAGATCCAGGCTCTGACATCTGACAAATGAAAACCAGCACAACTCTGCTACTAAGACATCAGTAACAAACAACTTTTTATTGAGCTCTCTTTATACAGTCACAGGCTATATTTATCGCAGTGGACAGAATGACATAGCTCCTGTCCAATAAAATGCTGGTAACACTTTATTTGACGGGATGAGTGTAAGCCTGACATGACACTGTCATAAACATGACATAAAAGCTGCTATAAGCATAAAGGAGTCCTGATGGATGTTTATGACTTTTATCATGAGGTGTTATTCTGTAAACAATGACACTGTGAATGCAAAGTTGACACTTTCAATGGTCAGGACAAAAGTTGTTGAAGCCTTCTTCATAAGCATTCATAAAGCCTCCTTCCTGTTAATGACTGTTATGTTTATGACAGTGTCATGTCAGTCTTATCCACAGCCCATCAAATAAAGTGTTTCCATAATGCCTTAAAAAAAAGGCCATTAGTTGATATTAAAATAATAAACATCTCTGAAAAATTAATGAAATAAATATTGGCTGTAGAATGAGTGAGTGATACACTCTTAACATTTGACCACAATATTTTATAATAGCTACTATTTTGATAGAGATATAAATGATAATGTATTACATCTTTTTAGCTAACACCATTCATAGCGCCACGTAGTGCTGTAGAAAAATATTCTTATTAATAAAATATTCTAACACCCACATTTTTTTTTACATTAATTAACATTTTTTGTGACAATGATCAATCAAAATCCGTATAACATGAAATTGTCTATGATAAATGATAATGATCATGGAATACAGATCTAAACTTTCATGAGAAATAATGCTTGGAAATGAGCAGCATTTACAGAAATTAAAAGCCACACAGTGTTTTGTTGCCACACTCACCCGGCTGAGTCGGGACACAGCCAAAGAAACACATGTCTTGAACTCATCTGGATTCTTCTGGCTCAGACAGGTGATGAGAGAGATTGCTGCTGTCACAACACCCTGCATCCACAACAAAGAGCTCACAAATTTAGTGAAAAATTACCATTTACTGTGTCAAATCTTTTTTATGCAACCTGCATCCAGACTCTTACCATGTGTTGGTCGTTGAGCAGGTGCACCACACGTGATGTCCATTCACCCATTAACACCAAGTCAGGAGATGTCTTATAGAGGCGCAGCAAACACAAGGCAGCCGACTGCTTAACGCTGTCCATCGTGTCTCTTTGGTTCACAAATGCAAAATAAATAAGATAGATGAGTTTTCACAGCAGATCATTAGCTGAAGGAAGAATGGCTTATCCTGCGCCCCCTCGTCCTTATTGATAACTTCACCTGCGTGTCATTTTAATGTCAGTTTTTAAAATTATACTTATATTGTGGACATAACAACTGAACGACTTCAAACCTAAGGACTGTGGAAGACTTTACTTTTTAACTCTACTTTTTCCACTTCCAAGCTGAACCAGGTCGAGATACCTTTGGGCAAAGACTCCAATCGGCAGAAATAAAAATTCAGATTTTGCAGAGAAATACCGAGGGCAACCAGGCTCAACTCTCGTAATGACTCAAAACAGTGACCAGCTCATTATTACATAATGTCTGCAAACAATAAAAATGAAGATTCAATGGCTGGTGAACTTTGAGGTAAATGCTGCCTATGGAAATGAAACAACTCTTCCTCAAATCAACTGAGAAGTCGCACACCCCACACCAAACAGCTGACCTGAACTCTCTGGGAGCTAAGCCAGGAAAAAAAAAAAAAAAAAGTCTCACACTTCGAATCTGACGAGACGACCAACAGGGAAAATCCTTCATCGAGACGAATCAATGTGGCCACCTCTGAGCTCCAAAGAAAAATAAACAAGTAGATGGAATAACTCTCACTCCACTTCCACTTTCAAATTCTGACTCAAGAATCCAGAGAAACCCCTACTAGTTTATAAATTCTTATTAAAGATGGGGAACCAATATGGAGTATACTTTTATTTTCCTCTTGCTTTCTTATTTGCATCTCATCTAATTTATATAAAGCACTTTGAATTGCCTTGTTGCTGAAAATGTGTTCTATAAATAAAATTACCTTACTTTACCTCTGAGGAAAATCTCACCTTCAAACAGGTTTGATGCAAGATCAGCATATCCACCCCCCAAAGTGAACACCAACAAAAATTTTTGCCAGTCTTTTAATCTCTTTGGAAGAGGCGGACACCATGTAAAAAACCATGGGATAAAGCTACTCACTGCAAACCCTTTTCATTTTAGCAACAACAACGTGTTTGTCTTCTCTTCTTAGTGCACACATCTCAGCCTTTACTTCTTTTAAGTCACCTGACTCCTAGAGGATCCACCACTCTGTGCTTCGAAGGTCTGATACTGGGATCCAGACATTGTTTAATTCAAGGTCACTTCACCACCGACTTTCTCAAAAAAGTCGATTATACTATGACAACCAAACGTTTCAGTTAATTTCAGCTTCCTCCCATGTCTCACCCTTAACCAGACTCACCCAGCCACCAAGATGCGAGGGATCTCGCTAGCAAAGGCCTCAGCCATCTCCCGGCTGCCCACATTGGCGATGCAGTGAAGTGCCAGGCACATGAAGGTTGGATTACGGCTGGATAGGTCATTCTTGATGGCATTATTGATCAAACGAATCAGCTCACTGTTGCTGTTCACCAGCACTGAGATAAAGAGATAGCCCTGGATAGAGAGACATATCAGATGACCATTCAAGTTAAAGCTGCAACTAACAATTATTTTAGTAAATTGATTATTCTGATAAATAATTTTTAAAAATGTCAGATTTTTCATTTCACCAATTATGCATTTTTTTGCATAATATCAGAAATTAAAAGAAATACAAAAATGGTCATTTTCTAATTTAAAGGAACAAAAATATCTCATTGCAAAAAATGTGATTCAGCATTCATTTAGTGAATGTGAACCAGGTGAAGCTAAAGCTCATGAAGTTAACTACCCCTTTGGCATAATGTAGTTGGTATCGATATGTCATCATCTGTTGGCAGAAATGTAATATAACAATCTAAATTATGACGTCAATTGTAGTCTAAACATCTGATTTTTATTTTTACCTCAGAATTGGACATAGTAAGGGTTGTTACAGCCCTAGTGGTATACTCGCACCGAGCCTACCATGCTATTATGTTTCTATGTGGTCATCATGGGCTACATGATAGTAGCCTAGGACAGACAAACTCATAAAATCTGATAAATAGGCCTATGTACAGCATAAGATACCTAACAGTATATTTAGACTTATGACAAATGCTCATACCATGAGCCTAAGTTACATGAATCTCAAAAAACTCAATTTGTCCAAAGGGGTAGTTAACTTCATGAGCTGATAACTATGAATCGGCTACTTTGGAAGGGCTACCATACCAAAATGTAGTCTAAAGACATGCATCATTTAAAAAAATATGGGCAGACTTTTCCACCCTGAGATGGACCAAAATCTAAGCGCCATCTGGCCCGTGGACTACAACGTAGAAATCATTGATGCACTTAGTCATTTGCACTTGAATCTCACATTTGATGAGTAAGCTCAATTTAGAAAGAAGTATAAATACATTTTTTTAAATTTATGTTAAGGTACTTTTTTCTCCAACAGAAAACATTGTGCAAATTGTAATCATGTTTTTAAAAGAAACTCATTTAGTTGCTTATATTCTTTAGTAGTTATAATACATTTTAGACTTTTATTAATAATAAGATATTGATCCCTGATGGGGAGGGAAATTTGCTTGTCCCACCAAAGCACACAACATTAATTTAAAAAATAACAGTATTAAAACTGGGCTGCAGTTATACATAGCCAATCATAGCATTTCACGCAGAGATGAAATGCTCTTTGTACTTCTACCTTTTGTGTTTTAACCCAGAAGAGAAAACACTTTTGTGCTAGAACACTTTAACCCAAAAGTGTTCTGAACTAAAACAACTAATAAAGACAAATGGATTATCTTTTATAATCCATTTACTTAGAAAAATATTCATGATACATCAATTAAGATTTTCAAGTACTAATTTTGTCCTGCAATAATATTGTAATAATCATAATCATACATGGATGGTTTCCACATTTCCTGAAAAGGATCTAAAAGAAATTTGTCTAAACAGCGATTTACTATGGTAGACAAAACTCAATCCACCAATAAGATGGATGGTGACCCATCCTTTTTCTGCCTACTCAACATTTCCTGTTCCTGAGAAAACTGTCCAGAACCAAATTAGGAAATGGCCACAAACAAGCAGTACATTTGAGCACAAACCACATTATATGTTGCTTATGCATGTCAATCACCAATCATTAATTTGGTGTAAAAAACTACAATTAAGGTTTCTTCACAATGATTATCACAACTAAACATCAAATTGTAACCAACCTTTCATAAAAAAAATTACTTAATTCTTAAAATGTTTCCACAGAAATTTTACGATGGTGAAAAACATAAAACTTCCCTGCAGCCACACCGTCGTAAGGATTTAGTCCTTCCTTGTAATTTAAAATCTCTACTCTTGATGTCAAAATGATAAGAAATCAACAACAAAGGACTTACGATCTGTTTCTCTGTGTACTTGTTGGAGCTAAGTAAATTGACTGCCTCCATATGTCCAAAATCAATATCATGTCCCAGCAGGAAGATGAAGAGCAGCTTGCAGACATATTTCTTCTTACTGTAACCATCCAGAGCCTTGTCACCTTTGAACTTGGAGCGGATGTTGGCAAGCTCCTTATTTATCCGTTTGATTTCAGCCTCCTTGCTCTTACCTGAGAGATGGAAAAATGTACCACAGTTTTATTATTAGAAAGGTAGCCATGAGTAATCTGGTTATAAATTAAATCTCTTATATTCGAGAAAAAAGCTAAAACATTTTAAGTCATCACTTCTTGAGCATAAAGTGACCAGTCTTTAAAATGACAGAAAATGCAGAATACATCTCAGGATGTGAAAACTAGCATTCTGGGGCTTTAAATTTTATATTTTTAAATCCCTCTAAAATATAACAATGGTTATTACGGCTATACTAACCGACAGTGGTGCCCAGTGTGTGAGGTTCTTATTTTTTCAGCTATATAAGAACACGATGCATTTTCTTTGTAAAAGTAATGCACCACTTTCACAAATGGTTACTTGGGAATTTCAATCAAAATACTATTTGTATCAGTGTTACCACAACAAATGCTCACTTTAAATCTGCTAGTGAGCCAACCAACCAATCCAAGTCAGGCTTCAGACAAGTTTCAGGGCATCCTATTTACTGAACAACTCTGATTCAATGAAAAAGTTTTTCATAACATTTTACAAGAAAACAAGCCTCAGAACATCAAAGTCATGTTTCTATTTCCCACAACTAATCAAAAATCCCAATGACAGGAGTCAACAACCTTAACTAAGTCAAAGAACTGATTTAAAGTAAATAATAAGCAGGTACACTGTTGTGCAAAAGCCACTAAGAGCCTCCAAAAATATGCCTTTGGTAAAAACAGTGTTTAAGATAAGGAGAAATCAGATTGCTTAGATGTTTTAGGTTTGTTTTTTTTTTATTCTGAGCCTTTGATTGCAAATAATTTGCCTAGTAAAAACAGACTTTTAATGAATATATATATACATATGTATTTATACATACATACATACATACATACATACATACATACATACTCACATGTACATAGATATATAGATAGGAATATATAATATTTTACAATAGTCAGACAATAGCAAATCACTGCTCAAGGAAAATAAATTAAAACAAATGGCAATGTCTAGATAAATTCCTGGATAAGGAGACTCATCAAGAACTCACTAAAGAGCACCAAGGATAATGCAGAAAATGACAAGCAATTGTTTGAAACGTAGTTTCATAATAAACTACTGCACATAATTACAGCAAAGCTGCTTGAAATACTTATGTTTTTCATAAAATTGCATTTATTATCGATTGCCTCAATTATCCTGAAAATGTGTTTTGTAGCTCTGCTAAATGCTGCGGAAGCCAAAATTACAGAGTTTATGCTCCACTCCTCATGACTGCCGACTGACCTATTAGGTTCTAAAAATCAGATGTTTTTGTTGATGGGTGAAGTATACATAGAGGTTAACGTTTGCATTAGTAATGCTTTCTGCATTACTAACCTGGCTAGGGATGTCCAAGTCCAGGCCAGAATTTTATGTCATTTAGCCCTGTATAAAACTGAGAGCAATTAGGCCCACCTGGATGAGGCTAATCTCATGCTAAAAGCCATTTTGGGATGCCAAAAGCAATTAGAAATATCACCTATGTCTTTGTTTAGAAATAAATATTGTTTTATTTATTTGGAAACCATTTTGGAAGAACTTAATAGCTTGCGATATACTTAAGTACATGTTCTGTTTGATAAGTAGGATCAGTGGTATATATGTGTGATTGAATTAAAACATTTTTTTAAAGTCCCTTGAGTCCACGTTTGTTCTGAACTGGCATTGAATAAACTAAACCGAATTACAAGTTGTGGATAGATACTTTGTCCCAAAATCTGGAACATGTATTAGCATTTTTATACAATTGTCACGAGTTGAGCTTAACAGTGTATCTTAATTAATTGAGGGGAGAGGTCATGTCAGGGTGCTTTAATCCTTCATTCCCTAAAAACAGGCCTATGCACCTGACACGGGCTGCTAATGCTTCAAGGTGGCAGTACTATGAGCTTAAAACAATGCTTACTCGGATGTTTTATAAATTCAGAAAATCAAGAGCCTTTTAATTACACTGAAGCATTAGACTGCACTAAGTGTGGTTGTATAAAGGTTAGGTTTAAAGTAACATTTGAGCACAATTACAATGTGTGTAGTAATGTGATTCCGTCACTTCACTGAGTCTCCGTAAAACCAACCAACTGAAGTGTAAACCTGTGCGATCGGGATTAAATGAAACATATCAGTTAACAGATCAAAGTAAAGCCACTTACAGTTTCTAATGTCCGAGATGAAAACGGCTAAACCGCGCATTCCATCTCCCTTCGACACAGCCGGCATTTTTGCAGATTCCTTTCCTCACTCCGGCCTTCTCTTGAAAAACAAGCCGATGCTGGACAGCCTTTCACTCTGGACTGGGGGGAAGATGGCCAACTTAACGTTCAGAAGGAGCTAGCTAATTTGCACGTCCAGTCGCTCCTCACAATTCGGCAAATAACACTTGTACAACTTCAGACTGTATGTTTGACTGTGGCTAGTCTAAGTAGCATTTGTTAGATTCACTGGACGGAGAGGAAAAGTCCAGCAGCAAGACAGGTTCACGCTTTCCTTGTTAGCTGGCTTGTTTCCGCTAGCTATGACAAGCTAACGTTATTTCATTCAAACCTGACCTCACTCGGGCTAGAAGTGACGCGCAACACCTAGAAGAATAAGCCGTTGAACTTAAAAATGTCTACTAGTTGGATGTCTTGGAGATGAAAGCAGACAGGCGTGTTGGTATGAATGTCGATTGGAAAATGATGTTAAGTTTCTTCGACTCGCGCGGACCGTTAAGCTACTTCGACAGCTAGCTGGCTAACTATATCATTCAAAAACAGCAAAACATCACCATCTAACCCGAATAACTCGGCAGGTTTTACCTTGCCACGGAACGATAGAAATTTGCGGGACTGTCTGTTTTTGTTGTCGTAAACGTTGACCTCAATGTGATGTCCGTTGTATTTCCACCAGCTTCCACTCACGATCGGAAGGCTCGTGACAGCAAAACAACGTGGCCGCGCGACGCAGCCGTGAACGTGCACGCTGTTAACGCCCAAAGGGGCACGATGGAAAGCTCGGAAAGCAGGTGGAAAGAAGCACTTATATGTACCCCCAAGCCAAGTTTAAGCTATGTGGATATGCCCATAGCCGGTCAAAAGTTCTTTGGGGTTTGAGCAGAATTTGAGGGCTCTTCCAGGTGCTATATCTCAACTAGTATGGAATATTGTTTTTAAATACGTTTGTGTTTTGTTTTATTTATTTTGTGTTTTGCTACTTATTCTCAGACTTTGAGAAACATTTATTTATTTACTTATTCAACCTTGACGGTTGAGTCATTTGAGCCTTTTATATGTGTTTTAAATATTTTAAGTACTTTTTAAAAGTTCATTAAGCAGATCGCAATCTCTTTTGTCACTGGAGAAATCTACCAACAGATATCATTAAACCTCCCACAGTCTTCAGATATGGAGTCATTTAGACCCCACAAGTTTTTTACTTTGTGTTTTTTAGAACTCAGTACCGTGTATATCGCACAGTACAGCAGAGTAGCACTGACTCCATGTGTCCTTTTACAAGGTCTTCATTGTGTTGTTTTGGAAAGTGATGGTCTAACAGGACAACAACCCCACTTTCCTGCTGTCTGACTGCAACCTTTTCTGCGCTCCTCCTGAGGATTGTGATAAGACATGGAAGAGCTAAAGAAGCCTTGAACATGACCTATCCCCCTTTTAAAAATCTTGCTCGCATGCCAACATAAAGTAACTTAAAAACAGACATCTATCGACAGACACCACCCCCCTGCAGCCCTGCAAGAATAAGCAGATTCAGCCAATGGATGGATCGAATATTCAAAATTTATTTAAATGATACATATGTGTAAATTAAAAAGTAGGAGAGAGGCATTCCACTTGCAGAGACAGAATGCCCTTGGTATATTGTCCACTCTCAACCATGGCACCTTTTCAGGATTTGTTCCCCACTTCTTCAAGGCTGTCTATGCCTGTCGTGGCGCCCATGAGTGGATTAGGTTGGCGCCAATCCACTTGCTAACCCTTGAGTGGACACCTTTGGTGAGGGATGCTGTCAGGCTGAAGAAGCAGTCCGATCAGGTCTGTTTGGTCTGTAGAACCTCAGAAGCAGCTGATGGGTACCACCAGTTCAAGTGGCATTCAGCTCAAGTGGTTGTTGAGGCAAAAACTCGGGCATGGGAAGAGTTCGGAGAGGCTAAGTGAAAGACTTCCACATGGCTTCAAGGCGATTTTGCTCCACCATCCAGCATCTCAGGAGGGGAAAGCAGTACAGCATCAACACTGTTTATAGTGGGGATGAGGGGCTTCTGACCACACCTCAGGATGTTGTGGGTCAGTAAGAAGAATACTTTGAATGCCTCCTCAATCCCACCAACACGCCTTCCACTGAGGAAGCGGAGGCTCGGTAATCTGGAACAAGCTGTCTAATCTCTGGCGATGAGGTCGCCGAGGTCCTTAAAGAGGTCCTTGGTGGTAAGGCCCACCAAGAAGTCGATGAGATTTGCCCCGATCAGTTCAAAGTGCTTTACATGACAAAGACAGGACACAAAAAACAATTAAGTTGACAACCTGAAATGGCAAAAAAAAAAACAACAAACATTGCATGCTTTTAAATGCCAATATCAAAACATTAAATCGTTATCGCCAAATAGAGGAAAGAATTAATCAATGTTCCATTTATTAATCAAAGGCAACTCTAAACAAATGGGATTTTAGCCTTGATTTATAGGAATTCAATGTTTCAGCTGATTAGCAGTTTTCTGGAGACTTGTTTCAGATTAGAGGAGGATAAAACTGTATACTCTTTGCGTCTCCATTTTTGCTTCTGGTTCTGAGAATTAGTACGACAAATTCTGTGCAACTGTTTAAAGGCGACATCTTTCATTTTGTTGTTTATCAAAAGTTTCTGATAATACGCCTGCACCTTTTTCCAACAGAAAACAGCTGACGGTTCAGAAAAAACATCTTGTTAGATGTTAAAATTAACTTCTAAATCTGGGTTTAATTTAGGTGTTAAATCTATCATTTTAATTATATTCTAATTTAGAATATAATAAAAGAATATTTTAATTATTATTAATCATTAGTTAATTATTAATTATATGTGAATGTGGGCATTTCCCAAGCTCTTCTTCATAGATAAACATATCTAATGTTAAAACTGCACCAAAGTGGTGTACAAAGACACTATTAATAGATTTTAAACACAGATTAAGATAATGGAAAAATTCACTGGGTCTGGAATGTGACCTTTATATAATTTGATAAAAAGTTCACATTAAAAGGGCATGGGTCGTTTTTTCAATTTAACAAGTAAAAGAAAACAAGTTTTACCAATGGTGGTGTCAGTTAGTAATCAACAACACAATTCTAAGAGGCTCTCAGAAACCAAGTAAGAGCATAAACCTTGGCTCACATATTTAATTTATTACACAATCAAACACAGTGTCACACTCCTCAGAAATTGCTTCAAGGATAATCCTTTCTTCCTTCCTTCTGTGGTTGTTAAGCGGAGAACAACCGGTAGATGTCAGTAAGCTCCTAAAGAGAACGGTTGAAACTGTTTTTCAGGAAAGGGAAGTAGTCGAGGAAGAAGTCAACTACGTTCAGCAGAAGATCGAAATGGCCGCGCCAGCAGAGAGGATGGAGGTAAGATCTTAGCGGAGTAAACACGACAACTGACTTTCACAGCTCTGTTAGATTCACTCACACTATACCTTAGTCTACAACAGAATTAGGAATATGTGTATCGGTCTCTACTTGTTTTCAGATTCGGCCTCGTAGTTAACGAGCAGCAAAGCGTCCATTTTATATCAGCGTCAAGGTTTAATAATGATGCCTTTAGTCATTCATTTCTGTCGCAATTGAAAAAGATACAAAAAAACCCCCAAGTATACGCTCAATGGGGTGTTTTTTTTATTTTATTGGGCGGTTAATGTAAGTTAACCGCACAAGAGCGGATGATTCCCCCCCCATCCCCACACAGACGGTATGCTACCTCACCCGGTTGGACCGCATGGGCTCCAACGTGTTAGCATCTGGAGCTACTTGAGCTAGCCGCTTATAAAGGGATGCTGCGTTCATTTCCGCTGGTTCTTCATTCACCTGGGAACCAAAGCCCACACAATTCAGCGAACACATCTACTCTTCTCCTGGGAACTTCTCCGGTTTTCCTTAAGCACATTTTTCTCAGCGTAACAATTAGGTTCAGAGAAAAGTTCGCCGGTGTTCGAAGTACTCAACGCTAATACCTGGAAAGAGCAGGCATGGGAGGTCTTCAGACCCCCTCTTCCCATCCGTGATTGTTAGACCTGCAGGGTTCCCCTCAGAAAACTTACTAGTCCCGAACATCGGGACACTGATTCGGTCCACCGTGTTTATGTATTAAGGTGTTAAGTTGACACGAAATTTGAAAAATATTACTGGGTAATATTACTGTTACTGGAATACTTTGCCGACAATTTGTAAACCTACAATTTTAGAATCTTAAAAACAACAACAAATAATAATAATAAACGCAATTAAAAAAAACTATTTGCTTTTCTGTTAAATCCAAATTGAATCAGTAGCTCCTTGTGCGATCTTAAATCCCTTACAACGGCACAGGTGTCAAACTTCAGTCCTCCAGGGCCTTGTCCTGCAACTTTTAGATGTGCCTCTGCTGCACCACACCTCAATAGAATAATTGGGTCATGAGCAAGGCTCTGGGGAACTGATCTTCACAGGAAGGAGGTAATTAAGCCATTTAATTCCAGTGCTTTGTACCTGTGGCACATCTAAATACTGCAGGTCATGGCCCTTGAGGACTGGAGTTTGACGCCAAAACTCCAAAATAAAGCAGCTGAAATGAATTTTAAATCCAAAATCTATTTTGCGTAAAACAGTCTTTTACGTATGAAGTCAACTACATTTAATTCATTTTTTATCATGTATTTTTTGTTTAGTCTGTTAAATCCAAATGAAGTCATCATGTTTTTAGGTGGACTTAAGAACATGATGTAATGCTGCTCACATTTACAACTGGCCCAAGGCATAAATTAACTAAGCAGCTGTTTATAAGGCAAGGCACACCAGAAATGCTAACATTTTAACACAGACCACAGATACAGAAATTTAACATTTGTCTACTGAGGATATAAATACTGTTGAATTGGATTTAATGGTTTCAGCACAGATACATTAAAAGATTTTAAATTGTTTAACATTTAAATTTAAGGTTTTAAGAACCTGGCAAGTTTACTTTGTAAAAGTGCAAAGAACAATATTCATTGGATTGCTTTGTTACCACAGCTACAAGCTACATTAGTGCAAACCACAATCAACCCATCCTCCCACTCGTAGGCGGAGGGAGGCTAGCCTGTTGTATAACGGGGTTGAACAACCAGTGTATTGGCACAAAGAGGGGGGACAACAAGTATGCCCACTCCTGCCCAGTGCCTCTCATCATGGCAACTCTAGAGTGGAAGAGTCTCCAACCCCTCTCAAGGAGACTGGTTGCAGAACCAGAGCCATGTGTTGAGGTGAGGCTGACTATTTCTCAGTAGAATCTCTCAACCTCACACACCAGTTCAGGCTCCTTCCCCACCACAGAGATGACATTCCACGTCCCAATAGCTAGCTTCTGCAACCAAGGTCGGCAAAGGTTACCACACTAAGCTTCCATCCATCCCACTCTGCACCCGACCCCTTCCCTTTTGGCCCCTCTCACGGGTAGAGAGCCCAAATGAAGGGGGATCCATGTCTCCTCTATGGGCTATGCCCAGCCTGGCTCCAGAGTGTGGTTCTGGTGACCCGTGTCCCGGCGAGGGAACACTGTTTCCAACAGTTTTACTTATCATTAGTGGGTGACCCTACCAGGGGCATGAAGCCCCCAGACAGCATAGTTACTGGGACACTTAAACCTCTCCACCATGATGAGATGCCAACCGGAATGTCCTACATCTTTATCTCTCATGTTATTTTTCTGAATGTGTGGGTTGAATAATCTCAGAATGAATCTTTTTCGAGAAAACAAAAACTGTCATTATTATATGAGTAGCTAGCTTTTGTAAAGCCAGACCTTTTCAATTCAGATCATCCTCAACAATTTAGCATTTTACAGACATAAATTAAAAACAAACTAACAATCTTTACTTTCATGATAACTTCATCCATTCCATCAATTCAATAATTTTTTTATCTATTCTAGATTTTTAAAGGGTCTTCTTAAAATTTAAATGCTCAACAATTAATGTAATTACTCAAGTTCCAGTATGAAATTGCTTTTTAACACAAAAGAAATAAAAACCGCCCACAACCAAAATCATGAGTGAAACTGATTATGAAGCCTCTGTAAACAAATTAAGACTTCAAAAATACTGATCATCAGAATATAGAATGAGTTCATTTTAATTTATTATGCATTTTACGTATTGCTTATTGGGGCAGGCTTAGGTTTGATCCATTCTGCCAGTTTCAGCCAGTGACTGTGTTTCCCTTTGTTGAGGTTTCTCAGGGAGAGAGTTCAGTCAAACCTGCAGCAGAGGACATGACGTCAAAGGACTACTACTTTGACTCTTACGCCCACTTTGGAATTCATGAGGTAATTTTTCAGTTTTTATTTACCCAACGACAACAATCTTCATTGATTTATGGTCTTCGCCTTCCAACCGGTACTCTGCTCCCGTCTCTGCAGGAGATGCTGAAAGACGAGGTTCGCACTTTGACTTACCGCAACTCCATGTTCCACAACAAGCACTTGTTCAAGGACAAGGTGGTTCTGGATGTTGGCAGTGGAACAGGCATCCTCTGCATGTTTGCAGCCAAAGCTGGAGCCAAGAAAGTCATAGGGGTATGCATTCAGTTCCCCTTCAGCCGCTCCACTTGTCTGGCTCTCCAGGTTAACTGTATGCTTGGGCTTTGTTTTTCCAGATAGAGTGCAGTAGCATTTCAGACTATGCTGTGAAAATTGTGAAGGCCAACAATCTGGATGATGGTGAGTCCATGGAAACCAGCAGGACTCAGAGTCAGGAGGAGTCGGGGGTCAAATCTGTGCTCTTCTCCTTGCAGTTGTGACCATCATTAAGGGGAAGGTGGAGGAAGTGGAGCTGCCTGTGGAAGGAGTTGATATCATCATCTCGGAGTGGATGGGATACTGCCTCTTTTACGAGTCCATGCTCAATACAGTCATTTATGCCAGAGACAAATGGCTGGTATGTATTGGTGGAGATGTTGCTAATTGAAAGATTTACCTAAGGATACGCCGACCCACTTTTTTTCCATTTCCATTACCAATACAGATATGAGTTTTAGGTATCGGCCGATACCAAGCCAATTCAGAAAATCAGTGCTGAATTGACACAAAACCTTTCTTTTTTTAAGCAGAGACATAAACATTCTGAATTACAAATTTATTTTAGAACCTGTAGCTGAAGGAGCCCTTATTAGGGCTGTTCCAACTACAATGAGCGAAAATTGGATGATGGGACATAGTAGAACTTTGAGGTTGGAAGTCGTCTTGTTTGTGTTGTGATCTCTAAGTTTTTGCTGTTTCTGTGTTTGAACTGTCAGCATAGACTAGCTGGTATGACTAATGGTAATATTACAGCAGCTTCATGGAATATTAAAGGTCTTGAAAAACTTGTTAAAAGCAACAGAGTAATGTTCAAGATAAAAAGGACAAAATCCAGATTATGCTTCTTTAAGAAACTCATTTATCCCCAGCAAGTGCATTCATGTTGGGCCTTTAATTAGTCGGGTTGGACACGATGCTGTGGTTAGGTTGATGTTAACCCACTTGTACCCTCAATGCAACTAAATAAAATGATTTAGATACACAATTATCTGACCTTTTGGGGGAAAACACTACACTAAACATTATTTTTTGTAGATGAGGGCTACTACAGTGAATCTGTTGTAATTTTTAAAGCGCAATCATTTTATTTCTGTTCTTAGGTTTTAACATAAAAAAAACTGAAAATGTTTTCAAAAAGGTGATGGCTAAATTTTCCTACATTTTGCGCATGGTTTCCAATATAATTAGAAAATAGATCTAAAAATGACTGGTACTTTTAAGTCATTCTGTGGTGAAAATCAAATGTAATTATTCCATGAAATAGAAATAGCAAAATAGCTAAAATATGGATTTATTTATTTTCTAGTTACAAAACATGTTTCTTTATTGTTTTTAAGAGCCATTGTGGAAGGTCCAAAGAGCCAGTTGTGGGTCCAAAGAGCCAGTTGTGGGTCCAAAGAGCCAGTTGTGGGTCCAAAGAGCCAGTTGTGGGTCCAAAGAGCCAGTTGTGGTTCCATTTTGGACTTTAGTGACAGGACTACAACTAAACATATCGTTTAGTCTATGGATTAATTAATTTGGATAAAAAAACTGGCACATTTACAAGAGCGGCTCATCAGGAGATGGATCTGAATAATCGTTTCAGGCTTTGATAATAAATTATTTTTGGTGTAGTAGGTAGTTTTCCTTTGGACTGAATGGATAACTGCATTTGGCCCAAATCAGGATAGTTTCTGATGAATGTATCATTTAGAATGATGGTCTTAATGTCTGTGTGTTTTTTTTTCTGCTGTACCTCTCCAACAGAAACCAGACGGGCTGATTTTTCCGGACAGAGCCACACTGTATGTCACTGCTATTGAAGACAGGCAGTACAAGGATTACAAAATCCACTGTGAGTAACTGCTTCCAGCTTTCTCTCCTCATACGGGCTGTAGGCCTGTTACAATAACAAATTCTGGTGGCCAATAAATTGTCCAAGAAATTATTGCAATAAACAGTAACAATAAACAAAAACAATGTTGTCACTTAGAGGCCATTGTTAACTAATGGCATAAATAGTCTAACACTGCAAATAGGCTTTAAAGTTATTGCATTGTTCACTTTCAGATCCTCTGGTTGATAGCAGAAGGGTGGAGGGGTCTCTCCCCCACAAAATGCCACCGTGTGGTTAGGCCTGTCGCGATAAACGATAAATCAATTAATCGCACGATAAATTAAAACTATCGACTTCATTTTAATTATCGGCTATATCGTTTCTTCCTGCCTGTTTCTCTTAGTGTTGATGACACTGAATGAAAAAAGGCTCAACTCCGGTGCTCTCCACTGACCCTCCCTTCCTTATTTCCTTAGTGTAATGCCCAGCGCGCGCTGCAACAATCTTATGTCGCGGATTGTCAACCCATTGTCAAAACCTGAGAGACACATTAGCCGACAGAAATCCTAGGTATAACGGTTCGATGGAAACCGTGTTGTGTCCAACAATGGACACAAAATAATAAGTCCAGTTCACTAATTTTGAAACCAGGCATTAATCGATTCCTTACTACAATCTACCTGCAATGCATGTAGCTAGTGTCAGTCCTGACTGAATGAAAATCATTATAACTATTTAGGTCATGTTAACGCTGTCTGACCCATTCAGCCTCAGCAGACATCCCATCCTTGATGACAGTCTCGTGCCCAGTCTGCACCTCTGAAGTGTTGAACCTCGGCACAGACATCACACACACCATCTTTCACTCAAATTTGGCGATTTGAGAACAATTAGTGCAGCAGCTTCACCTGTACGTCTGTGAAAGCTTATTTTCTGAGATCCCTGCACTGTCTGCAGAATTATACACAATTAATCAAACGTGAAGCTACTAGGAACATATCTTCCAGTGCTGTCATATTCCAAAACTGCAACCTAACTGGAGTAACCAGATGTACACCTCCTGTCCCTCTCTTGGGCATGTGGGGGCGGAGGAGAAGGAGGAGTCCTGATTTATTATTGTTATTTGTTTAAAAATTATTTTAATTTTTAAACATTTTCTTTTTTTTTTTTGACTGTGCAACATAATTTTCTCTTGCACAGAAGTTAGCTATCAACAATGCAACCTGGATTTGACCTGGAGTGTTTCCTTTTTTAAAATTACCATTATTTGATATGGACAGTGTTGTGAGATTTAGTTGACTTTAGACTGAGAAGAGTCTTACAGACAGGATTTCAGTTGTCCTGCTGCATTGTTGCCCAAGTTCTTTTTTGTTGGCAAAATTCAGGTGACTGAGGTTTCTTTTTTGCCAGATCACACGGCCAGTAGCATTTCTCAAACAATTTAAAAGCCAATCTGTGATCGGTATCAGTGATCAGTAGGATAAAACCTGATTAGAGAATCCCCAGAAGAAAGTAATCTCATTACTAATTTGAGTACTTGTTACTTCTGACTGGAAGTAATATAACAAACACAGACCATGTATCAATACCCTTCCTCATATTAAGTTTGAATTCTTTGTTATGCTCTTGTGTTCCAAGCTGGTTTTTCTATCACTGATCTGAAGGGTCAAAGGTCTGCTGCTATTTTCATACATCTTCAGCTCTTTCTTTCTCAGAGGACAGATGATGTTCTTTTACTTCCTAGTCTATTGGTCACTTTTTTTTTGTTTAATTGTAAGTTTGTGGGGTTGAAACAGCTTTGCTGGATGTCACCTGCTTCCTTCTCAGGGTGGGAGAATGTGTACGGATTTGACATGTCCTGCATCAAGGAGGTAGCAATAAAGGAACCCCTGGTGGACGTGGTGGACCCCAAGCAGCTGGTCACCAATTCCTGTCTTATCAGGGTGAGTGGACACGGACACGTCCCTAGTCGGAACAAGTAGTCAGAGGATGTGTCGGGTACTATTTGTTCTGTGTGTGTGTGTGTTTAGGAGGTTGACATTTACACAGTGAAGGCGGAGGACCTGACCTTCACCTCACCGTTCTGCCTGCAAGTGAAGAGGAACGACTACATCCATGCTCTGGTCACCTACTTCAACATAGAGTTCACTCGCTGCCACAAGAGGATCGGCTTCTCCACCAGTCAGTGGGCTTTTCTTTTTCTTGAATTAGGACCCAGTCACACTGATTTCCTATAAGCAGCAGCACTAGCTCTGGTTCAGACTGAGCATCTCGGTGTCAGAAGAACCATCAGTGCAAAATAAATACATTTTTCTCTTGTTGGTTTAAAATAATATTTCAGGGGTATTCTGTTGTACGGAGCACCCTAGGAGACATGGGGGATTTTTTTTTCCTTTTGTGTTCCCTCACAAAAGTATAAAAATCCCTCACAATAACTATTGAATTCATTTGCAAATACAGTCACAATGATAACAAATGTTAATTAAAAGTAGCAAATACCTTCAAAAAACATCAGGAAATAAATACGCATTTATTTCGAAGGTTCCTTGCTGTTTCAAATTTCTTCAGCTTATATTTAAACAAAAATAGGTTTGTGCATAAATTCTGTAACTTAAAATTATTAGCATTAAGTTGGCTTAGCTTCCTGGCTTTTTCTTATTTAAGACACTATAATTTTACAAAATAATTAGAATAATCGATTCTTCAGCATTTTGAATTGATTCAGAATTCCCAGGAATTGTGATTCTCTAAATCATCTAATTTTTTCCCCCTGCACCTTTAGCTGACACCAGACTTCAGGCGCCTACACATGAAGCATTCACAATTGGGGGAAAGTTTCTTTTTGAGTTTCCAGTAGGTAACGTTCAGGTGGTTTATCTTTGTGCTTCCAGGCCCGGAGTCTCCTTACACCCACTGGAAGCAGACAGTTTTTTACTTGGACGACTACCTGACCGTAAAGACCGGAGAAGAAATCTTTGGCACCTTAAGCATGAAGCCAAACGTCAAGAACAATGTAAGTGGATGAAGCAGGTCCTGCTCTCCCACCTTCCACTTAGTCTCCCTAATTCTGACCCGTGTACTTTCTTGCAGAGGGACCTGGACTTTGCTGTCGATGTAGACTTCAGGGGTCAGCTGTGTGAGATGTCAAAGACTTTGGAGTACAAGATGCGTTAAGGAAGTCCCTCCCACCCCCCCTCTTTGTGTTAGTCTTTATTAGCAGTAACAGTATACAGGTTCACTGGGAGGATGTTCTCTAGTAAAAGCTCCCGTGCAGCAACCTTTTAAAGACATAATTTTTCATAGTATTATACATTTCCACATCTTTACGTTTCAAGAAAATTGATGTGATTCCTTGTGCAGTAGTCACGCTCTGCCTGGTCCCTGGCCTCAGTGTCCTTCTGGGTTCTGCTTCCAGGTCTTGTAGTTTACACATGTAAAATTTGCATCCATACAAATAGCCCAATTGTTAATGACGCGTTCCTCAGCAGCCTGCAGACCTGTTACAGCGAGACATTACCGTCCAAAAGCAAATGGGTGGAAATCAAGGCCAAAATAAATTTTTTTTTTGTCTTGTTTTGTATTGTTTTTGGCTGCTGCTCTTTTTAACAAATAAAGTGAATAAACTGCTGGTTTTCTTCCCTCATTCTGTTTTCATGACCTAAAAGATTCCCAACCTTTTATGGTAGAGGTGCATCAACCAGACATTTTCTGGTCTGCAGATTTCTAATTTCCTCTGACATCTGCCCTTCCAGTTGAGATATGGACCAATTTTGATTTTGTTTTCGTTTTCTAATGACTGTGAGACAAAAGAGAAAATGTGCTTCAGATTCTTTAGTGGATGTTTTTGAATGTTAAAGACTGAGTATAAAGAGGTACATATGGTGTTTTTTTTTTGTTTTTTGTTTTTTTTTGGGGGGGGGGGGGTGTTGGGTCCCCCCAAAACATCAGCAATTTAGACTCAGAAATTTAGAAGAAACTAGAAAATTTTTGAGCTCTAAAATTAAAATTTTTGACAAACTCAACTTCTGTAGTTTTTGTAATTTCTGACATCCTCAGATATTTCCTAAAATAAACTTTGTAATTTCTGTTTCAAAAGTTTTACAATTTCCATTTTTGAAACTCAGACTTTAAGTCGAATATTTTCAACTGTTGAGACGTCTACATGCAATGTCTCTGCCATCATGGTCATATGTATCTAACCTTAGTCTGATTACCAAAAGCCATTAATAGTCATTGTTGGATGATATTCTAGTCTAGAAGTGCATCAATTATACTCATTGGCAAACATCACATCAAACTTCCAAAACATACTTTATGTACAAAATATATTGGCTTCATTATCTGAAGATTATTTATGTAAAGTGGCCTATCAGTGATAAGATCCTGTGATCGGTTGATAAATCAGTTATGTTGTAGGTTTTCAGTATTACTATGGGTTAATGATGCATGTTAGAGAATTTCAGTGACACCCTGCTTCACTCCAGACTAAACTTTATTTCATGACTGGAAGCTTTTAATAAACTTCCCTGTCAAGGAATGTCTTCTGTCATTTGCTGATATTGGAAAAGAAATACATTAGTGAGAAAAAGGACAACTCACTATTATGATCAGAAACAGGCTGCTTGTTCAAATGTAAACATAACCACTGCCAACTGTTTGATTCATTTTATAGGAGTCGATTATGTTTGTTGTCAATAACCATTTCAGAACTTGGCAGCATGGGTTTTGTAATCTCTGACATCCTCAAAAACTTTGGTCTGTTAGGTTTGGTGCAACTTCATTTCAATAAACCTCATTTGCAAAATCATGACTGTTCATGTTTCTATAGGGTGTCGTTTGTAAAGTTACACAGTAAAACATTTATTTTGGCTTCCAAAATATTGCAAACTAATTAGGAGACTAAATATTTAGTTCCCAAATGTTTTAACTCTGAGCAAAAATAATTAGTTCACTATTTAGTTCCAAAATAAATACTTAGTTTATTTAGTTCCAATGTATATAATTTCCACAATAAATATTTATTTTTCAAACTCAAACCCTAATATTTATTTTCTAAGTATTTACTTACATGCATGTTTGCAGCCCTCAATGTCTGTTCCCAATCTGCACAATCCAGCCCAGCTTTGATGAATATTAAAGACTATTTCATACTTTTATGTTTTGTTCAAAATCAGGACTCTGTGTTTCTCCATGCAGACAGACTGTGATTCACGCCGTCATTTAATGTGAAATTCGCTTTTCAGGGGAGAGGGGAGAGGATGAGGCCTCATTGGCATCATCCTTGATGCCTCATTGGCATCATCCTTGATGATGATGCCAATGAGGCCTCATCATCAAGGCTATCCTTGATCATCAAGGATAGCCTTCTAAAGGGACCAAACCATGTCCAAACAATAGACAATCAATTGTCTTCTCATCCAGCTGTTTTACAAAACCAGGATAGTGAATTAAACCATGATTTTTTTGGCCATCTTGGCTTAATTAAGCGTCAATTCCGTTTCACAAAAGCGGTGACATCATGGCAGATTATGTCATATTGTGACTTTACAGAGCAAATGTTACAAGAAATTCATAAGGAACTCTGACATCAATTTTTTTCCCCCATCTAGCCTGAGAAGAAAACATTTGTTTCAAAAATCATTCTATATCTCTAAAGAAAATAAGAGCGGTACAAAACAACTTTCTATTCCGCACCCACAAAAAATTTAGATATAGGTAGACTGTGTGGGATCATCAACCATTTAGCATAGTTAGCTTAGCCACAGACTATTGTTGGCCTCCATTTCACCAACATTTAATCAGTGAAGGAAAATAATCACCACATATTTAACTTGTCCCTGTACCTTTGCCCCAGAAGAGTCAGTCAGCAGAAGCTCTCACTCATTCCCCAGTGATAAGCAACACTGTGCTTTCTGACGAGACAAAAGGTATATTTATGATAAAAACAACTTGTTTTAAACGTGTGATTAAAAGTGGGCATTTAATTATATGCCGAAACTAAAGTTAATTCACATTGTAAATGTTATTTTAAGCTAAGTTCAAATTATTCAGAAAAGTATGTAAATTATGCAGCAACTGATATGGCTTGACTTGCCAGTGTTTTTTTTTTTTGTGTGATTACAGTTAAGGGATTAAAAGAAGTAAGTTATAATAATTCAAATTAGCTGTGAATTAGTGCTGCATAAATAAACAAAATCAAATGTAAGTGTAAGCCATTAAAATCTGAATTAAATCATAATCTATCAACTTTAAGATCAACTTTTGCACACTAAAGTAAAATACTATTTTCACTCTTCACAAAGAACTGTTGATAAAAGCCTGCACATGAATACAGTAAACAGTAAGGTCACATTTCTCCAGAAGATGGGAAACATTTGAAATGACCTTAGCTCTCGGACTCATATATCTTGATGAGGTGTTGCAGTTCTGTGGGGAATCCAGTGAGTGGGCAGCAGTGGTTAGCCTTCACATAAGTGTAAATGCAGCAGTAACAGAAGACAAAGCCAGATGTGGACAGCACCGTGGAGTTGGCCCGGTGCTTTTGGCATAGCGGGCAGTTCTTCTCATCTGCTGTTGGTTGGACATCCTCCTGCAGATGGAGCGGGGGAGGAGGTGCAGGCAGGGAAGTGATGGTTTTAACTGTGCTCTGGTTTTCCGAGGAATACCACCACTCCAAGAACTGCAGGAAGAAGACGCCCAGAGACAGGGAGGTGGAGAGGGAGACGGCCACACCCTGCACTGCCCAAGACATGAGCCACCATGCTCTCTGCATCAGTCTGCAACCACAGAAACAACATGTTTCTCTGTTCTCCATTCAGATATACATATTATGTTCAAGTTGTGTTCATCAAGAAATCTGGAACTAGAATCTTTTTATATAACTAATAATAATAAGTGCTGAAGAAAATCCTGAAACTCAGTTTCCTTGATTACCAATAATATAAAAACATGACCTGTCCTCAAAAACGGCCCTGAAGTTTTGTACATTTCCAGGGTTTCCAGTGCACCATCACCTATGACTAGGAATTAGGGTCAAACTAAAGAAAAGAAATCAAGTGGGGGAATGAAGTCATATTAATGAGAGAAGAAAGTTGCACAAAAATTACAAGTATGAGTAATATTGCATTTAAATTCATAATTTTACAAGAAAAAAGTTATAATATTGCAATAAACTAGAATGAAGTCTTAGTCAAATGAAGCAGTAAGTTTATGTTGACTCCTACACAATAACAAATTAAAATGAGGAATGCTGAGCATCTTGTGAAGTTATACAGTAGTATCAGTTTTAGAGATAACGGCATACTTAATCTTTTAACACATTAGCATCACATTATTTTAAGTAGCAGGACTTTAAATTAATTGAGCCAACGACTGAGTCTCTTCAGAAGAAAGAACCATGAAAAGAGCTGCTCACCTTTTAGGCTTCGACACTTATCAGGATAAGTGTCAAAGCTTTGCTCTCACTCAAACAAGTTTTTGTAGTGGGTTCATGACTTTCTTCTGCTAATATTGTTACTTTGTTCTCATAAAAATTGCTTAGTTTGGTTCTGACACCTTGTTATATGATACAGGCCAGGATTCTAACCTAAGATCTGCAGAAACTGAGTGCAGTGCAGTGCACCCTTTTTCTGAAAATAAAAAAGCATTTGCTGTACTTCTTCAAGCAACGATACTTGTTTAATGTTCAGCTCTTTTCCAGAATGTGAAGGAATCCCTCTGTAAATTTCTATATTCTGTCTTTTTTCCAAGTTTGTATTTGTTGTGTGAAAAATTCTCTTCCTGCCAGCAGCATACCCTTTCCCTCCTGCATAGGTGGGCATTTATTGTTTTATCATTTATGGTGAAAAATGTATTATAAAAAAGTTTTGATTTATTATTTCTCAAAAGATTTCAATTGAAAATATTAAATAGAAAAGAAAACTGACAGTATTAGGGCAAGTGTTAGTTTTTACTGTTTCTTCCACAGGACTAAAAATAAATAGTAGATTTATATGATTAAAAATAATTTTGTGATACACATCACACTTCTTTCAGTAGGTGTTGTCCTGAAAAAGACTGGTTAAAATGGGAATGTTTTTCCATTGTTTGTGTTTTTAGTGCTATGAATACTGTGCCATCAGTGCCAGGCATACAGAGACCTAAAATAGAAGTAATAGTTTATCAGAATTTTTATTGTTATCACAACTGTACCTCAAAATATTGTGATAAAATTCAATCTCCATAACACCCAGCCCTACTCCTGAAAATCCTGAACAGTTCACCAACCTCCCATCAGCCGGCCTGGGCCTACATCTGGTTTTCTGCTGTGAATCTCTGTGGTCATGTGTGGTGAGCCGTGCCAGTCTGACATTGGCCAGCCACAGCAGGGGACTGTGTGTTCTGCTGACTCCGAAAACAAAAAGCAATTGCTGGCAGAAGATCCAGGACTGCCAGGCCGAGCTGACATATGGGTATGCTGCCACCACCGCTCGGTACAATCTCTGCTTCCTGGTCTGTGGCAGCCTGATGGAGAACTCTTCCTCCTCTCTCTGCCGGGCCAGCATCACCTCCAGCTTGGCCTGCAGGTATGGCACCAGGCACAAGAGCAGAAGGGACTGCCAATGGGAACTCTTGTGCAAGCCCAGGTGAGCAGGAAGGCTACGCCCACCTGAGACTCTCTTGAGTCCATAGAAGTTCTCAGAGAAGGAGGCGCTGCACTGGGACAGGAAGTGGTTCTGCAGGAGGACATCTAGCAGCAGGTAGAGCTCATCGAAGCATTTCCAAATAAACCCAAAGTGGGACGGGCTGGATTCAGCTAGAACCTGAGGCAGTTGGAGCAGCAGGGTAAGAAGAAAAGAAAAGTTCACATAGCCTGTTATCTACCAACAGGAAGCCTCACCTTGACTGCATGTCTCAGAGCAGGTCTGACAGCCTCCATCAGAGACTCCTGGGCCAGCACTTCAAAGATGGATGGCTGCTCATTAACAATCGTGGAGGTCAGGTGGGCTCCAGCCTCCGCCATGCCTTCTGTAAGAGACAAATCTGTCACCTCATTTATCTGGCAAAATGTTAGATAAATGAATTAAATTAAACAGAAGAGTTATTTCTATACCCACCAGTCCCCCAAAAGTGATGCCTTCTGTTTGCATATGGACCCATGTTCAGTCATGGTGAAAACTCAGAACTTGCTTTCTGTACAACATCACAACTTCAGTGTTTCACATGTTGTGGAGGAAATCTGAGCCGGTTTCTTGTGCATTGTTCTTTTGGTTCATGGAGGTTTGCAGACAGTGCTCAATTATGGCCTCAAACACAAAATTTCAATCAGATTTAGTCCTGAACTTAACAGGACAGAGCAGTTTCTCTGTTTTACAGTATTCTGTCGAAGACTGGTGGTTGTGTTTGTGATCATAGTCTTCATCTATGAACAGTTTCTGATATTTATTCGTAGCAACGAGACATAAGGTCAGACTTTTTTTTTCCATATGCAACTCACCTGTTAAAACACTTGGCTAATATGAGTTAGTCTGGAAAACCTGAAATATAGAGTCCTCTGTATAGTTGAGTAAAAATTGTGTGAAAGTAATCTTTTAATTTTACCAATATGGAAAAAACTGAAGCACTGAGCAGCTCTCGCCTGTGCCATCCTCACTTAGTTCCTTCACACTAGCAACAGCAGCAGTTAGCAAACACTTGGTGGAACTGCATATCTGCTGAGCTCACTACAGTCCAATGACTAGTGAAAATTAAATTTTAGTTCATTTAAAAGTAAATAATGACAACAAGGCACACTTGGAGATATCTAGAATTCTAATTCTGACAAGTCAAAATTCCTTTTAAGCTCTCTCCAAATGAATTAGATATCTTTAATTACACAGCTTTTCTATTTGAGATATCCTGAATTAACATTTGACTAGTCAGAATGACTTTACTGATAGCTTGAATTAGTATTGTCTTGTCAAAATGTCAGATTTACATAGCATTTTGCAATTTCAATAAAAATTAAAAAATAGAAAAAAAGGCTTATAATGATGCATTAGACTTTTGTTTAAAAAGCCCATAGAATAATGCCAGAGAACTGTTTGTATGCTAGTGTCAACTCTTTGATGGACGTTTTAAGAAAGCTTATCTATACATTTATTTGCTAATTGAACAAGTGTTATAATAGTTTTATCCTGTTGTTGACTAAAGTTCAATACAGGGCAGTAAGATACTCATCTGTTTTTGGAAACATTAGTATGATTGCCTCCTGAATGGGGAGGGATCTCTTATGTACTTTTTAAATGTATATTTATATTTATTATTGATTGGGGTTTTTTGGAATTACGAGAATACAAAATTACGAAATTCCATAGACTTTTGGTCTGCAATAAAATCAATTTAAATTTAGCAAGTGTCTGAATATTTTTGAACAATTCCACTATGTTCGTAACGTAGTGGAGCACGTGCAGCTTAGTTTAACTCTTCAGCTGTGAGATTATTGGAGACAATCATCTATTTAAAATAGAAACAGAAAGCTGTCTGCGTCAGCCACACGAACCCACCTTGCAGATGTTGTTCCTGTCAGCAGCAGAGGAGCGTCACTAATTGGTCTTCATGCAACATCCGCGTCAAGCGGGGATTTGTCAACAGGACGAGGAGCGTGAGACCTCACAGTAAGAAGGCTAACATGGTGTTTCGTTCTACAGGGTTCCGTTACTTTAGAGTCTGCCACCAAGAATCCTTACTGACCAAAGTTACACTTCTTCACACAGTGCACAGATTCTTCTTCACTGAGCATTTCATGTAGCTCCAGCTCACAGGAGGGAAATTACTGCCGCCAACTGTCACGGTAGTATTCTTCTTCTTGATTTTTATTGGCGGTTGACAAGAAACGCGAAGTAGAATTAGCGCCAGGCGCCACCTACTGCACGGGTATGTAATGCGATTCATGATGGTCTAGTTATTAAAGAACTCACGTAGTAAACACACATACAAATCGTTTTTCTATTTAAAACGAAAACTAAATTACTTAGAGTTTGATCATATGTAGCAGGTATAAGTATGTGTGTATTTATGAAAATCGATAGAGATATTTTTTTTACTAATTGGCCTATTTGGATTTTATTTAGTGGTGACAGAGTAAAAGGACTAGACATAAATATATACCTTAGTTTTCCTGTTTTTAACTGTAAAAAAAAGTGTACAAATAAAATAATGTATAGTTTATACTTTTGCAAGGCACTGCCCTAATACACTTTTCAGAATAAATAAAACTGATTCCATAATGTTTTCTAAAAAATCCAAACACAGAGACTCTGTACACTAAGCTGACTTTCTTTATATAATATAAACTATGCAGGAACAGACAGATGGGAGGGCATTGCAGAGGAATTAACGTGATATAAGAGGGAGCAAATGACTCCAGAAATTCCATCATTGCAGAGAGATCAGTAGATGAGTGGAAGCATTTGGTGATTTGACAGGGATTAATGGATTATTAAGCCGTCTGCTGTCAAAACCTCCATTATCAACATTGATTTGTGTTTAGTTAGTTTTTATGCTGGTATCTGTACTGGTGCCTTTGTCTCACTGTCAGTTAGCTGATGAAGGAACAGAAAAAGTTTGAGATCCAGCAAAATGATGTTCAGAGTCTTCAGGAGCAGAAGAGGTGAGTTGAAAAAATATCAAGATGAGCTAAAGCTATCATTGAAACATAATATGACTTTTGTGAAGAGTGAAGATCTTTGTATTTTGGGATGCATTGCAAAAAAGTTGCAGTTTAATCTCTTCACAAAGCAGACGAAGGTGTAACCCATGTTAGAATCTGACATAAATAGGATAAATAGTTGATTAAATATCTGTAGACAGAAAATAACGTCACTGCCCCTTTAAGGAACTAGCGTTACAGACGCAGCGCCGTAGTGACGCAGCACACAGCCCGGAGGGAGAGAGCAGAGGAGGAATCAGAGGAAAGCGCAGTGATTAGTTAACAACAAAAGTTAACATTATATTTGGAAACCATAATCTATCCGGTCGGGAACTGACGGGAATTTTATGAGCGCTAAACTAAATCGGTTTTGGTGAGTTTTATGTTTATTTTTTTTCGCACTTTCACTGTATTTTGCTGTAAAATTGTATTGTAAAAAACAGCCGTTACAATAGCCGTTGATAGCCGTTATAAATTGTTAACCGATTAACATATTGAGTTTAAGAAGAATTTATTTGTATAATTTGAAGATTTAAAAAGAGTTTTATTGTGTTTGCGACCTGTCATACAGGTCAGGTTTTTTTGCTTGGTTGGAAGCTCGGTCGGAGCCAGGATTTGTCTGCCTTGTGCGGCGCGCACATTCACGGACGGGATTCAGAATGGCGAGCCAGACCCAGACCTTTAATTCATCTTCTTCATTACATTAAGGACGGACTCTCCAGGGTGGGGTAATTCGTTGCCAGGACGAACTGAACTGGACGGAACTGATAATTGATTGAATTATTATTTTTTTGTTTGGATAAAGTCAACTAAGATTTTTCATTGAACTGAACAGCTGATTTCATATTCGGGTTGTACTTGAATTTAAAATGATATACTTTGGTTTCTATATGTTATATCTTTAAATGTGATTTGAACAATTGCAATTTATTTTGATTTGATTGTTTTTATTTTTATTTTCTTACCTGTAGAAGAAAAGAAAACGAGTTAACTCAGGAAAAAAATAGGAATCTTAAAATAGATACAATCTAGGAAATAAAAAGAGACTGGTCTAATTAAATCAAATTAGTCTGTCTAAAATAATAGGAGAATGGAGATCAGTCTGATTAAATTAGATTAGCCTTACTAAAATAAACTAGGTAAACTAAAGACCAAAAAGGAAGAGTGATATACTCTTTATGTATTTATTTTCTTTTTTTTGTTTGTTTCATTTACCTCCTTGTTAAGAACCTGCAAAATATTTATTTATTTATTTATTTAATTAGTTATGGTATTTTATCTGTGTGTTTGCATTCAGTAAATTGCCGGTTTATATCACTTAAGCAGCGGTCTCTGGTGTTGTTATTCTTGCTCCCCACTCCTTAGAACCTAGAACTGGTCCAGTGGCGCAGTTAGCGGTTTGATACCGGTGCTACAAACTCTTATTGCTTCTTACTTTCTTCAAATTCAGACATAAACATCAATTTTCTTAGTATTTGATAGAATTACTCTGTCCAACTGGAGTCCAATATTTTGGTTATTCTTCCACAACCATCTCACTGTAATTTGCTGGAATTTTGTCCATTTGTCTTGATAGAAGTGGTGTAGTTGAACTGATTAGGTTTTTAAGTAGTCTGACTAAAACACACTTTTGCTGCTCGATCTACAAATTTTCTGTGGAACTGAGACCAGGTCTTTGTGATGATCACTACAAAACAAATACCGTATTGTTTTGTCTTTAAGATACTTTATTACCTATGATATCATTATGATTAGTTCCTATGTGGAAGAAAATGTGCGGCAGCCACGCAAACTTTTTTTGTGGACAATAACCAACACCCACCTAAAAACACTGAAATCTGAAACTGCAGATTTCAGTATTAAATTTAGTATTATTTAACCCAAAGAGCATCGAGCCTGATGCTTTTTCATAATTTTAATCTTTTATTGTTTAAACGTAAATGATGAAACTGGGCCACATTTATCCTAAGACAATAACATAACACACACACACACACACACACACACACACACACACACACACACACACACACACACACACAAAAGAAATAAAATAACAATAAAAGAATGAGAAAACCTCACTCGAATGTAAATAATAAATTTCCTAAGTTTTTGTCTCATAAATATGTAATGGATTGGTCTAACCGTTAAAGAGCATTAAATACATGTTATCTGAGGGACACTTTGATTTACACTGAAAAAGAAAACAGAGTTCAAAAACAGGATCAGCAGATTAACTCCAAACAGGTCAGGTTTGATTATTCTTAAGGTGAGCACAATGTGTGTAGACAATCACAAAGGTGAGCTGCGGAATCGAAGAATTCAGAGGGAGCTTGTGTTCAGAGACCATACTGATTTGCAGGGAAATGTTGATGATGGTTTATTAGCATTTAGATTGCACTGACTGATCATCCTGGAGCTCTGAGCAAAACTTAAAGAACGAGCTGTGTGTTACTGGTGCCGGATCTACTAATGGAAAATGTAATAAATTTCATTGAGTAGAATTTAAAATTCTGTATTACTGTTCATATGGACATGATTCAGAGATGTTTCAAAGATCATACTTGTCTGCTGAGATAGATACGATGGTTGTTACAAATGAACAATGTAGACTTCGTCTGGAAAGAGGGAAAGTGAAAAAACCAAACAAATTCTAAAGCAGTTTTGGACTCAATCTCCCAAGTTTCTCTAGGGCAGGTAGACAAAAAGGGCATTTTGTCCAAAAGAATAACTGGAACACTGAAAAGGTTTAAACATTTTTACTGGTGTGAATGTAAACCTTGTTGTAAAAGCTTTGTTTTTCTTGTTTTCTTTTTCACAGTTGCATCAAGGTGACTACTGTGTATGGAGCAGGAAACAGGAGATGTAAACAATCAACCTTCATTTAACCTTTCCTCTAACTACGCCTTCGATTTCTCTTTTTGCTAGTTTTCTCTCAAATATGAACATTCCTTTATCTTCCATCCTCCTTGTGGTTTTTTCCACTAATTTCTCTGGCTGGCTGCTCCTGCCTGTGGGAAGCTCACATATGTGCCCTCACCAGTGCATTTGCTATGAGCACGCTGACCTTGTGGACTGCCGCAATGGCAAATTTGAACATGTACCCAGGGGCCTCCCTCACAGTACGTGGCTGCTGAAGCTTGGAGGAAACAATTTGAGCATCATAGAAACCCGAACCTTTATTGGACTGTGGTCTCTGAGGGTGCTGGTGCTGACCAACAGTCACATCAAAGAGATACAAGCACAGGTAGGCAGAAAAAGATGGAAGAATAAGGGCAAAAACATTAGCTGAGAATTGACTGAAATACATTTGGTTGAAAAGTGGAGATACTTGAGCTTAGGTTCACATAATTTCTCACAGACAGGACGGGTATGTCACGGCCATGCAAGGATAAGTGTGTTAGATGATGGATGGATGGATGGATGGATGGATGGATGGATGGATGGATGGATGGATGGATGGATGGATGGATGGATGGATGGATGGATGGATGGATGGATGGATGGATGGATGGATGGATGGATGGATGGATGGATGGATGGATGGATGGATGGATGGATGGATGGATGGATGGATGGATGGATGGACAGACGGACGGGCAGCATAGATCTGCTTTAGAAAATGCATGGCATCTTGAAGAAGAACATTATATGTAACGATTTAATCAAAGCAAGTCACCAGCCAGGAAACTATGGCTTGGGGACAAACAAGACCCCAAGCATATCATAAAATAGTCACCAAGTGGCATAATTTGTGGGGCAAGCTGCTTTGTTGTGTCTGAGCAAGATGTCCAACAAACATCACTCATTTATACAAGTTCAGGTGGAAGAAATAGTCCAGAATTCTATTGGAAGCACTTAAAAGTGTCAAATGTAAAGTAATCACCAAAACAAGCAGTCATTCACAAGACCGAAACAGAAGCACAAAGACGTTTCTCATCTTTGTATTTGCAGGCTTTTTTTTCTTTATCCTTCCTTGAAAAGTTGGACCTCAGCTGGAATCAGATGATGACGCTCCCTGTGGACTTCTCCTCCAGCTTGTCTGCTCTCAAGGAGCTCCGACTAGAGCACAACAATTTAAATTATATATCTGGATTCAGGTACCTGTCTGAGTTTTACAAAGACGCAGATTTTTGAGAGAGAACATTTTCAAATCTTATTATATTATAACAAAAAATATTTTAGTTTATTTAGATTTTATAGAATACAGCAATATTCTTAAATACAGAGTTGTGCATAATTGTGGCAGTTATACAACAGTTGTTTTAACATACATGCTATTCCTCCTACATGAGTTTCAACATTAAAATAAAATGTAATGGAACACAACGATCATAGAAAATGCTGAAAACCATGTATCAATTTCCTTTTTCTTTTAAACATGCATGTGTTTGTGTTGGTTTATTATTATTGAAAATTCACCCATGACAAAATGTAGATTTTAGGTATATGATTTGTTTTTAGGTACTTCAAAAACTACCTAAAAGATGGCAAAACCTCCCAGTTTGTAGGGTCAAAGTAAATAACAGATCATTTCAACTGAGCGATGTACTAAAGAGGTGATGATGATGATGTCTGAGACTGTTGGGGGCGGGAGGGTCTCAACTGTTGAAGTGCTAAAACCCGAATCAATTGAAGGAGCTATTCGTTTTAAATGAGTACAGTTTGTGAACAGGACATGCCAGAAAGGAAATTAAGGTGTGTTGGAGCAGAAATGCATCCAAAAGTTGAAAAATGCAGATCCCTTTTATAGACTTTTTCTTCTGTCTTTGAGTTTTTGGAAAATCTCAAACAATACCTTTTGCTTTCAACCTTCAAGCTTGGAACACTTGGACAACATGGAAAAGTTGGACCTCAGTTATAACCAGCTGGCATCTGTTGGCTCTGGTGTGTTCAGGGGCCTCTCCAGGTTGAGACAGCTCTTTCTACACAACAACAGTCTGACAGTGGTGGAGCAAGGCAGCCTTGATATGCTGCCTGGACTTGAGGTAAATAAAGTCAATATAAACTGTAATTAACTACTGTAGAACTCCAGTTGTAAAGGGCCTGTGCTCTGCCAGCTTTAGATGTGTCCCAGCTCCAACACACCTCAGTCAAATAATTAGCAGAACTTTGAGATTTTGACTGAATACTGGAATTATTCAGCAATTTTATTTAAGATACATCAAAAAGTTCTAGATCACCAGTGAGCCCATCCCAGAACCCACCCCTGATCTAGGGAAATGGTGACCAGCTCATTGTTGTGCAGTTTTAGATGGATGATTTGAATAAGCTGTGCTGGACCAGACAAGTCATAAACTTGTCATAAACTTCTGCAGAAGCCTGAAGGTGTGTTGAAGCAGGGACAACATGCTGAATACTGGCGCTTGAGGAATGACTTTGGGCACCACTGTTCTAGGAGTTCTGATTTAATTTTGAGATAAGATTTTAAAAAACCTGCACCCACTAACAGCTGGAGTTAGGCACAAGCACCCCTCTAAATCCCACAAAGACAAGCCTGTTATATACGGGATGGATGGATATAAAAATAATAAGTGCATAGAATCCATCCTTAGGAACTCTCAGAATACCTTCTAGGATAAAACAATGGTAGTTCACTCTGTCCTGAGTGAAAAGAATTATGGTACTAATTAAGAGTGTAAAATGAATGTAAATCAGACATGTGGACATCTTCTCTCATGGTTTGGAAATAATTCTCTGTGTGCAAAGTTTGTGTCTGTGTGTCTGTCTAGGTGCTGCAGCTGAGTAACAACAACATCTCCCAGATAGACTCTGATGCTCTGGCTCCTCTCTATAGTCTGGCGATTCTTAATCTGGAAGGAAACAACTTGCATCACCTGATGTTTAAGACCTTCATCAGTCTTCACACAACAGCAACACATATTCAGCTTTCAGGTTAACAAGAACTTTTCTGAAAGGTTCTTCTCTGGCCATTTTGGACTTTATTGATAAATTAGTTGACTGGTAAGGAGGCACCATAAGACCTGTCATAGGCACTTACACCCAGTGATGGCACCGATACTTTGAAAAAGTAATTGGATTATTGATTACTCCATGAAAAAGTAACTTAGATTGTTGATTGCTAGAGTTGGAAAGTAACTAAGTTAGATTAAAAGTTACTTCATTAGTTATTTTTAGCACTTCTTGACAACAATCCTCCATTTCTTCAATATAAAAAGTACATTGAATTTTGCCAATACTTACTTAATAGCAAGTCATTTCATAATGGTTATATCAACAATGTTTCTCCACTTATAAGGTGGAACTGAAGGGAAGATTGTTAAATGGTTATGACAATCCAAAAAACAAAACAAAAAAAACAACAACAAACATGGTTTTTGTGTGTTGCACTATTGTTTGGAAAACTCTAAATAGGATTGTCGATCCCCCTCCAGCCTCCAGGTTCTGAGTTACAGCCCTGTTTTTGCTGTCAGAGTGCAGTGCACAACACATCTGTGTCACTTTTCATAATCTTAATGATTATAATGCCGTTTCGTTATGCAACTTTGTAGATACGTTAATTTGTGGCAATTTTTTTTCTTAAGCTAGGCTGTTAGCAATATGCTAACTTTAGTCACCAAAAATAACAGTCCATGCTTGTTAAAAACAGACATGTTTTTAACAAAACGTCAAAAACATGTCAAAAACTTTGTTGACACCACAACAAATTGTTTTTTTTGGGGGGTGGAGAGGTTGGGCATTAATTGCATTTTCTTTACTTGCAAAAATCCCAAGCTGGGACCTTTGCACCTGCAAGTGGCAGTGATGATCAAAAGGGAGAGTGAATTCATCCTTATTGTATATTTTACCAAACTGAATATTTTTTGCATATAATTGTGTATTTCAAATATTTGAAGGAATAACTAATTCTGTGAAGTGGGAGAAAGGAGCGCTGTGCTGGCGCAGGGGTAAAACACAACCCACCTACGGAGGCCTCTTAGTCCTCGATGCGTCTCGCACAGGTTTGAGTCCTGGCCTGATGATGCTCGCTTGCATGTCTTTCTCCTCTCTCATTACCCACTTTCATGTCTGACCACTCTCAAATAAAGGCCACTGGAGATAATGCAACTTTAATAAAAGAAGTGAGAGAGTGACAAAGAGAGCAAGCGCAAGGACTCATTCAATGAAATTGATTTGCTTAATTTAAGTGATCTTGAAAAATGTGGGTATTTATTCCTCTCAAGTGGGGTTACATTTGTATCAAGCAGTCCACAAACAAAAAAGTTAACATTACAAATAACTTACATAAACTTAATTATATTGTTTGCAGTTGTACTAATTGATTTAGTACTGCTTACTTTAAATAAATGAGGTTTTCTTACCAATCTTAAACATTTTTTGCTTAATATTTTTAAAGTAAGGTGAACTAATTAGATTTTACGTCGTACTAAACAGGCTGGGTCAGGGTTTGAGCCACTTGATATCTAAAAGTTTATTTTTGAACATAAAAAGATGACTAAACAAACAAACAAAAAAAAACCCTTTCAAATTAAGCCACATTTCAGTTTGATATTTCCCTACATGTCCACTTCAACCTCCGCACAACATGACACCGTTAGGGAAGCATTTTGGACCAAAGAGAGACAATAGAAATGCAGTGATTTACTTAAGATACAAATAAGTTTAGATTGACATCCTTCCCTTCACAAACTTGAAGATTAGAAATGTCTTTAACTTATAAGACAGAATAATACAAGTCAAACAAATTTTGAAAGTAGAACTTTCTTGTTTCTCTCTCACTCTTATTTTTACCATGCCAGGCAACCCATGGAGCTGCGACTGTGAGCTACATCGTGTCTTCAGCAAGATCTTACATGTTCGCTACCTCCATATTGACGACTACCAAAATGTGACCTGCCAGGACCCCCCACAACTGATGGGGGCTTCTCTGGCCTGGGTGGACAGCCAGCTTTGTGTTGCGGAGACGGCCACTGTCCTCGTCATTACCGTTACTGTCCTGGTGACTGTAGTGGCAGCTGTGGTGATGGCAGAGAGAAACAGGAAGAAAAGTCATGGGAAGAACTGGGAAGCTGACTCACATAGTCCCCCATCTTAAAAAAATGTTTTATAACTCATGTACAGTTTTTACTCTATATGCTTTTAGTACAGAAAAAGAAGGCTGTAAATATACATCTAAGACTAATGAAGACTGACTTTGGACCTGCTGCACTCTCTCCAGCAGTAGGATAATACTGTGTCAGATTTCTTTCTCATTTTCAAAATCAGAACAGGCAGCTGGTCAGGCTGACTTCTTTTTACAAGAAGTCCACTGCAAGGTAGTTTGAGAAAGACAGAATGCTACTGAAGTCCAATAGTCAGATTTAATGTTGCAACTATCTCTGGATTCATTAAATATGTGCATGTGCTTAAAGCAGTGTGATGGGGGTTTAGGACCAAACACCCACCCACTCTAGAATGACTCTAATTATTGATATGTAGGATTTTCAGCTGTTTTGCCTAATCACAGAAAACTTAGGCATGCTGACAAGAAGCAGCTAGAAATATGTCTGTTCTAATGGATTAACTGGACATGAAACTGACTCAGGCTTTATCCACCTAGACAGCAGTATGACTCTGTGCACCTATAATTTCCAAATCATCTCAGGCCTCACTTATGGGCATTGGGCGATGTTGCCCCCCCACATAGTCAACCTGTGCAGCAGCGATGGAGACATGCTACTGTGGAGGGCTGCACATCCGTATCATAGCAGCAAACCAGCAAAAGGCAAAGAACTTTGCGTCCTTTTTTAAACAAACCAAGTGAGTTGAGTAATGTTGTCGGATGCACATGAAGTTAATTAAACAATAATTAGCTGTTAAAAATAAGCTACTAAATAAGTGTTATTTATGTTCAGAGGGTATTACATCTACTTGAGTCAACGTTTTGGGAAAAAAAAAGGATCTATGAGTAGATATGCTGCACTACATTTTACAGTTACTTAAGAAACATTATGAACTACTGATACTAGGTTAGTTTTGCATTTAAATAAATAGACTTCAAAGATTGAAAAGATTAGATTCTTGGATTTCTGCAAAGTATGAGCAAATACTTATGGAAATTTCAGCAAAAATGACTTAGCATTTTCTATATGTCTCTGTTTCCATCGGTATTACTTATTTTGTTTTAATAAACAGGGTTATTTTATTTGAACATTACATAATTTTTTCATGTAAATATATTAAATTAAAAGCCTCTTTACTTTTCAATTGGACTTAGTTTTGGAGTTTGACCCGAAGCTTTCCAATTTATGACTTAGTTACAACTTTGTAAAATATTTTTTTTTTAATTTGGGGGGTTTTCTGTCCAGGGGATGTTGTATTAAGTACATAAAGTTGTTTGTTCTACAGATGGAGATTTGCTGATAAAAAGCATTCTGTTGTAGTTTTAGCTGCAATGTCTCTTTGTTCTAATAAAATGTGGATCTTTGAACCAGTGTCAAGTCTTTTGCATGTTTTTCTTCCAGGATTGAACCCTACTTTCATCATTCATAAATTGTCATTATTCAATCGACTTTGAATGAATACTGAATAAGTGAATATTTATGCAGTCACTTATTTAATGTTATTTTTGATTGTCATCAGTTTTCACTGTAACATAAAAAGCAGGTTTTGGTGCACTTTCTTTTCCAAAAAAGTGTAAGAGATCCAAAGTGTTGAGAATCTTTTACAGGCATTGTAAGTATCGTTGATAATATAAGTTTAGTTAGCATATTTATAGAGACAGTTAATCTTTAGACATACAAAATATTAGCTGTAGCATGAATTTTTAGGAGTAGACTTTATGACTAGTAAACTTAGATACAAATCCAAACTAAGAACTGGTGACTCTGAACATAAATTTCTAAGGAGAAGGCAGTCTTGTACTCCCGTAAGGAGGGTTTTCAGACAGGGAGTGTAGCTGTTATCAGCAGTGTTGTATAAAGTACTGAAATCTCGGAGTCAAGTAAAAGTATCGGTACCGCTCCAAAATATGACTTTGGTAAAAGTAAAAGTCACTGATTGAAATGTTACTTGAGTTAAAGTCTTAAAGTATCTGAAACGTCTTGTACTTAAGTATGGAAATTACTGTAAAAATGAATGTACTCAAGTAATGTAATGAAAAGTATAAGTAAAAAGTAAAACAAGACAAATGCAGTTTGAATGACATTTTTTATATTTTGGTAAACTTGTTAAATACACTTAAAATAATGAACACGACCAAGTGCAGGCAAAATGAAACCTGCTAATAAATAAACCTGCAGCATCATTTAGTTAAGAAAATTAGGAGCTTTACCTAAACCACAAGGTTAACTTAACCTGCTTTACAACTGAACCAGCTTTTTAGTAAACCCTCCAGGACAGAAAATAAAGTTTTTGTAAGCCTTAAGTTTTCCCTTTCAGTAAGGTCAGTGCTGAAAATGAGAAAAATAAATAGTCAGTACAGAAAACATGAAGAAAAAAAGCCGTTACGATTACTTTACTTCACAAACTATAGGTGCCACAATTGGTCATTATGCAAAAGAAAAAAGAATTGGGAGGGAAATGCAGCTTATTGGCATCTGAAGAGGGAGAGATATTTTGTTAACTTGGTGTTTAAATGGAGAAAGGTAACAGAGCTCTGTGATGCTGACACCCACCTACTCAAATAATCCAGCAAACAGTCTGATTGTTTGTGCAGCTTTGGTTTCCGAGATATTAAAAATTATTTTTTAGGCCATCCAAAATATATACTTTTTAAGATTACAATTACTGAAAATATTGAGTATGACTAAAAATTCACTAGAGAACAGTGTGTCTCGTGTAACAGCATGAATTTTGTGTCAGTTGGTCACAAGGCAAGAAATCTATTTCCATTAGTTTCTCAGGAGAGTTTGGATGTAAAATTTGTTGACTCTCCCTGAGTGAAACTCCGACACCTTGAGGAAGGGGAGACCTAGAGAACGGCTGGCCGAAATTAGCGTTCATGAATCGGATCAACCTCGAGTTAGGCGCCGCTCACACCGGATATTGGAATAGCCAAAATCCAAATTGAAAACAACTTTGCTGCGTTTGTTTTAACGGCACAAACGGAGCATTAACGAACCAGCCCACTTTGGTTTGTTTTGGAGCAAAATGCGGGGATGGTGAACTCTTGATGGCCTAAAATCATCATTCTTAATATCTCGGGAACCAAAGCTGCACAAACGAACATTTTAAAGGCACAAACCTACGCAACCGGAGCACTAACCAATCAGACTGTTTGCTGGACTTTCTGACGTAGTGGGGAGGTGCGAAACCTGTGCATCCTATTGGTGGAGATGAACACCAATAGGATGCACGGCTACCGACTTTGGTGCAGTCAATCAGTAGGTGGGATCAAAACATTTGCGTTTCTCTCTCGCTTCTTTGTAAAGAGTAACTAAACTACGGTGGCCCTGAGGTGCAAAAAACTACAACATTAACAAAAACACGACAACATTAAGGAAAACACAACAACATTAACGAAAACACAACAACATTAACAAAAACACGACAACATTAACGAAAACACAACAACATTAACAAAAACACAACAACATTAACAAAAACACAACAACATTAAGGAAAACACAACAACATTAACAAAAACACAACAACATTAACAAAAACACAACAACATTAACAAAAACACAACAACATTAACGAAAACACAACGGAAGAGGTAGGTCCCAGTGGGAGACCTAAGAAGTCGCTGATTGGACGACAGGTCGTTTCTCTTTTGAACCGGAAGTTATTCTGGAATGAGTCTTAGTGAACGCATGCTAACCGACACTTCGTGGTTGATCTGTAGCATGTCCAGTATCACCTCGTATGTATGTGTTACCCTGCAACCTTGGGTGGCAGAGTAATGTATTATAAAGGATCTTCCTCCAACGTGTGTTGCTGTGACACAGGAAAGATGAGACACACACGTTGAGAACTCGTTAACATCCAACGGAAGATTAATTCTTTTTTGTGAGCTCGCTCTTTTCTATGCCACCAATGCAATGCGCCCCTAGTGGTCATGTGGAGAATTGCGTGGACAAACTGAAACAACACTTAATTTGATACAAGAAATTAAAAAGATACAAAATAAAAAAATTGTGTTTGGGGTGTCTATTTTCTTACATATTCTCTTTATTTTCTGGTAACTTATTTTTCACCCCTCTACACTTGTCCTGACTCAAAATATTCCCGAATAGCTGTACTGAGGTTCGGATCACTGAGAACGTTCATGTTTTTAACGATCAAATTAAAGCCAGAATAACTTCCGGTTCAAAAGAGAAACGACCCGTCGTCCAATCAGCGACTTCTTAAGTCTCCCACTGGGACCTACCTCTTCCGTTGTGTTTTCGTTAATGTTGTTGTGTTTTTGTTAATGTTGTTGTGTTTTCGTTAATGTTGTTGTGTTTTTGTTAATGTTGTTGTGTTTTTGTTAATGTTGTTGTGTTTTCGTTAATGTTGTTGTGTTTTCGTTAATGTTGTTGTGTTTTTGTTAATGTTGTTGTGTTTTTGTTAATGTTGTTGTGTTTTCGTTAATGTTGTAGTGTTTTGCACCTCAGGGCCACCGTACTAAACCACACGTTAAAAATGTAACGGAGTAAAAGTATGCAATTAAGTTCGGAAATGTAGTGAAGTAAAAGTGAAAGTTATCAAAAATTTTCTTACTCGAGGAAAGTATGAAGTACTCCAAAATATACTTAAGTAAAGTAGTGAAGTATTTTTACTTTATTACTATACAACACTGGCTATCAGGGTCAATAAATTCTTTGGTGTTGGTTCAAGAGTTCAGTGAAACATTAAATGTATAAGAAAACATTAAATGTATAAGAAAAGACTTCTCCAAAGTATAATCAAACGTATTAAGATATTTCCTTAAGCATTAAACGGCATGTTTTCAATTAGTTAGTTTTAAATCATATTACTTGCATGCAAATTATATTACTGAAATACAATAGGAGTAGAAAACTATAAAATTATTTCAGGTATTTTCAAAGAGCTTTTCCAAAAATAGACAACCTTGCAGTTTTAAATTCAAACGTATAGTTACTATTTTTTAGCATTAGATTTTGTTTCAATTTGTATAAAAACACTGTCTAAGTTGAAGCACTAAGGCAGAAAACCAAAAACAGGCCCAGGTCATAAATTCTGGTCTCGGAGTGTCTGCAGGAGACGCCTGGTACGGCAAGACCCAGTTTGACAATCCATGTGTCTGCCTTTAGGGCTCTTTAGCAGGAGGTAATAAAATTAACATTGGAACAGCCCTGCAAGGAGAGGGCACACCTTCTAATGCATATATTTAAATGAGGGGAATAAAACATTCTTATAAAATGGTCTGTTTTACAGAAGAAGTTCGAATCTCTTTGTGCTGAGTGAGAGATTCCCAAAAATGCATTTTTGACTGTCTTTTCAACTCATGCAGGTAATTCTATGTTTGTCATGTGTTGGACTTTTGATAATCCAGGTGTAACGCTGTTGTAACATTCTGTATTGCATTGATTTCTTTGGATAAAACTCTGGAAATATCTGAAGTCAGCTGTCGTATGATTGTTCTCTGAAACTCCACTGTACACGCAGAGTTCCTGGAACCAGGAAGATCAGAGGAAAAGTATCGAGCAAGTAAACATAAGTAGATTTACTCCTTTGATTTTCAACAGATTGCATGCATACTTTTTTTACTTATAAAAAAAGTATATCATGTATCATCTTCTGCATTGGTCCATCAAATTAAATTCTAAATAACTAATTGTGGTTGTAATGTGACAACATTTAAAATATTTTAAAGATATGAATACTTTTACTGGAGAATATTTTATTAATCATGTCTTTTTATGTATACAGTTAACTCTGACAGCCAATCTGGAGTCATTCAGTAGATCCGTTACTCACCCTGGCTCATCAGCACAACTAATTCAGTTTAGATTTTGTTACCAAAAATACTCCCAAAAATTGAAAGCCAGTCAAATATAAGCTTGATAACATTTTTGATCTTGTTGAAAAATTTTAAGGCGTTTTCCACCTGTCAAAATCTTTAAAAATTTTACAGTGATATTATAGTTGGTAGCTAAATTTCCCATTATTTTTCTACTAATTATTTTGTTCTTCATGGCTTATCAGTTTAATTTAGAATTAGTTTTTAGTTGACTAAATAATTTACTTTTCATTTTCTATGCACTTTTCTCACTGACCATTAAATTAGCATGCTTTTTGCTAAGAGTTTACCTGATTGTCTTACTCCTAAAGTAGGACAGGATATGGGAATAACTGTGCAGTGATAGCATAGTAGAAGATTTATATGCCATCACAGATAGAGTTACATGATCTATTTGCCCTTGTTTTTAAAATGAACAGAACAATAAGGATTAGTGGGAGATTAACTTCCATGCACTGACTGATGGCAAGAATTTAGACTCAAGCTAAGAGATGAGTGCTGGAATTATCTTCTTTGTGGATTACATTTACAGTAAAAATTCTGATCTCTTCCACTCAGGAGAGTGGTTTAGCTATAAGATTAGAAAAAGGGGAGATAGACATAACTACTAGCTAAATGGATGATAAGCAGTGTAAATTCTGTGCATGCACAGTTTGGACACAGAATGTCCAAAAGGCTTTTAACTGCACTGTGTGCACAATTATTTGGCAAGTGAGTATTTTGATCATAAGACATTTTTTCAATGAATATTTTCTAACTCCAAGCTGGAAAAGGTAAAAGGCTTTAATCATTGCAAGTGATGTGTATCTGTGTAGTCAGTAGGAGTGAGGCCTAAAGAGGTCAAGACACTCTGTCAAGGTGTTCATGAATATTGAGCAGCTTCTTTAGGCAAAATAGGGAATAAATAAATAAATAAATAAATAAATAAATACTATAATCTTACTTTGAAAAGCCAAAAATAACCTAAAGTGTCTCAGAAGGATGCAGCACTTCTTGAAATTGATCAAATATTGTAGCATGATCACAAAAAACAATCAAATGTTTTGTTGTAAATAGCCAACATGGTTAGAGGAAACAAGTAGAGGGGAAAAAAAGACAAATTAACTACCAATTCTTTGAGAAGAATCAAGCATGAAGAAAAACTGAAACCCATAATTTGAACCGATGTGGAGTAATTAGTAGATGTTCAGAACTCAGAGTCATGGTCGATTTCAGGACGGCTGAAACCCAAATCACGGATCAACATATTAGCCTTCTTCAAACACTAGTTATCTAATCAACTAGCTAACATTATTACCTGTTAGAGCAGGTGTGGGCAACTCCAGGCCTTGAGGGGAGGTCTCCTGCAACTTTTAGATGTATCTCTACTTCAACACACCTGAGTCAAATAATGAGGTCATTAGCAGGACTCTGGAGAACTTGACTGCATTTAGGAGGTGATTCAGCGATTTGATTCAGGTGTATTGAAACAGGGAGACATCTAAGGGTTGCAGGACACCGGCCCTTGATGATCAGTGTTAGAGCCTTCGTTAGTTCTGCTGGTACAAATGACCAATGAGTGTTCTGGAGAAAGGTCCAGTGGACAAATTAAGTCCTTCAAAATTTGACTCTTGCACTGCGCTCTTCTTTCTTTCATGTGGGAAAAACACATTGGTGAGAAAATGGAGGTCGCCATTTTCTCACCATGGTTGAAAAATAGAACAAAAGACCATGAATAACCATGAATTTTAACGTATCACAAACAGAAATTTTTTAGTTCATATAAAAATCACAACATTTTTAGGCCAACATATAATTCTGGATACCTTCAATTAAAGTGATAAGTACTGCTCCATTAGTTTTCACACTATGACTGACAATGTTTTTCATGACTGCAAATATATCCAAAACTCTAACAACTACTGCTGTCAGGAGCCACAGTAGTTCAATAATATGATTGTTACAACCCTTATTTGCCACTGATCTATTTTAAAAGGTAACTCCAGTCCCTGGTTCTTCTGATGCCTCATTAAAGTTACTTTAAAGTCTAGGAATGGTATCATGAAACGTTTAATTTTGAAGCCAACACCACACCTATCCCAAACATTGTAGAAGCTTTTCTTTTCATTTTTGTGGGTGTTCTAGGAATTACTTAGTTAAACAAATTTTGTATCTTATCAGGAGTAGGTGGACTTTGTCTGCTAAACACAGAAGCCTGGAAGAGTGTGTCAATGTGTGGTAGTTCTCAGTCCGACAATGAACGCCATCAAGGTAATGGTTTGTTGATTTTCTGTATTAAAGTTTTATCACTGGTGTTTTACTTGGTTTCTGGTTCTGTTTGTTGCAGATTCTTTGCTTGTTTATTACTGTCTCAGAGGTGAGACTGGCTGCTGAGGTTCCATTGAAACGGGTGAGTGATCTGTTGCTTTGTCCTAATCTGTGGAGGTTCTAAAACATAACCAACTTATTTCTGTCTCTCCATAGAATTCCCATCAGACAGCAGCCAACCAACATTGTTTGGATATGAGATTGTTCTCAGCCAAGTAGAGGTACTTTTAAATGGTAGGGACATGTTACATGGAGCACCAGGTGTAGTCAATACTTTATGTATGTCATAATAGACAATAGTCCAGATAATATCGGTCTGCAGAATCTGCGAGCTACTTGGACCTCACAGACAAGAACTTGATTCTGTTCTTAATATTTTCAGAGCAACCACTTTCCATACAGACATACAGTTTTCAATACAACCATTTGATTTGATTTGATCAGTCTCCCATTATCACCAGGGTGATATTGGGACATAGCACAAATTTACCACCCACCAGATAATACTTTAACGTGTCCAGAGCCAATTTTATTGCCAACATGTCTCTATCGTGGAGTGCCTCATTTCTCTGGGAAAAAGTTTCCGACTTCTGTTTTACACTGGTCTTCGGTCATCTCCATCACCTTGCAGCAACAAAGTTCCCAGCCCCACTCCTGAAGCGTCAGTCTATACAGTAAATGGGTGTGTAAAGTCTGGACACTACAACACAGGACCGTTACACAAACAGTTTTTCAGTTCTGCAAATGCAGCTCCACACTCTTCTCTCTACTATCCGCTTGGCACTACGTTTTGACTGGTGTTATTGTACCTGTCATTGCTCAAAGCCAGCTTGGTTGCAGAACTATTCTTCAGACAACTTAACTTAGTGTTCAAGCAAAGTAGAAGGCGAATATAGTGATGGAAAGAAGAAAGGAGTAAACCCAGGCCCTCAAACTGCTAGTAAAAATATAAATCTGAGTTATTTAAAATTATAGAAATCTATAGAATTCAACTCAGTTTTAACTATACCTGTCTAGTACTAACGCCTCTACTGTTGTGTCTGTGGTGCAGGGGGAGCTGTTGTTTTTTTCACTGCACACCAGGGCATGCTGAGAGAGCTCCTGTTCAACCCAGTTATTTTAAATCAGGTATTGGTGAACCAAGGCTCTGGCTATGACAATAACACGGGTGTCTTCACTGTTCCTCTTGATGGGATCTACCAGTTTGTGTTTGCTGCTCAGCTCTGCCGTGGTAACCACGACAACTTCTGGGCCTTTATGATCAACGGAGTTCAAAAGATGCTATGTCATGCTCAGGTATGGAACACTAGGCAACTCAGTCTCACTTTACAAAAAAAAAAAAATTAGTCTCACTTGAGTTTAGGTAATAGCTAGCTCATAACTCGTGCTCAGAAGTATCCCAGCAGCTTCTTCACAGTATATCATGTCACCACCACAAACTTCAATGTGTTTTTTGGAATTATTTGTGACAGACAAACAAAGAGCAGGGCATAAATTTGAAGAGGGGAAAATGAAACATTGTTTTCAAAATAATTTGCAAATAAGAATTACAATTTGCATTTTTATTGAGCCCTTTTAGGCTAGATCTCTACCAAACGTACACATACACAGACAGAAGTTGTCTGAATTGTCTGTTATTTAGCAAAGCCATTATTCTTTGCAAAATAGTTCAAGCTGAATCATAGTGGATGACGTGTGCCCGTGAAAACAAATGTCAAGTTTAATTAGAGCTTCTCAATTAAACTTCACATGTAACTAAGAAAGTCTAAACCTAAAGTTGGATTTAGGTTTAGATTCAGGTTTAGAATTTACCTGGGACATTGTAACACATGAGTAATCATTGATCTAAATCATTATGTTGTAGCTCCGCCAGCAGTCTGTTTTCTTTGGTTGGATGAAGAAACTCATGCCTGAGATCAGTCTGTCATTTTTCTAACACATACTACTTTGATTTTGCAGCGCTCTACAGGTTCGATTAGTAGTGCTGCTAGATATTTAGTAGCTGCACAGGCACACCAACTAGAAGGAAACAACACAAACTTGCATTCTATTGGCTGTGAGGTTGCCAGGCAATGGTACTTTTTTGTTTTGAGTGCGAGCAGAATATGATTCGCAAACGAGCAGAGATATTTGGAGATTTGATCTGAGCAGAGAGAAGTTTTAAGTGTGAGAAGGAAGGTTTGAGAAAGTACAACAAAAGAGAGCAGAAGTTTTGCGGATAGGCATTACAAGTTTCGAGAAGAAAGACATGAAGTACTACTTTCAAAATAACAATGTAAGCAGAGGTATTAAAAGTTTTGAAAACAAATGACACAAAGTCCTGCATTCAGACAGAAAGTTTGTGCTCTCAACTTATGGCAGAAAAATATCCCCATAGTTCAGAAGTTTTAGAAAAAAAGTCTGGAAACAATTGTTGCTGGTGGGACTGAAAACATGTTTTACTTGTAGGTGACTGGCGGTGACACATCCCTGAACACTTGTTATTTCATTGAAGAAATGAAGAAAGGTGTTCAGATCTGGATAAAACAATTTCAAGGCAGCTGTGCCTGGTCAAGCACCACCTCAAAAACAATCACTTTCTCTGGTGTCCTGTTGGTTAGAGGGGATGTCTCCATGCTAGGAGGAAAGTATGGCTCCTGCCCACTACCCCACCTGAGTTTCAGGCAACAGTACAGCTCTGCTGAAAAGACTATTGGCTTGTCGTGTGTCTTCATCACCCTTCAATTTATCTTGTTCCTGCTAAATTAATCATGGCAGCCATAAAACTGCAGTTCTAAATATCAGCTTTCATTTGTGAGTACCATCTTTTCTTTCTTTCATAAAGGAGTAGCTGTAAACACTGCACTTCCATAGAAAACTATTTCCCCTCTTACAAATTTATTCTGGTTTTTCTTTAACATACTCAAATGTTACAGATTTCCACAGAAAGATAACCCAAGTAAATGCATAAAGCAGTTTCCAAAGTAAGATTACATTCATCAAGAGAAATCGCTTCAAACCAATAGATGGAAACCCGACTAATTCGCATTTTCTTTTTGGCAACATTTTAAAATTTTTTTCAAAGTTTGCATCATAATTGAATAAAAAAAACATTGCTGCTGATTTTTAAGATTCATAGCCAGTTACTGCAACTTTATTTCAATAGTTACATCCAGGCCACACTAAGCATAATGCTGTCAAATGTTGGATATCCATGACTGTTAAAAAAGTACAATGTAGAAATTTTTATAGAAATGCATTTAGTCCAGAGACCATGTCAGACATTATACTCAAATTTTTTATTATCATTTGATAAATTTACTCACCTCCACAATGTTTTCAAGGTGAAAATGTCAGTCATATGTGTGAATTGTAATCCATCAAAAGGATGGATGAGCTGCCCATTTTTCCATCACTGTTTAAAAAACTAGTCATACACTGAGCATATTTAGTTGATGTGACCCCTTGCTCTACTACTAAGGTTTGGACTTTGACATTTTTTGTGCACAGACCCACCAGTGGATTAGAAAATTCACTTATCTTTAGTGTTTTAAGTACATATAGTTTTCCCAGGAGACCATTGACATGCATAAACGGTATATGCTGGTTATGGTGTTTCAGAATAAAATAAGATTGGTTAACAGGAAATCATGATTATTTTGGTCTGCTTTCTCTGCCATTTTGAGAGTGACAAAATGTTCTGCTACTCCAAATTATTAAATCACCAATGCATAAACTGATAAATAAATTCACAAATTTTCCAAAGGGCCATTCAATTATTTTCACTCAGAATTTAATAAAACATTACTCATAAGATTTATTACAACTCATTTTAGTGTTGCTGTATAATAGTTTTAATTGGTCTTTTCCTCTGTAGTTTTAGTTGTGTGTTGAGAATTATGGTAACGGCATTCTGCAACGGCAGCAACTCCAGTCGCTCTTCAGCATTTTTAAAATTATTTGTTTTATTTACCTTTGTTTTGACTTTATATGGAAATAGCCGACCTGTACACAAGGTTTCATTTATTCAAGAAAAGAGTTGCTGGCCCTCTAGAAGAGCTATTTTTATAGTTTTTCTTATTTCCGTTTGTAATGTGTATCTTCTTGTTCCAAGTCATTGTCCATCCATCCATCCATTTTCCGTCACCCTTCTCCCTAACGGGGTCCGGAGGTGCTAGTGCCTCTCCAGCTGCGTTCCGGGCGAGAGGCGGGGTCACCCTGGACAGGTCACCAGTCTGTCACAGGGCAACACAAAGACAAACAGGACAAACAACCAGACACACACACACTCACACCTAAGGAGAATCTGGAAAGCCCAATCAACCTGACAGTCATGTTTTTGGACTGTGGGAGGAAGCCGGAGAACCCGGAGAGAACCCACCATGCACAGGGAGTACATGCAAACTCCATGCAGAAAGACCCCGGGCCGGGAATCGAACCCAGGATCTTCTTGCTGCAAGGCAACAGCGCTACCCACTGCGCCACTGTGCAACCCTCCAAGTCATTGTGCACTACACATTATTAGAATAGATGTCATGAAATAAACTCTGTCTCGAAGATTTGTTCGACAAGCAGAGCTTGACACAATACAGTGTGTAGCCTGAATCCTGTCACAATTGGAAAAATAGTTGTGTCCGTGCACTGGATAGCTCTCTCCAGCAGATGGAGGCACCTTATTTTCATGTCCAACGTCTGACATGAAGTTATTAATGTGAAGTTTTAATAACTTCACATTATTGAAAAGTGAAGTTTTAATAACGTGTTGCAAAAGTATTCATACCCCTCTTCATACCTGTTTGGCCCCTATTTACATTTATCCTTCTGGAAGAAACTCCATATTTTACTCAGATTTCATATGACACAAAATAGTACAAAAACGAGAAAGAAAATAGATAAACAATGTTTTTTCAAAAAATAAGTCTGACAGTCCCCATGTACCCTTTTACTCTGATACCCACAAAATTAAATTCAGTATCACTAATTGACTCCAAAGATCCCCAAATTAGTAAAAAGAGCCAACCTCTATTTACTAAAAAGAAATCCACATTTTTTTTTAGAGGTTTTAAGGATAACATTAGTGAACCAACATCATAAACACCCAGAAAGAAGTAAATAGTACATGATGGTTCAGCCTCGTAAGGTAGAAAAAGTTAAATTCTGAGAAAGCTACAGATAAGTAAGTGACTAAAAATTCCTTCCTATATTGAGCATGGAAGTAATTTTAAGTACTCATATGTTTGCAGCGCCTAATTCTCAAGCTGGTGGTTTACTTTTACACTTTAACTCTAAGAGAAAGTGTGATAGTGAAACACTGTTTAAATTTAAACACTCAAAATCCTGTTGACAATTTTAAACAGTTTCGACTGATAAATTCATGGCTATGTGTATATGCCAGATTTAAATATTCAGCTACTCTATTAAATGAAAAACATGTATTCCTTTGCTTCTTACTATCCTTAAAATTCAGTTTTAGTTGTAGCTTTTTTTGCCATTTGTAGAAGCAGAAAAACTTACCATGATTCACTTTTTACACATTTCTCAACTCTACTCATGAAACTATGGCAATATAATTATTTTGATGAGATAGGCAAGAGAAAAGTGTCTCCAAGAAAATCTGTATGTCTTACCTAAAACATTAAGTTTAGTTCCCTCTCCAAAGTTTGCCTTTGATTGGAAACTCACAGTTGGTCACTGAGTTGACAAAAACCCCAAATGACCCCAGATTTTTAAACAGCACCAAAGGTAGAATTATTATCTTGATTAAATTAAGTATATTTGCACTGAACTATAAACAGATATTTAAAAAAAAAAATGTGTGTGTGTGTTTTTGTGTGTTTATTTATTTGTTTACCTTTTTTTCTTTCTTTTTTTTTTATATCAAAAACAGTGTCTTTGGTTGCTACACTAAAGTGAGCTAGTAAACACCTCCCACACAGTGAGACTGAACAATGCTAAAATCCCCTTTAAGACACAACTCTAACTTTCTTTTTCACCAGTTGAGAAAAAACCCTAAACATTTGTCAATTAGATTCAAGCACAAACTGATTGTGGTCAAATCATAAAGGCCACATTAAGAGAAACTGTAATTTTAACAGGATTTCACATGAATATAATTTGCCTTTTACTATCTGACTTACCTACAACAGTTCTTTTAATTTCAATTCCAAAGTGGGCTTCTGCTCCAGTGCGCCACGAGAAGGATGTTTTTCAACCAAGACCCTAAAGGAAAGCATAGAGCTCCATAAAACTATAGAAATCTACTTTTCATTTTGCATTATCTTGTACAAATAAACTGTTTTAAAGTGATAAAAAAAATAGCTAATTTGGATCTGAGTGAAAGTCTTCATAGTAACAGGGAAAAGGTTAAGCTTATTAAATGTGGCAGGTTTTTGCACAGCGCCTCCATTGGATTGTATCACCGTGCCTCTCTGTACCCACTGTGAAAATACACCATACAGAAACCAGAACTGGTGCTTTCCCTTTCTTTCCTACCCCCACCTCTCTTCATATCTTGTTCTCCAGGTTTCTTTATTTCTACGTGCAATTTCTCTGCATGTCAGCAGCTGTGGACTGACAACTGAGGTGAGCTCTGTGACATCTGATGATATTATTTCTGAGAAAGCTAAGACAATCATACAGAGAATGTGATGTATCTGCAGTCCACTTCTCTCTCAAGGTGTGGCTTACTGTACCTAATGGAAGGGAAGCATTCCTGTATTTGTATCTTGTGGTAAGTTCTCATCTTTATCTTGTCCAAAAGCCCTGCAATTCATTTGCAGTATACAGTCACTTGAAAAAGAAAATCTACCTGCTCCCTTGAAAATGCAATTTAAGTTAAAACATCACTAACGGAGGGCTACCATTACAAACAATATAAAAGACTAAATGTAAATGTGAAAAAACAGCTTTGCAGCAACAACTGGAATCAAGCTTTTGATAATAGGCTAAATTATTAGCCTATTATCACAAGTTATTCATAGACTATTACGTTCCTTTCTGTTCATGAATCGTGAACTGAAAGGAAGTGAAGTAGTAAGATTTAAAAAGTGCCTTTGGGAGGATTTGAACACAAAAATTACAACAATTTATTGATATTTTATGACGATAATGTATTTAGTGTTTTTTATTCTATCATGATAAACAGATGCACTAGAAAGATGAATTTGGCCTATGGTCATAAGAGGTTATGACCATAGCCTACATAATAGGCTATGAATAACTTGTAATAATAGGCTATATTCACATGAGTATAATTTGCCTTTTACCATCTGACTTACCTACAACAGTTCTTTTAATTTATATACAGTTCTTTTCATATAATAGGCTATTTTCATAGGCTATTATCACAAAGGCTTGATTCCAGTTGTTGCTGCCAAGCTTGTTTTTTACATTTTCATTTAGTCTTTTATATTGTTTGTAATAGAATATGAATATGGCATCACAATAAGCTATATTCAGTTGTAGGTAAGAAAGAAAGAAGGTAGGGAAGGAAGAAAACATCACCATTCAAAACTTCTCCTTCTGTTCTAATTGGCCCAGTAAAAACTTTACCAGAGAAATCCGAGTCTATGAGGGGAAAGCCCTTACTGTTCTGTGAAGAGATTAGAATTTAGCTGAATTCCTTGTAAGGCAATGGACAGGCTAAGAAGACTTCCATTAAAATAGAAGCTAATGTGATTTCTTCTTCAGAGCGCAACAAATGTGATGCCTGGCAGGATGCCTTAAGCATTGAATTTCTCTGCTCATAAAGCCCAAACTCATGCATATCTGACCAGAAATCAGTTTTGTTTGTTTTGTATGTACTATCTCTTTTCATATCTGATCTGAGTGAGATGAACTGAAACCTTTGTTGAGATCTGTACAGTATTATTTTCTTATGTTTTGAATTTTATCTTATCTTTTTTATTTTTAAAATTTTATTTTTATTCTTTAACTGCTTTACAGGATAATGAAGAAATATTACAAACGTTAATAACATCTTTAACACTATTTCTCTCCAACGATGTCTCACGGAGCGGCGCTGCGTTGGCACCGAGCGGCACAGACAGGAGGAGATGATTGGTCAGATTACCATGTTGTGTTTTATAGCTTCTATTTTTTTTTGGATTTTGAATATTAGAGCCTGGTTACAATTTATTGCATGTGTCTATTCGCCTGTGTTTGCTGCTAACACACCTAAATTTCCACACTCTGTACAATAAAAGCTATTAATATCCTACCCTCACTGAAAATCTAAGCTGTGCAGAATCAAGACTGAAAAACGTTTTGTTTACAGCAGCTTTAATTGAATAATCTAATAATCTGTGTAGCTGTTTGAATTGTATAATTTCTTTTCTGCAGTTCTTTTAAGTGTTTGGCATATTAAACTCTAAGTAAAATTTAAAAAGGATTTAAAAGGATTTTTTTGTTGTTGTTGTTTCTGGAAAGTTAATTTAATTTTATTTGTTTAAGTGTAACAACCCAAAAACAGAAACTTTGGCCAGTAGAAGCAAATGATATGCATTTCTCTCCAAGCCACTTTTCTCACCTTTGTATATAAGGTAATGTTTTGATGAAAACAGATGAGGTGTCTGATTGTCGTTAATGTCTGTACTTTAGTATTCAGGTCTCATGACACATGCCTGTATGGAGGGTTTCTTCCGAGCTGACAGAACCTTCTCTGTTGTCTGAAACCGGAGAGCTTAGCATTCCTTGGTCCGGGCCTCAGATGAAGTCCCTAAGCCTTGCAGAAATAATTCAGGTTCCCACAGGGAGTGCAAACTTATGCAGTAGTCCTGGGTAGCTGCTTCTGTCAAGGTCGACAATCAGTCTCTTTGTGAAGCCACGTGAATGCCAACAGGCTACTTCTGCAGCAGGTCCCACCCAGGCCTGTCTTATTGGTGCAGCTTGCAGATGATCTTACCAGCACAGAAGGAACAACGAAGATAAGCAAGGCATCCTAAATGGACACAGTCCATTCATGTACTCTGGGTTTTGTTATAGCAAAACAAACTTTGGACATTTGCCATTCTGTAAGGATTATTGAAACCTAACAGCTCTTTTGGAATGTTTCACAACAATAATTCACCAGCAAAAGGTAGGCCACTCTTTTATAGTAGTTAAAAAGCCTTTTGTCCTTTATCCTTTCATTTTGTTAGTATCTGTGATTTAAAAATGTTTTGTTGCTGTTTCACCTACAGTTAATAAACCTTGTAAACCTTATTAACCTGCTGTTAATAAGGTTTTAAAAATAATTAGATTAAAGATATCCAATCATGTTTAATTTGAGCTACGGCACAGACATTTCTTCTTGAATCTTGAGGGGCCTTAATCTATCTCAGAAATAGATGTTTTTTATAGCAAACATCATCTTTTAGAGAATTCAAATAAAGATAATGTTGAATATGTTACACCAGTTCTCTAACTTGTGTGAGCTTTTCAACAAACTACAATAAAATAAAAATGTGTAAACTCCTTTTACAAGGTCATTTTCTATTATAAGCTGCAGAAGTAAAGCACTAAGAAAAATCTAATGTTTGGGGAAAAAAGTTTTAAGGGTTTGATACTTCTGGCATTTTGTAATCATTTTATAGGTTGTTCTGAGAGGGAATCTTTAGTCTGTCTTATAAGCCTTGTCTTTTGAAGTTAAAATCTCACAACTTCCCATATCCATGGTTTTAGATAATCTTTTGAACACCACAAGTGGCTGCCATTGGTATTCTGGAGAGAGAACTTGGAATCACTTTTGAACTCCGATATAGATCTAATAATTGTTTTTTTATGTGTCCTGTCCAGTAATATGGGACTCAGAATTGCAGTCTGAGTGTCACAGTAAAACCCAACAGATTTACTTTCAGAAACAAAGGTCTATAGCTTTCGACATGATGCTCATCTGCTGCGTGGTGTACAAGTAACGCATGCCTCGTATACATAGGCAATCCAGTCATCCTAGGATCAATTCCAGACTCTGACTTTTGCTGCATGTCTTCTCCCCTTCTCCATTTCATTTCCTGTTTGGTGACTGTCAATGCAGGCTTATAGAGCCTAAAAAATTAGATATGTACAGCTTTGGGTTTGTTTCAAATGTAATGGACAACAACAAACTGAATGTAAGGGAGAGAGGTGGGAAAAGGTTTAAAGGAAAAAAATGAGATAGGAGGAAAGGAAGAAGCATAGAGAGAACACTAGTCTGCCTCGAGACCTGCAGAAAGAAAAAACAAAACAAAACAGAGAAACCACAACAGCAAACAAAACATGCATATATGATAATACCAATTATAACCTCACTGAAAAGTAAACAGTACATAGTAACATATAATGCTGCAACCACAGCACAATTGAATATATCTGACAAACACCTGAGTCTACCCGCCTGTGCCCTGGCAAGCAGGCACACACTCAAGCAACCAGCCATGCTGAGCTGGCACACACTCAAGCATCCTTTCCTAGACACCAGGAGGAAGTAGGCCAGAGGGGACCCATGATGATCCAGGAGAGGATACAGCACACAGATAAACAGGCACACACAGACACAATCATGTTCCCAGCCTCATACTCACACACAGGCATTCATACCCTCTCACTCAAAGTAAACACTCATGAAAATGGACACCAAACCAAATCTAGAGACTCCTGCAATACAGGTCCAACCCACTTACACGGCTCCACCAAAGCCCCCCTCTGGCTGACCCTCAACACACACCATACTGGCAAGGCAAAGGCGCTGCATAAAACCAACTCAACCCTGTAGTGCTACTAGGAATCTAGAGAATCTCTCATGAGACTGCAAATTGTTTAATTAATCATATTTTGGAGTCTTCTTGTGCTATGAGATGAGAGCCTTCCACATGAAACCCAGTTTGATCCAAATAGTTCATAAAACTTGTTTGCTGTGCTAGAATTTTAGACACAATTACTACAATATTCAAAAGTGAGATAAGGCTTGTACCTGCTACCAGGAGAGAATCTTTGACTTAATGATTTATAATAGATGTATAATACATGCCTTTCTTTATGCAATCTGTGTCTAATATGCTGTCCAGGTCTTTCAACACCTGTGTGCCAGGCTCTCACTTTTTCTAACAGTTAACTTGTTTTTGTTTCCATATAGCTTTCATGGTTGTATGAAATTTCAGTATCGGCCAGTGATAACCTGAATAAATTCCAGAAGGCTGGTTTCTAAAGATGTTTTCATAAATTAGAGAAAAACATTATCCAAACTAACATTGCACCAAATGAATGATACTAATTGTTCTTTCTTATTGTTGAATCGTGAATACTGAACTGCAGTGCCATAGATATTGATTTGGGTTCAAATTGGGCCTTCTGGAGGAATAATCAATAGGCTATAGGGGGACACTACTGGAAAGTAGTTGATCAAAGTTTTATGTTTATTTGTGCTTCCATTACCTCAAGAGACTTATAAATGCCTCTGTAATCTATTCCAGTTCAATAGATGCTAGAGAGAGTTCTCTTGAATTTCTTTTGGTCTGTGCATAATCAATCGTCTTTGTTTTATGCAATATCTGTTAGCCTGCTTTATGTTGTCAGATATGCTCCTTATGTGATTAATTAAATTTATTCAGGTCTGGCAGGCTTCAGGACTAAAAAATTAACTGACCTTTTCAAAAGATGTGGTAAGTCACAGTTAAGCAATTATGTAACAAGAAAGATGTGTGTATGCTAGGCTGGTTTGGATATCTTTTTTCTCTTGATAAATGAGATAATCATTTAAAAACGTCTTGTATTCATTTATTTTTGTCAGATAATAAACCTTGACCAAATAAACCTCTGACCAAAATAGACGTGTCAGAATAGCAAATATTTTGGAGGCAAATACTTCACTTTTTCAGTTACTTCAGTTTGCATTGTGGTGGCAGTCAGTGAGTCAGTCAGGGAATTAGACAGGATTCAATGTTAGACCACTTAACATGCTTTATTTCAGCATTCAAAATAATTAAAAACATCTCAGTTTATTATACATATACAAAATAGGTACAGATCTGATTTTTTCCCCATGGGTGTGTTCTTCTACCTCACAAACTCTTTCTGATACCTCTCCATCTGAGTGGTGATTAAAATCTCTGATTCTAATTTGTTGGTGAGGAAAGTCACCTGTTCCACAAGAGAACAAGAAAATAAGTACAACAGATTCATGAATGAAGGGATGAAAATTTGGAGTAGAAGCTGAAAAGCAAAAAGAAATGTTTTACTGCCACCATGATCAGTCAGAAGAAGTTTGTCTCCTTCTGGGCACCAAGAATTAAAAGCTGTGGTTTCATTTTTAGCACCAAGAGGGTGCTGCCATTCCAGAACGTTTGTAACACTGCACAACAGTGGAGCCATACTGGATAGCCAACAGACCTCAAAGAAAAAAATAGCACCTTAAGTTTTAGTTCTGCTTCTGTTAAAAGTGTCAGTAAACCTCAACTACCCCACAGACCGCCACAATGAAAACAGGCTTCATTTCAAATACTCGAGTCCTTTTAAAATGCAGGTATTTCTTTCATTTCTGAGGTAGCCATATTATCTTTTTCATAAGAAAGGTTTAAATTCATTTTTCTCTATTGGTGTTTTTAATGCAATGATTCTTAAGAAAAGAAAAAAAAACACGATATCAACCACAAAACAAACAAATCACAACAGCAGTAAGATGAGGGGATGTTGACCTTGCCAAGAGCAGGTGAAGCAGAGGAGGGCAGAACAACAAACACAAAGATGACTGTCAGTTTCACCGTTTATTCATCAACACCTGAAACGTGGTACAAACAATTGAATTCTGTCTGTTGTGACTGTCCGTTCATTCCTCAGAGCGCAGAGGTGTATCAAATACAAAAGTCAGTTTTGTATTTTTGTAAACTCCAGAGAGGCCTGGTTTGGCTAAAATAAGAGGGGAGGTTGGGGTTTTTTTTTTACACTTTACAGAGGCATATATTATTTTCTTGTTGCCAGTGAAACAAAATGTCTTCTCTACAGGATCCTTGGTGTTGGTGATGGCAAAAAAACAAAGGAAAAAAAGTTAAAAAAAAAACAAAAAAACAAAAATAGTGGTCCCAAACACAGCGATGCAGATGCCACCACACCGCCACTGTCTTGTTTTTGTTCAAGTGCAGTTTTAGGCAAAGTAGACCATTGGAAACAAAGGCCAAGTGGAGATGTGTCGATTCAGGAGTGAAGGGTCAGATTTTTCAGGTAAATGACATTGGAAGAATCATTTGGTGGGGTATCTTTTTTGGGGAGAGATGACTGCTAGAAAAAATAAAACACACACACGCACACACACACAACAACACTTTCAAGTCCAGATTTCTCTTTTTACAAGAAACAGACAGGTCCAACTTCAAGGCCAAACTCTTGGTCTGGAGCACCAACGTCCATAGGAGCAATATCAATGATGGGGAGGCGAGATGTTTTTGTTGTCTTATAGTCAATGACTGTCTTGCCCCATGTTCCGGTGTGTGACTGTAGGAAGAGAGGAATAGATGATAATTACTTTTAAAATATTAAAATTACTCACTCAACAACCCCCCTCCATGTTTGAACAGCTGCTCTTTTCATTTCTACTAGAAATGAAAAGGAAAGCGTTTCTCACCGTGCATCCATCTTCCAGGACACTGTAGGTAAAACGGCTGTTGCCCTCAGCTCTGATCTCAATCTCGTTGGAGCCCTGGAGAAGGAGGGACTTCTTGAGGTTGCCAGCTGCAGCGTCCATGTAGGCAATGCTGTTCTTGCAATGATAGGTGATGTTCTGGGATGCCTCAGTAGACATGAGACGCAAGAAGGTCAGCTGAATATTGACATCCTCTGGCAGAGATCCCTCGCTGCCGTAATCGAACTGGGCAGGAAAGAGGAAAAAGAGTTACTGGCTGGATTTCCAAGTGAAAAGATTGAATTTAGTAAGAGAGGACAGAAAAGTGCTGGTAGAAAAAGTGGAAAAGAAAATGAAGTTTGACGGAAGGTTAGGGAACAGATCCAAAGAAAAATTCAGGTTGTGAGGGAGGGTTCTTTGCGCAATAAGGTTTCACCTGGAAGCCGTCATTCATAGCCTCTCCAAACCAGACGTGCTTCTTCTCCTTGATGTTCTTGCTCATATACCAGTTCTTCTTGGCAACTTCAGGCTGAGTTGGTGTTATGCAGGTCTCTCCGGTGTCCATGTTGCAGTAGACTTTGATGGCATCCTGAGTGCAGCCCTGGTCAGGGTCAATCCAGTACTCACCTGAACAACAGAAAAAAAGGATCAGTTCCTATCATTTTTGGAGAAGAACTACAACCAGCATACATACAAACAATTGGTATTCCATGCTTTTACAAATATGGACTCACCGCTCTTCCAGTCAGGGTGGCACATCTTAAGATCTCTGCAAGTTCTGGCTGGGTTCTTTCTGGTTCCGTCAGGGCTGCGGATCTGCTCAATCTGTTGACTAAGGCTCTTCAGGGTGCTGTCCACCTCCAGGTCGCGGTCACGGAGAACATTAGCGTCATCAGCACGGAACATGCGGAAGGGATCAGGGGCCTTCTCCTGGGTAATGAAACCAATGTCGAATCCACCACCGGGGGCACCAGGAGGTCCTGGGGGTCCTGGAGGCCCAGGAGGACCCTAATAAAGAAAAATGATTTGGTTAGTGCATTAGTGATAAGTTCTGCTCATCCATCCATTATCTAAAGCGATGGAACAGGGTGTATATCTCCAGTGGTCATCAAGTGAGAGGGTCGATGGATTGCCAGTCTGTCACAGAAACACAGAGACAAACAGGACAAACAACCATGCACACACACACACACACACACACACACACACCCACACACACACACACACACACACACACACACACACACACACACACACACACACACACACACACACACACGCACACACACACACTCACACCTAAGGAGAATTTAGAGAGCTCAGTCAACCTAACAATTATGTTTTGAAGCTGGAGTACCTGGAGAGAAGCCAGCATGTACAGGGAGAACATGCTAACTTCATGCAGAAAGACCCCAGGCTGGGATTTGAACTAAGGACCAGTGGGTCACTGTGCAGCCCAGGGGTAAGTGGAAGGAGGAAAAGAAATTGGCAGGAGGACTTACAGCAGGTCCCATCTCTCCAGAACGTCCACGAGGTCCAGGAGGTCCAGTGGGTCCAGGAAGACCAGACATACCATCCTTACCTGGAGCACCAGCAGATCCAGCAGGACCCTGTGAAAAGTACAGAGAATAATTAGGAAAATATTCTATGAATAAGTAGAGCAAATATGAAAAGGATAACAGCAATAAACTGCTGATAGTTGAATGATAACTTACTCTGGGTCCAGCAGGTCCAGAAGAACCAGCAGGTCCAGCTTCCCCAGAAGCTCCCTAGAAGTTCATAGAAAAAAATGTGACTTAGAGGTTGATTCTGTGATTATACAGAATCAATCACAGTTTCTATGCTAAAATGATATATTTTAGCATAGAAAAATCAGTATACATGTACATACAGGTGGTCCAGGAGGTCCCTGTTGGCCAGTAAATCCCCTGTGTCCCTTCATGCCTCTCTCTCCAGCCTCTCCGGTCTCTCCCTTGTCTCCACGAGCTCCAGCAGGTCCCTGAAAGGATGGATGGAGATAATTAATTCATTTTACTTTTGTTTGTCCTTATATACTTAATTTCTCATTGGAGCAATTGTTCCTTACAGCAGGGCCACGAGGTCCAGCAGGGCCAGCAGGGCCAGCAGGGCCAGCAGACCCCTGAAACACAGAAACCTCAGTTTAACTTTGAGGCGAATGTCAAGACATGCCACATCTTCATGCACGTTAGAATGAAAAAAAAATTGAACCAATTGATAAGCATGGTGCAATTTTCACTCACAGTCTCTCCACGGTCACCAGTCTTTCCAGCGGGTCCAACAGGTCCAGGGGCACCAGGGGGCCCGGGGGCACCAGGGGCTCCAGCAGCGCCACTCTCTCCACGGTCTCCCTACAGCACAAACATAAAATCAGATAATCTGGTTCTTTCTACCAACCAAGGTAAAATAAGTGTCCCTCAGGACAGGAGTTATCAAACACTCTACAGCAACTAGATCCTCTGCTAGAAAGTTGTTCCATTACTTCTGACCCAAAGTCTGAAAATGGGGTTTCAGTTCTGTCTAATTTTGAATCTTTTTACCATGCAAACAGTCTGGTGGGCAAATTGTTCAGAAAGAGAAAAAGGTCCAAGGTCAATGGAAACTGGTGGGATTTCTCTGGTTTTTATCTAACTAGTATTATATGACAAACTGACTAAATCTCGCCCTACTGTAATTACGATTAATTTAGGATTTATGTAATGAATGAATCTGAATTCAGATATAATGAATCTGAATTAACCAAATTGACAGGAGTTGAATTAGGACTTCTATGACTAGAAATGAACTCAATGACTGTTGTGTGCAGCTCAATTGTTCAACACATATCATGAACCTACCTTGGGTCCTGGAGCTCCATCTCGTCCAGATGGTCCTTCATTACCAGGGTTTCCCTGTGATGCAAACAAAGCCACTCAACTATCAGCAGAACACCATACCTATACATAGACCATAAATGGCCCAGAGCACTTTATGGTCCAGACCATAAAGTGCTCTGGGCCCCAGGGACTGGGGGCCTTCATCCCACCTCACGTCCAGGTTCTCCAGGGGAACCAGCAAGACCAGGGGGTCCCATGGGTCCGGGAGGCCCACGCTCACCACCAGGGCCAGCAGGTCCAGGCTTTCCAATTTCTCCCTGTTGAAGACACAATATGTAGACATGTCACTAAACAATTCAAGTGTAGTTATTAAGGTATATTTAGCTGCCTTTTGGAAGTTGCATAAAAAGAGATGCTTAGATTTATTGTTCTAGTTTTGTAAGATAATGAAAATGGTTTGTTTGTTTATGATGCAGGAATTTTGGAATCAAGATCAATCTACTTACTGCGGGCCCAGGGAGACCAGGGAAACCTCTCTCTCCTCTCTGTCCAGGTAGACCAACAATACCACGTGCTCCAGCAATACCTTGGGGTCCAGGCAGACCAGGAGCTCCCTGAAGGTCACAGCAAAAGGAGGAACAGAGGTAAAGGTTAGAAACAAGCAACATCAAGAGTGAACAAATTATTTATGCAGCTAAACATGTGGAGATTTGATGCTGACACATCGAGCTATATATTTTCACCTCAAGGTGATCTGATTGTTTTGAAAGCCTGTTACAGAGAAGCTTACTTACAGCAGCACCATCCGCACCAGGGCTTCCCTTCTCTCCAGGAGTTCCTGGGGGTCCAGCAGCACCAATCTCACCAGGGCGACCAGCAGGTCCAGTCTCACCACGGTTTCCTTTGGGTCCCTCCTTGCCAGATGGTCCAGGAGGTCCGGGGGGTCCAGAGTTTCCCTATATATTGAGGATAAGGATCAATTGTAATGGTTCTGGAAAACCTGGACTTTTCATTATCAGAAACACAAAGTGAAAAAAAAAAGTTTAAACCTACAGCAGGGCCTGGAGGGCCAACTCTGCCAGCAGCACCAGGGAAGCCTGTAGCACCCTAAGAAGAAGGACCATTAGTTAAATGAGCAAAGACTGCATCAAACCAGTGCTCTTGGACAAGTAAACTAAAACTAATGCAAGGCTAAAAAGTAATTTACAGAAGAAGACAAGAGTAATGACTTACAGGAGGTCCAGCTGCTCCACGGGCTCCCTTAGGACCAGTGTTTCCAACAGGACCCTAAGAAAACACAACACAACCTCAATCAAAATGTAAGAGTCTTTGGAAGATAAATAATACAAACCACAAATGAATGTGTCTTCAAACCTGAGGTCCAGGAGCACCAGTTGGTCCGGCAGGGCCTGGAGGTCCAGCATCCCCCTTAGCACCATTATCTCCAGGCTCTCCCTTAGCACCAGGCTGTCCATCAGCACCCTGAGATCAAATGGTGGTGATTTGAAAAATAAAAAAGTTTTTAAGAATAGTTTAGTGCAAATTTACAAAGTGGAAGAAAGAAGAAAACTAAATCAACCAGTGCAAGAAACCTTACAGGAGGTCCAGCAAATCCAGCAGGTCCAGGTGGTCCAGCTTCACCGCGCTCACCCTGTTACAGAGGAAGAATTATCAGTCAAGGTTTTGAGAATCCAGTGATTAGTCGGTAGTGGGACAAGTTTTTGAGAGACAAGCAGATTTTACTAACAGGGGCTCCACGAGCTCCAGCAGGGCCGACAAGTCCAGGGGCACCATTCTCTCCCTTGTCACCAGGAGCACCAGCTGGTCCAGGAAGTCCAATTGGTCCAGTCAAGCCACGGGGCCCATCTTTACCAGGTGCACCATCAGCACCCTTAGCTCCTTGGTCACCCTGGATTATTTGATGAAGAGGGTTTATCAGGTATATCAGTGCTAAATGTGTAGATGTCTGTCAAACTTCAGTGTTTCAAAACATCAAACAAATTTTAAAAATAGTCACAAGCCAACACAACATGGCCCTGTGTGAACAAGTCATCAACCTAATAACTGGTTGGGCAACCCTCAGCACCAATAACTGATAAAAAGCTTTTATGATGACTTGCATTGAGTCTTTTCCAGCTGGGGAGGAAGTTTGGCTGACTCTTCTTTGAAGAATTGTCCTAAATCTGTCACAATGGGGGTCTAAGTATAAATGGCCTTTTTACAGTCATACCAAAGCATGGGAGACAAGTAAGTTTAAGGTCAGGACTTTGATCAGGCCACTCCAAAGTCTTCATCTGTTTTTTTTTCTCCAGCTTTTAGAGTGTTTTGGATCATTGTCCTGCTGCAGAACCCAAGATGACATTCGAACATTCTCCTTTGGGATATTTTGGGAGACAACAGTCTGTGATAAATGGAAGCTGCTTCCAGGTACTGAAGCATCAACATAGTCCCAGACCATCACACAACCTCTACCATGTTTCACTGTTGGTATGATGTTCTTTTTCTGAAATAGGGTGATATTTTACACCAAATGTATTGGGACACACCTTAAAATAACACCTAACAAAGAAATGGACTTTGGTCTAATCAGTCCACAGAATGATTTCCCAAAAGTCTCAGGATTATCAAGATGTTCTGGTAGAACTGAGATGAACCCTACAGTTATTTTTGCTGAGCAGTAGTTTTCATCTTGGATCTCTAGCATGCAGACTATTTTTGCCCAGTGCCTTTCAAATGGTGGAAGCATGAACTATGACCTTTACTGAGGCAAGTGAGACCTGAAGTTCTTTGGCTGTTGTTGTGGGAACTTTTGTCACCTCTTGGATGAGGCAACATTTTGCTCTTGTGGTAATTTTGGTTGTCCTCCTGGGAGCTTTACCACTGTTCTATGCTTTCTCAATATCTGTCTGTTTCTGATAATAGGTCTGTCTGGAGCACCAATGTTTTAGAAATGTCTTTGCAAACCATTCCAGACTTATAGATCTGAAATAGTGTCCTTCTCAGTTGTTTCTAACTGTCTTTGGACCTCTGCATGATAGCTAGTTGTTGAGGATCTTTTGGTGTACTTCAGTCAGGTCCTATTTAAGTGACAACAAGACTAAGAAAAGGTGTGGCAGTAACCAGTCCAGAGTGTGGCTTGAGAAAGTTAACTCAGGTATGAGCATTATGTGCTGACAGAGGTCAAACACTATTTTACCCAAACCCATACTAGTTTGGATGTTTTTCTCCCACACTGATAAATCTCCTTTTAAAAATAATAAACATGCATTTTGTTTACCTGTGACTTTGACTAATATTTGAAATGGTTAAATATTATGAAACACTGAAGTGTGTCAAACATTCAAAAAAGTAGAAATCAGGATTGGACAAACATTGTTTCACAATACTATATTTTGGGGATCCTGAGTTTCAATGGTCAGTATCTGTCATCATGGTCTAAGGAAGGAATTGCAGTGAACCAGTGAAGGATATCTGATGCACTTTACAAGCAAAAGTTGGCCTATGTCATCCAAGCGGCTTTTGAGCCTTCAACTACTGAAGAGAACTTCTTACTGGTTTTCAAAGAAAGATTTCACAACACAAACTACTCTGGAAGTTGTGAAATATGGGACTATGCTGTCAGGACCAGTCTGGTGCCTATGCTACCTGGTGGACATGTATTATGCATGATGAAATGTGATTGCAAATATTGGGAGTTATGGAGAAATACTGTTGTGATCACTCACTCTGTCTCCTCTCAGTCCTGGAAGACCAGCAGCTCCGCGCTCACCAGGCATTCCCTGCAGTCCAGGAGGACCAACAGCTCCGGGAGCACCAGGGGCTCCAGGTTCTCCCTTAAGAGGAATGTAATAAACAACAATGAAGCATCAATGCCTGATATTTTCTGGAACTTGATTTTATTTAAACTTTCAAATTTATTGAGTGATTGCAAATCCATACCTTTGCACCATCATTACCAGGAGAACCAGGGGATCCACGGGCACCAGCAGGGCCAATGGGGCCAGGGGCACCACGCTCACCAGGGAATCCTCTGTCACCCTGAGGAGAAAGGTGGTAGAAAGTTAGGTAAATGTTCAAATTAAATCGTGTGTCTCTTTTTGTAGAACACATGGGTCATAATAGCCTGTTCTAACTATTGATATCTTGTGAAAGTAACAATTTAATATAACAGTTTTATTGAGAAACCAGTGTAAATCTCTAAAGATGATTTAACTCCCCCCCTCATCTCTCCCCCTTCACCCACCAATACAGGATTCTCCTAGGAGTGTATCATCAGTTCAAGAAACAACAGTGAGTAAAAGCTGCTTACTCTGGATCCAGCAGGACCTGCAGCTCCTGGCTCACCAGGCAAACCCTAGACAAAAAAGATAGCAATGAGGAGGAAGCACTTTCACTTAGGAAAAGTATTAAAGCTAATGCATAAGTCAATGTGCACCTGCTCTCCGGGCTTGCCACTCTCACCAACGGCTCCTTGAGGTCCAGGAAGACCCTGGAATCCAGGGGAACCAGAAGGTCCTGCCTCTCCTCTCTCACCAGCAGGACCCTGGGGATGCAGAGAAATACATTGTTGTAATTTTTTGTTATTTTTTTTTATTCGTGAAGAATTGAATGTTGGTGCAAAAGGTGGTGCAGAAATGCATTACTTACAGCAGGGCCTGGAGGACCTTGAGGACCAACTTCACCATCCTTTCCAGCAGCTCCCTGAAGACAAAGATGTGTCTGTGTCAGACCGTTTGAAAACGGTCTGACACAGCCTCTCTGACTCGCCAGAAAATGTTGTTAAAAATAAAAAAGAGCAAAATATAGGCCTCTTACAGCAGCGCCAGTGGGTCCCATGACTCCTCTCTCACCAGGCTTTCCAGCCTCACCCTAGTCCCCAAAAAATAAAAGAAGCAACACAGAGAACATAAGTGGAGCACTCCTCAGAAGTTCAAAATCCATAACAACGAGGGTAACAACGATATGTTATTCCTTTTTAGACCATACTCACAGCAGCTCCCTTTGGTCCAGGAAATCCCATGACTCCAGGCTGACCTCTTGCTCCAACAGGGCCAGGGGGTCCAGGACGTCCATCTTGTCCAGGGGCTCCCTATGGAGATGAAATAACTTTACTTTAAAGACAAAATGTAGGTGGTGGTTTGATAAGAATAACAGTGCAGGACATAAACTTACAGAAGCTCCCATTTTGCCATCAGGTCCAGGGCTGCCAGGGCTGCCTGTCATACCCTACAAAGCAAATGTTGGAAATCAGATGAGATGACAATGTGGTGAAAGACTGGTACAGTTATACTTGTACAGAGACTTATCTGTACCTTAGCTCCAGGGAGACCAGGCTCACCAGTACGACCAGGCTCACCAGTGGAACCTTTAGGTCCAACAAGACCAGGAGCACCACGCTCGCCAGGGGCACCCTAGAATAGCAGGTAAAGGGAAGAACAGAGCAATGAGAATTTATCATTACTATCTGGAATTATTTCATATTTAAAATGGTTTCCTTTTGAGTTCTTCATTGTTTACTTACTTTGGGTCCAGCAGGGCCATCGGAACCAGGGAAACCACGGCCACCAGGGGCGCCCTATAGAGAGAATTTAAAACACAAACTTAAGTCTGCTATGATTTCATTTAAGTCTTGTTTAATAACTGATTAGACAACAGTAAAAAAAACTCATGTGATTGCTTTGGGTTTATGTTCACCTCTGGTGAAAGCAAAGATTGTAAAGGGTCTGTATGTGTACAGCATTCTATCTCTTCTAGAGGAGCATTTCACACTAGTCAGTCGTTCACTCATTCACACACCGATGGTAGTGAACTGCTGCACAGTTTCATTCCGACAGAAACAGGCCATCTGACCAGCACTATCAAGCAAGACAGGTGACGTGACTTTGTAGCTGAGACAGCTAGAGAGGAGACTCGAACCAGCAACCCACAGGTTACAAGACAAACTCCTACCTCCTAAATCACCATCGCCTTAAAGAGACTGTTTTTTTTCTAAAACAGAACATTGTGCTTTGTTGGTCCATAGTATCCTACATGGGATTCTTCTCTGTGACATATTCCAAACTCATCTCAAAATTGTTGGTAAAATAACAAACATTTAATAGAAATGCATACACGCTCTCCAGGGGCACCACGGGCACCTGCAGCACCGGGTTCTCCTCTGGCTCCTCTTTTGCCCTCCTCACCAGGAGGTCCTGGGGGTCCCTGAACACCTGTAGCACCCTGTGACAAACAAAAAACATAAATGAATTGGATCAGAGATTAAGTACATACTTTGTTGATATCTCTGTGAACTTACCGCCTCTCCCTTTGCACCAGGCTCTCCCTTGAATCCTGGGGCACCAACATCACCCTGAAAGACAAGTTCAAATTTGAAAGACATTTAGAAAGGAACAACAAATCAGGGTGTCTATTAGAAGAAGTATTTCTTTGATTGTTGTTTCCCTGTGTTTACATTTCAAACACAAGCACAGATTAATGGCAACACAAAGCAAAAATATAATCATTTATTTTAATAGGCACGTAAATATATTTGATTTGTTTTCTTTTTTACAGATGTACTTACAGTATTACCCTTGGGTCCAGGGGCACCAGCTGCACCCTGTGGTCCTGGAGGTCCACGTGGTCCAGGGAAACCAGGAGCTCCAGCAACACCAGGGGCACCCTACAGGGGGCAGCACACAGCCACAAAACACAGTCACATCCTCACGTCTGGGTTTCAACTTGGCTGAAACTGTTGGTATAACAATAAAGTGACGGGAGCTTTTTAGGTTCCCTTGAATGTTTACAGCAAAAAATAAAATAAAATAAAATAAAATAATAAGAAAAAAGAAAGAAAACAAAAATACATACATATATATATATATATATATATATATATATATATATATATATATATATATATATATATATATATATATATGTTTTTGTTTTTAGAGATACACTTACAGGGCCTCCCTTAGCACCAGGGGCTCCATCAGCTCCAGGGTTTCCCTGAGGAGGAAATAGAACAAATCCTCACTACTATAGTTAGAATAAGACAAATTACATTAAAAGTAACTTTTTTGTAATATTATTTGAAAAGAGCAACAGAAGTTTTGCTTTGCCTGAATTAATTTGTACAGTATAAAAATCTTTTGATTATTAATTTTTACACCTGTTGTGAAGTCAGAGCTTCAAACTTACAGAAGGTCCAGCTGGGCCAGCAGGTCCAGGGTTACCAGGTTCTCCACGAGCTCCAGCAGGGCCCTCAGGTCCACGTGCTCCCTGTGCTCCAACATCACCCTGGGAGACAGAAAACCAAAACGAAGACTTAGGTGGATGTGAAAGCCTTGATTGAAATCTAAAACATTAACATAAATATGCTTAATTAGGTAGCATATTTACACTGAAAACTGTACTGTTATTACCAATTTCAAAGAGTAATTTTTCTTTCTTTTTTTTTTTTGTCTTTACCTTGGGCCCAGGGCCACCTGGGAATCCTGGAGGTCCAGCAGGGCCAGTGGGACCCTGAAAGCAAACAAATGGAAATTCAGACAAAAATCAGGTCTTCAGTTTTCTGTAACCATAGCTCAAACAATAAAACTCCTTGTAATTTGGTAGATTTACTGAACATAGTTAAGTATAAGCGTTAAAGGTCCAGTGTGCAGAATGTAATGCCATCTTGTGGTCAAAAATGCACATTGCAATTAGTCCAATTCCCCTCCCCCAATTAACTTCAAATTATAGCAAATAATTTGAAGGGACAAACTTGCTTGAAAAATAAGTGTCTCATCTGGATTCCTGTTGAAACATATCATCGCATAGAAATCAGCATAGAATGCCTACATTAAATTGTGATTGCAAATACAGAATATGCAGCTGTAATGTTAATGTAAATAGTACACTTCAGTAATGTGGTTCAATATTATTTTCAGAACATACTCATTTAAAAAACAAAAAGCACATCAACTCAACTATCAGATAATCAAAGACATACCGGAGGTCCAGCAGCACCAGCAGCACCATCGTTACCACGGGCTCCCTGCAGGAGTCAGATGGACAGACAGATATAATTGGTTGGTGTATGATTCAAAAAATTACAGCTTAGAGTATGTATCCACGGACTTACAGCAGCTCCAGAAGGACCTGCGCGACCCCTCTCACCAGGCAGACCACGAGGCCCCTAAAGGAATACAATTCAACATGTATTTAGTTGCAGTCAGTCAAAGGTTAAGATGAAGTCCAGGTAGAATTAGCATAAAAAGATTTTTTTTTCACCATAGCACCGGGAGTTCCATTCTCACCAGGGGCTCCAGCCTCTCCCTAACATGAGGAAAGAGACAAACAGGGGAGAATATGAAAGGACATCAACAGAACAATGAATCTTAATACTAAAACAATGTGGCAAATAGTGTAACTACCACAATGAATGCAGATTAAGCAAAGTGCTACAGCTAATGGCTGTCTGTTGGATTCTTTATTGTCTTCTTCTGATTTGAACTATTAGTGAATTACCTGTTAGTAAACTTAATCCTTAGTCACCCTGAGCCAAATTTCAGTTTTGTCTTTCTTGGCACATATGTTAAATAACATCTTTAAATATGGTGCCTGAAAGTTGTGACTCTGCAAAACATTCCATTTTCAGATAAAGAAGGTCCACAGTATCCTCATGTATTGTCAACTTAGCTAAGAACCGAAGTTTACAGAATGTAAAGATGTTACATTCCTTATAAAAACATGAATGTCGACCTGTTAAGGGTGTACCCCGCATCTCACCCGCTGACTTCTGGACATAGGCACCAGCACCCCTCACAACTCCACCGGGGGTAAGTGTAGCATAACGGATGGATATAAAATGCAAAAACTAGAAAAGCACAATACTGGGCTGACTGTGGAGAGGACATCTTGCAGGATATTTTCATTTAGCAAAAGACAAAGACTGAACAAATTGTTAACGAAAAAAGATGTTTGAAAGAGTCATGTCTTTTTTTAACTCAGATATAACAATCATATTGTTATATCTTGTAGCACCAATAAGGTGATTTCCAAAGAACTCATGAACATCAACATGCACCAAGTGACCAATTGAAGGAGGAGGCAAAACAGGATGGAACAGGCAAAACGTGTCTTACCATTAGCCAGGCATAACAGGGGATTTCTCATCATAATCACGCATTTGTATTTATCATTGATTGTGTTTTTTAGTTAGTGTTACTTCAATCATGAATTATGTTTCGCTACGTTGTTCTGTTGACAATAGAAAAATCTTTTCGGGGTTCTTCCTGTGCTCTGAGAGGCACAGTGCTGTAGCACTGCTCTGATGCAGTGGCACAGAGCAGTGGAAAGCAGGAGGAGAGGAGCATCACAGGGTGCCAAATGTTTACACAATATTCAGATTAGGGGCACCAAATTCTGGATATTTAATTCCTGTCAAATTTTATTTCTTCTATGCCTAAAGGATCTGATATAATGGCATTATACTATTAAGTATTAAGTATTTTCCAGCCACATAGTGGCATCTTATAGCACAATGAAGTAACTATGATACCTCTAGTTGATATAAAATGCCATATATATACCAAATGTCATAAAAAAGAAATTTGAACTTGTATTTTGACACCTTGTTACTAGGTCTCCTTCTTTTGGCCAGAAGAAGGCCAAACTCGTGCTCTTTCTGTATTCCACCTTCAGAAAGTCATCACAACATGGCTCCTCTGTTAACCCTCTCACAATGTTTTTACCATCATCACATTGAGAAGTAGCTCATATAATGACAGATGTGAAGCTTCACAAGGTGTTTGCTAATTGCTGCTGGCTAGTCTGAAGGAGCTGACTGGGGAAGTCGTTAGGGAGGCAGAAGCTCCAAGGAAGAGCAGCACCTTGATAACCTTGTCCCTCAGCTCCCACTGGCGTTTTGCACAGCTGAATGGTTGCCATGGGAGATTAAATGATTTCTCAAACATGCACGAAAGAATAAGGCAACACTTCGGGTATGTCTATGATGAGGGAATAACATACAGACGTGATGTAAAGCCCCAAAAAGCATATTTTACATAATACTGCCTCTTTAACATTGGTTTTGGTCATTTTTAACATATTGGTATCAGTCCCATAAGTATAACTTGGCTGATATTAACATCCAGGATTTATGTCTATCTTTTTGTTTGTGTTTTGGAGGGGTTGGCCATGTATTTGTTTGAGCATGAGACAGTGATAGCACTACAGCACATCATGATCAGTTCTTTTCTTGTGTCAAATGCTGATAAACATTGATTATCACAATTATGACAGCAATATTAATGTCACGTATGATAACTGGCCAAAATGTTTCTCTCTGTGCATCTGCAGTAATCACTATAGCGAGTCTTACTGAAATATGTAACAACGTGTTTAAAAGCCGTTCTATCATTGAGATCAGCTAGTCAGGTTGTCCTTTTATATCTGGAATTTCTGGAAATGTAATGACCAACTATAATTAAACTGTACTCACTACTCCATTATATTGACTGTTTCCCACTTAAACTACCCATGCATCGCTACAATTTATGTTAACATTTATTGAAATGAAACTTTGGACATCAAGTGAAAGAATGAGATAGTGGAAACATTTAGTCACCTTGGGTCCAGCAGGGCCAGTGTCTCCTTTAGCACCATCCAGACCGCTGAATCCCTGAAGGCCAAGAGAGAAACATAAAGATGAAGTTTCTCTTTGTGAGATCTTCTCAGCTTTGGATGAATGGGACAATACAATATGGCTTTAACTCACTCTGTGGCCCTTGATTCCGGGAAGTCCGGGGGTTCCTGGGAAACCACGAGCACCCTGGGGAAAAAAAGTAAAGAAAAAGAGGGACAGTAAGTTAAACTCTGCTGTGCTCTTGGTTTTGATTTATACATGTTTACTCAAAAACATGTTTGATCAGTGAAGTACCTGTGGACCAGAAGGTCCCCGCTCACCAGCACGACCAGGTTTGCCAGCCTCACCCTGACGACATACAAAATTAAGATATAATTACAAATGCACTTAAATCACTATGCTTTGATTCAAAGTGATGTTTCCTCAGGAACTGAAAAATACAAGCTGACCACTTACATCCTCTCCGTTCTTTCCTGGAGGTCCTGCAGGTCCGCGTGGCCCCATGGGACCCTGATTAAGAGACAAAGAAAGTTATGGGGGCTGTGGACGAGTTAGGTGAAAAGTTGTGTATATTTTCAACACTCACAGGGGCTCCAGCCTCTCCAGGCTCACCAGGATGGCCATTGGGTCCTGGAGGTCCCTGTAGGAGGAGACAGAACCTCAAACATCATCCCAACTGAACTGACCTTTTTTTTTTTATTATTCTGAATCTGAATTCTACAGGTTATAAAAAAATTACACTTCTTGTATAACAAAATAATCCTGAATAACTTCAGCTGCTCTGACACCATAGCCGGCCATGTATTCTTGTCATGGGTTTCTTCAATTGGTGTCAGAAAGTGATCCACAGGCTTAAAATGACAGATTAAATATTCTGCTTCAAACTGACCATAATTCTGTTGAAGTTAAAACAGGAAATCTGTCAACCCTAATAACTCAAGGGGCAAACTGAATCTATTATTATTATAGAATCATTTAAGTGAAATACCTAACAAGTATTATCAGGAAACAGTCCACTGAGTATGCTCAAGACTGAGTATGAACATATATTAAATTTCACAAATTTCCAAGCTGAATTTGCTAGATTAAACTGAGACCAGATACATGAGGTTTATGGGACAAGTTGTTAAATTTAGAAACAGCTCAATGCAGTCAGGCAACTGGTGTTAACATTATGATCATGTCACTGGAAGGAAGGAAATGATCCACTTACACTTTGACCTGGAGGTCCAGTAGGTCCACGGGGTCCCATTGGGCCCTGTTTGTCAAACAAGGACAGAAGTCAGAACCATCTTAAGTTACAGGAAAATAATAGACATGTACAAGGGTGAACATGCTCTACCATTGGTCCAGGCACAGGCATAGCAGGGGATTTCTCATCATAACCACCAGACATCTGAGGGGAGAAGTTCTGAAGCACAAAAAGAAAACAGACATGTCCTTAAAGAGACATTTATCAAGCAATAACCTATTACATACACTAAGCAAGGGTTATGTTTAACAGGAACATAACGTAACCAAGACCCTAACCCTAACCCCTACCCTTTGGTGAGATTCACTTTCTATGATATGAAAGCTTTAGTTTAAAACAGTTTTGTAATTTTTTTGTACTATTATTTCAGAACAGCTAAATGTAAAAAAATAATATAAACCTGCACAACAGGTTAGTCCAGGTCTAGTTAGTCGCCATTGGATGTCAACTTTACTTTTCAAACAAGATCAGGCATTAGCTGTTAGCTTAGCTCAATATAATTTTTATGTTAAAAGAATGTTTGAGGTTAATAAAAATGAAAACCGTAGATGTTATCAGATGCTAAGCATGTCAAAAATTAGCAGTCACAAATAAAGTGGAAAATTATTTTTAAGTTTTCATCGGTAAACTAAAAAATATTTTTGCAAAACCCATCAACTGTGTGAGGCAAATGAAAGCAAGGGATCAAGCTCAATTGGATGTAAAAATTGGCTCCAAACAAGTAATGTGTACCAATAGATTTTCTAGGGGGAAGTTGCACACATTTTATATTAGCTGTAGGACATTATCTCAGAATTTTACATGAAATTTGAAGGTTTGTTGACTTGATGTGGCTCTTGAAGATCAAATTTTCATTTAAAGTCAGACTGTGAAACTGATGTAGCAACTAACAGTTTGCTGGTGATTTGTATTATCTTCTTTGCGTTTCCATGCTTAAACTTTTATGCTTTTGTAAAACATTCTGACTGAACTTATTAATGTAGTGTGTAATTTTTTAAATGAGTAATTATGAATAGTAAAATAATAATAATAATAATAATAATAATAATAATAATAATAATAATAATAATAATAATAATAATTAGTAATAATGGTTGTAAAAGTCAAAGTATCTTCTTATGCTTTCTTGGCAAACTATCTTCTCACAGGTACATCATCCAAACATTTTGACCCAATATCAAAACTAATGAGATTTTAGTCTGTAAATCTCATTTGTTAAATTTTATGTGCAAGTTGATTTTATGATAGAACATAAAGCTGAAAATATGTCCAAGTTTTACCAAGACAATTATATTTTCTGAAATTTTAGGCTTTCTTAAATGTTTCTCACAAGAATTTTGAAAGCAAAGGATCAAGCTCAATTGGATGTAAAGATGTAATTTTTGCTGTGGTAAAAGCAAATCAGGAATTTATGTTTTCAGCATGTCCACATTTCATGTGGGTTTTTTCCTTTAACCCTGATTAGCTCTTTACAATCTAAACCCAAACTTAGCCAAGTACAGAAATTTACACAAAAAAATAACAACTTACTCCACCAAGGCCAGGGGGTCCAGGAGGGCCAGGAGGTCCTGGCAGACCAGGCTGTCCATCCAGGCCATCTCTACCAGCGGGACCAGGAGGACCCTAAAAAAAATTAAAGAAATGTCAAACATTGGGGCATGTGCGCAACTAAAAGCCTTCATTACAAAAACAAGCACAGTTACCTCAAGACTCCTTATTGGAAATACTGTTTAGGATAGGATATTTGATTGTGTTGTGTAATCTTGCGCCCTTTATAATCACAGAGAACTTCCTAAAATTGGACTTCTCAACACTAATGACCGTGAAACCGGGCACAAGAAGATAACTTGTGGTCAATGTGACATCAGTAAACAGGAAGTGGATACGCTGACTCTGGATGAAAATTCTAAATTTCCACTCAAGGTGTGTGTTGCATATAACTTATTAATGATTCACATCAAAGAGTAATGGATGACAACTTCAGCTAAATAAATAATATTTGAAAATGTTTCAGATTACACATCATGCTAATTCAGATAGCGCTTCTTTCAGACCCAGCATGACTAGCTGCTTAGCTAGCATAAAGTCAATTGGGTTGTTAGCTGCATCATATTGAATAAAATAAGTTTTGATGAAGTAACAATTGAAACAAAAACAAAAAGCAACTTCTTATTCTTAGCATTCTTAAAAACAAGATCAAAGTAAAAATTACCTCAAGGTTTTTTCTTGACAAAAACACAACCACCTCATGTACTTATACTTTTGTTAACCCAACTATTAATGTTTTCATCATGCAGGTAATTTGTTTTCTAATAGCATCGCTAGAAGCAAGGGAAGATGGCTCTATATGGTAAAAATGCACTCACAGCAGTTCATATTTTAGCAGGCATGTTGTAAATGTAACAACCACCATGTGACTAATACTCTTGCTAAATGCTCCCACATTTTTAAATCATACTTCCTCATCCACTTAAAATACAGAACATGTAATTTTGCTGCTTTTTTGATAAGGCCCGCTTAACTCCAACAGAAACACACAGTGCCAAAACTTATTCACACTAATGAAATTGAACAAAACTGGAAGCACATCCACAGAAGAATAAAATGTGACTATACCCGCTCTCCCTTGGGTCCACGGTCTCCCTTGGGTCCCTGTAGGCAAAAACATCAAAAATAGTTTTAATGGAAAGATAAAGGTATTGATATAATCACGTTAACAATCATGTACTGGTTGCTATTATACTACACATCATTGATCTGTACAAATAATATGAATAGAATGATATGAATATTAATGTTCACTTTATTATTAGTATACCGAATGATCATCTCACTTCAGTCCAGTTTACTTTTGTTCAATAAAAGCAGTTCACAACTGAAGTATTTTCATGGCACCTAGTAGACTAAACAAATAACTAGAAATGTCAACAAATTCTGAATAAAAAGAAATTTTTATTTACCTCAACCTGAGCAGACTGGTAACCTGAAAAGGAGAAACACACAATTTCAAATATACAGAAAAAGAAATAAAAAAAGAAATAAATAATGGATGTGTTGCAGAAAATATGTAAAGATAAGCTGGGCATAATGTATTTTCATATTTATGACTTCTGGAATAATGTGATGCAGAAAATAATAGGATCAAAGTTATGAAAAGTAACCCAGAGGATATATGAGTGAAATACCGTCATCGGGGCAGATGGCGCAGCACTCGCCCTGGGGGACGATGGGGTTGAGGCAGTCAGTTGGCTCTTCGCATAGAACCTCATCGCACAACACAGTTCCGCTGTCACACACACAGATTTGACATGGCTCTGGTTTCCACACGTCCCGGTCCGCAAACACCTGACCTTCAAGGGTGCAGCTGGCACCTGTGCCTGAGAGGGGCAACAGAGAGAGAGAGGAATGTCAAATAGACATGCATATGCAGGAGCAACAAAACAGAAAATTTAAGGTAAAAAAAATATGATTGTGAATGAATATAAAATTACATTAAAATACAAAATGTAAACCAAATACTCTGGAGATAAATTTTAAGTCTAGATTCCATTAGAATTCCATGAATTTGTATATAATGAGGCATCTGAGCTGACAATCCCTTAAATTCTAGTTTTCTCTATCCTCTTATGTAAATGTTTCTAATATTAGTAAAAATATATATTGTTATTTTGTATAAATTCAAGGCTTAGCAGCTCTGACAACATTCTGTGTGGATCTGAAACAGACCAGGGTCAGGGGTGACTGAGAGGACACAGTCTGCCTGCAGATGTAGAGTAAAAATTAAAAACCTTCAAGTAAATTTTTATTTCCACTGAAAAGCAAGTTAGCGTCCTGTGTTAGTGGTGGGACTCTGACTTCTTATAGCACAATGTAAACCCTGAGTGCACTTTTTGAGCGAATATAAATCTTGTGTCGTTCCAAAGTTCTGAACTCAGAGGGAGAAAAACGGCAGTCCTGTAGACTGCTGGTTTGGCAGCAGCTGCTGGAAACTCTGCACATGTGTTTGCAATTAAAGGAAAGCAGACAAAAAAAGAGTGGAAAGAAAGTGAAGAAAACGAGGAGGCGGGTGTGATAGGGGGGTGGACGTGGCAGCCAGATGTTACTGCAGTCACACAGAGGAGCCTCTGGATGTCGCTGTGAGATCGCTCTTCGTGTCAAAGTACATCTGCTTCAAAAAGACTGCTGAATCCTTTCCAGATAAAAGGAACATCTGGAAAAACTGAATATCAACTCCACAGTTGCGATCCCCAGAGTTAATTTGGCTTTCTTTGTCTTGTCAAAAGATTAAATTTCTTACAGCCCTCCATAATGCCTTTTCAGTATCAAAACAGCTGTAGATTTTTGCAAATGGAAGATGTTTATATCTAGTCAGGGGCAAGACTGAACTAGTCTTCAGTCTTGCCCCTGTTCCACACCTCCTATTTTCCTTTGGGAATATTCTCATTATGCGAGCTGCAGTTCACCTGTCTGACTTAAAAGCTGGCCTCAGGCTGTGGTTAACATCAATCAGGCCTCAGACAGATTTCACATCTCTGACACATCTAATGGAAATCAAGAAGCAAATCTAAAGCTGGTGAAAGGAGAGAAATTAAAAAAAAACATTATTTGTGCCTTACAAATATTCACTTTTGAAGGCCCTGTACATGTCATCTGTGCGATGGGGTTTCTTTTTTTAAAAGGATGGCCTGGAGAAAAGTCTGCAAAAAACTTGCAGCAACTTGCGCTGCATGCATGCTGGGAACATGGAGGGGACGAGAGTGCTACACTAGAACAAAGAGAAGGAGAGAGGGAGGCCTTCCTGGGATGCCCAATGGATTACGTACACCCTGTTCTGTCTATCTCAGAAGACAACAAACTTTCAATGATCTAATGTCTAAATCATTTCGTTTTCTCCTCTTCTCTTCCTAAGATCTCAGCAGCCGTCCATTCATGAAGACAAAATCCATCCTTTTTTTAAAAAAAGGGAGAAAAGCGTTGAGAACCTCCAACAAACTGATGAAACTTACGGTCGTCCTCGCCCTGCGCCCTGGCCAGGAGCACCGTGGCGCTGAGCAGCAGCACCAGCCGCAAATCCACAAAGCTGAACATGTCTAGATGCCACCAGACATGTAGACTCTTTGAGGCAAGAGAGGAAAAAAAAGTTGGGGATGTTTTCTCTTTCTGCTACACTCCACTCATACAGGGGTGTTTGGGGTAGGATCCGTGCGTCTGTCCAAAGTCCTCCTGACCCCAGCAGAAAACTCCCTACTGCCTGCACTCATTTTCCAACAGAGCTTTTATATGGGAGCCCAAAGAACTGGGAGGTACTGGGTCTGGACTGACTAAGGGGGGACGCACCCTCATTACCCTGCTGCTGCTCACGTTTAGCGAAGACAAAAAAGGACACCTCCTTCAAAGGAAAAAAAAAAAAGACAGAAGGAAAAAACAGCAGGTCCCTCCTTCCATAATTGCAGAGCATGTCTGGGTCTAAGGAAAGGGGGGGCTCTGAGAAAGAGAGAAACTTGAGCCATATGAGTGCTGGAAGTTTGGAGGAGGATTTTAATCTTCAGCAACCCGGCATTTTATCCAGAGCTCTGTTTGGTTGTGGTCTACTTCTTGATGCCTTCAGATTTCTCACATTTTTTCAGATTGTATTGCCTTTAAGTTCCAGAGGTCAAACCCCAATATGAGAGTGGTTTCCCCTTTCACTGTGTTAACATGACCTACACATGTTAACACATGTCCAAGATATTTTCATGTTTGGATAAAAATGCTACTAATCCTTGTGTCAGGGGGAACTTCATTGCCTCCATTCACAGTTTATGACAATCATCAAGTTCCACTTTCCACTTGTACATGAAATGAAGATTTATATGCAGCCTGCAAACCTACTCAAAGAGTCCGTGTTTGATGTTCAATAGAAACCATTCATTTCTGCATTATATTTTGGAAAGCCTTAAAAAAAATCCTGCTCTGTTGAGCAACTTTATTTTCATATTCTAAGCTTTCATCAACTTATTTCAAAAACGCTTTTCATGCACACTACTTTGAAATCCATCTATCCATCCATGTTCCGGTCACCATTCTCCCTAATGGGGTCGGGAGGTGCTGGTGCCTCTCCAGCTGCGTTCCGGGCAAGACGCGGGGTCACCCTGGACAGGTCGCCAGTCTGTCGCAGCTACTTTGAAATTACCTACTGAAAAGACAGAGCCTTCAGAGCATTCGTCCGTCCGTCCATCCATCCATCCATCCATCCATCCATCCATCCATCCATCCATCCATCCATCCATCCATCCATCCATCCATCCATCCATCCATCCATCCATCCATCCATCCATCCATCCATCCATCCATCCATCCAACCAACCAACCAACCAACCAACCAACCAACCAACCAACCAACCAAACCCTGAGGACCTTTGCTGCGCATAGAAATTCTCCCCATATGAACAGAATAAGTAACAAAAGGCAACCTTGATGGAGTCCAACTCTCACCAAGGTTCAGTATGCAGATCTTTCTGTAGGATGTATCTCCAAATTATTGCCAGTTCAGGAGCACCATTTATTTTATTTGTGCTGACTGGCTGTACCTCACCGATAAAGAGGTTATTTCACCTGTTTGTGGGTGATTGCGGTCCGTAGTCTCTCAAACTCCACAAATACTGAGAGTCCACTCTATTTGCAACAGTATACTGAACTTAAAGAAACAGTTAAAATGCATTAAAGTTCAGCTATCTTTAGGGTTACTTAACACATTAAGTTTTCATATCATACATCACTTTTTTTTTTACATAGAAAAGTCCAAAACCAGAACTTTGTATTTGCAAAGGACAAGAAACCCGCTTCCCTTGGACCACAAACAGGGTGATGGAATTTAAAAAAAATATTGTTCTCGTGTGGAACTTATCAGTACACACAACAGCACCGATAAGTTGCACAAATTCTAAAAATGCACTGATATGCACAGCTAATGTCCATGTCACATTTCTAAGGAATCATTTTTTAAAATAAGTTCCATGAATGATCAGGGGTTCCTGAAACAATGGACACCTAAATGGCTAGAATAGCACTTTATACCAGTTGGATGGTTTAAGAACCTAAATAGTAGATTAAAAACTTTAAGTATAATTATTTTTGAGCTTTATTTATCTACAAAAAGGACATTTGAATTGAAAATGGTGTTTACTTTATTGACATATCTTTTTTATTATTATTAAAGTGCAGTTTCATCTTGATTAATTATTAATAGACCCTGTAATTTTTCTTCACAAGACCAAGGTTTCAAGGATTGCAAACTGCATTTTAAAAATTCTCTGTTCAGTGTGGAGTTATCCATTTTATGTTTGTTCAACCTTTGAATTAGATGTGCACCTATGACTAGCTAAAAACTAAGAAGTGGTTCTCCAGTTTAGTGGCCTTAGAAGGTTTTGATGCATATACCAACCCAAGTGAAAAAAAACATACACTTTAGTATATATAGAGGGTGATTTTTATCGTGTTGCTCACATTGCTTCAAACTTGTCCTTGTCTTCTATTGTCTTATGTGTAGTTCTGTCACTCCTTTTCTACTGGGTTCCAGTGGTTTCGGTCGCTATTCCTCAAGGATCAAACTACTGAAACTTTTAGGTGTTTTTCTGCTTTAGCACACCTGGCTCCAAAATTAGTTCATTAACTCTATACAGCTGGACTGCATGCAAAGTTAGGAACTTCAGAAATTTATTTCAAATGTGTAAGAGAAGCTCCACAACACCGGCTGTAGGGGAATGTAGTTTGAGACTACTGCTGTAAATGTTTGGGGGTTTTTATCTAAGTTTGTCAGCTAGTCATAGATGCAGCCTTTCTCGGTCTATGCCATTAAATTACCTAACAACAATTCATGAACCGCTCCCTGCCCTTTTCCACAATAAATCACGAAAATCAATATTGAATCGTGGATGGCGTAGATAAAAGTAGGTTACATGATACACCACACTTCATATTTTCTATTACAATCTGTCCCAAATCATCAAATATAAGTTATTTACTTTATTGTCAAACTATGGATTAATCATGCAGCTTAACATACCAACATGAGTAAACTAAATGAGCATTAATGATTAGCACATTTTAGTGTCACTGTCAGCACAAACTTAGTGGTTATTTCAATCAGCTAAACAACCCAGGATTCAGTTGCTCAACACACATTTTGTCATTTAAAACTAGGCTACAAGAAGTTTTCAAAAAGTCTTCACCCAAAATTTAAATAACTTCTGATTTAATACTGCTGTTTTATTTAAACGTGGAGATGTACAAGCCAGCTACAGGACAGTCAACCGAGGACAGTCTCTTCAATTAGTGGTCAGTTGTCCAATGTCGACCAGGAGGCATAGTGTCCAGACTGCCAAACAAATTGTGAAAGACCTTCTGAAGAAAAAACATTCATAGTTTGAGTGTGTTCGCATATAAGTGTTAGGGATCACAAATTATATCTGTGATTTAACAATGAAAATTCTAAAAATGTACACACACTTGAGACCCTATCTAATAACACTTATTACTGCCATTTAATAGCTCAAACACAGAATGTACCTTAATTAGCATTAATACACGTAGTGGAAATTATCTTAGGACTACCAGAGGTAAATATCTATAGTCTTCCATCTCTGCTCTGGGCGACAGCCAGTCAGCCACAAGGAAGATAAATTATGTTTTGTTTCAACTCTGTGAAACTTTCTTACAAATGTAAGTGTGTTTGAAATACTTGCAATACTTAAAATGTAAGTGCATTTTAAGTATGCTAAGTATTAAATGTATGACATATGAATGTATAGGAAGTATTGTAAAAGCATGTTTGTATGAATTTTGATATTATAACTTTAAACACACTGAAATGTAATTGTACCACAATACACTTTTAAGAAATATATCAAAATTATACTTTAAGTGAACAAAATATGTATTTGCTCAAGTGTACCAATGAAACGATAAACTTTTAAAGATATTTTGTGTATATTTGAAAAAACATACTCAAAATGGAATTCTTTAAACATTCCCTAAAGCTTATTTTAAAAGTAAACTATTAAATATACAGAAATTTCACTATGTTTTAAATTACATCTCAGTGTATACTTTAAGCTGATGAAGTATGCTGTTTTAGGTGCCTTAATAATCCTTTATTATTTTGTTAAAATGGCAAAGAATAAAAAAAAAAAATTAACAATCCTTGCATTGGAACTTAATGTAATGCTTAACAAAGTTGTAAATAATATGTTTATGCCTCAAAACAATCCATTTTACCCAATCCATTTTCAGATGTGTGATGTAAGATCTACCCATTAGTGAATGGCATTAGCTCCAGTTCACACTCCAGATCAGATGGTGGTGGTAATCCAAACTTCCAGTTATTTTGAAAAGTGCCATTAAAATAAGATGGCACTTTTCCCGGCATGATGTCGGTGAGCTGGGGAGGAGAAGAAATGCTCTTCAAACTTGTCATTTTTACTTGCATAATATTGCCTTAATAATATAGAAGGCCCATAGTGTAATATAGTGAGTAGTTTTGGTAAATTCAAGCTGGTGATGTCTTAGTCAGAGTTAAACGACAGCACAGCAGAACAAGAACTGGATGGAAATGAAATTTGGGTCACGTAAGGAGCCCGAAGGGACGAAGGCTGCTAACGTGTTGCTTGCTGGTGGTAAGTTTGCTTCAAAATGCTAGTTGCATACATATAAACAAATTTATGTTGGTTTTAGAAGTAGTTATTTTATCAGTTGCATTGTAATTTCTATGATTATTATTATAACAATCATTCCTCATGTTATAACTACTCTTAGGAAGGATAAATGTCAGTTTGTCTGCAGTAATACTGAAATACTGTGGCATTGTATTAAGACAATACTCTGTCCTTGGTGACATATTTTTCACATTTCTCTAAAGTGCAATTTTATTATGGTGCTAATTTTCATAAGTAAGTTATCTGTAAACTTTTACTATATTAACAATTTGTATAATTCCCTGATAGTATATTGGTAATTTATCCATCCATCCATTTTCCGGTCACCCTTCTCCCTAACGGGGTCGGGAGTTGCTGGTGCCTCTCCAGCTGTGTTCCGGGCGAGAGGCGGGGTCACCCTGGACAGGTCGCCAGTCTGTCGCAGTATTGGTAATTTACTCTTGAAAAATGTGAATATATTGAATACACATTGTATTTGTTTCTCCTGGAAAGTGTGTTGTAATTGATCCTTCTGTGTTCTTATAGACTGATTTGTTTGCAGTGCTGTACATGTGTATGAGGCATGAAATATACAAAGTGACAAAGAAGAATAAAGAAAGACATTGATAAGTAACTAAAAAGTGTACTTCATCAGCAATTTTAGTAAACCAAAAGTGTAATTGGCGCATCATGTGATCACAGTACTAATATATAAAATATGTAATGCTTATATGCTGAAAATACATATATCATCATCCATCCATCCATTTTCCGTCACCCTTCTCCCTAACGGGGTCGGGAGGTGCTGGTGCCTATCTCCAGCTGCGTTCCGGGCGAGAGGCGGGGTACACCCTGGACAGGTCGCCAGTCTGTCGCAGGGCAACACAGAGAGACAAACAGGACAAACAACCATGCACACACACACTCACACCTAGGGAGAATCTGGAAAGCCCAATTAACCTGACAGTCATGTTTTTGGACTGTGGGAGGAAGCCGGAGAACCCGGAGAGAACCCACGCATGCACACGGAGAACATGCAAACTCCGTGCAGAAAGACCCCGGGCCGGGAATCGAACCCAGGACCTTCTTGCTGCAAGGCAACAGCGCTACCCACTGCGCCACTGTGCAGCCCTATATCATCATATATCATAAATGTAATTCCAAGGTGGTCGCTGCAAACTCTGGCATTGTTAGCTTCCCAACCTCCTTTTTTAGCAGTAAATTGTTGATCCACTTATCTCCTCTTTTTTCCGCAAGTTTTTTTTAAATGAACTCCGTTGTAATCAACTACCTTGGAAACCTAAAAATAATGTTTATTTTTCTCTCTAAGGTTGGAACAACCTTACACGACAGACTTTAAGCATTTTGATGCTGGATCAACAGATGTAAACGTCTGCTTTAACTTTCTGTCCTCCATCTGGTTTGGGTGACATCAGTGCTATGTCATCTGAAACCCAGCAACAGCCCTGTTTCTCACTTCCTATGACCATCATCAAATGATTAAGTGATGTAGTTGCAAAAGGTCAATACAACGCCTTGCAAAAGTAATAATAAGCTATATTAATATTCTTCTAAAATCTTAATATTTTAAATGGTCGTAGAACAAAAGGTTGAACATTGTAACTGCTTGGATGTTAAAGGTTGTCCTGATGGATAGTGGACCTCCACTACAGTATCTAGTCTTCTGCAGCCTCTAGTAGGTTTTCTTTCAGAAGCTGAATAGAGGACTATTCAGCTTCTTCTCTGAATAGTCCTCTCCTTGACTAACCTGTCAGTTTAGATGGACGGTCATGCATTGGCTCCTTTGTATTCATGGCCGTTTTTATGAAGTGAATACAAATGAGGGGCACACTTTTCAGATTTTTCCTTTTGAACAATTAAGTTTTATTTGAAATAGTTCAATGATTATGAATTACTTTTGACTAGATTAGATAGATAGATAGATAGATAGATAGATAGATAGATAGATAGATAGATAGATAGATAGATAGATAGATAGATAGATAGATAGATAGATAGATAGATAGATAGATAGATAGATAGATAGAATTATTATGAGCAAACCATGTGTTAAGATTTTGAGTGTTTCTGATATTGTCCTTTTTTAAATATACTTGCAGAATTGAGGGGTTTACTGATATTATGATTATTATCTGCTTTAAATAACAATAATAGACACCCTTTTTCTCCCAGTGAAACTCAAGGTTCAGATGTGCAATTCCTTTGTACCCCCACCCATTCCTTTGTGTGCAGCGCCTGGCTGGCTGCAGGTGAGCTGTAATTAAGCAGAGAGCAGACATTATGGAGCAGATGAGCTGCAGGGAGAAACACGGCAGCAGCTTTCTACCATCTGATCTTCCAGCAGCAGACACGTAGCACAGTCTGACGTGAGCCAAGTAAACCTCTAATTCACTCCTCCTCTTTCTCTCTCTGATTCTCTCTCTCTCTCAAACACACACACACATGCACACAATCCATGTGTCTGCCTTTTCTTTTTTTTTTTTACACAGCAGAAGTTGGAATGCAGTCTGTCTGTCAGGGCTAAAGAGAAGCAGAAAAAAGAAGAAAAAGAACGCCACCTCATCATTTCCTGCTTTGACTTCCATCTCTGATCCCCTCAATGGAGCGTGACAAACCCTAGAACACACACATCAAACAGCTTGATCTTTTCAAGAACACCTCCAAGAAAATAGCAACATAATTACAATCACAGATTGAAACGAGTATGTATCTGTGACTGATTACATACATGTCAACATCGAATACATACATGCCATGTATTCATAGAATGCTGCATTATTTCCAAGTTTATAAGTTGACAACACATTTTAATATTAATAGACATACTTTAACTTGGTGAGTTGGATTCTGAAGGCAACTGCGGTGCACCTCCAGCTAACGCTTAGCATAGTTGATGTGTTGTCTGGAAGTATAGTGACAGAATTCATTGTGACTTCATGTGAATTCATGTGTGACTGCGACGTTAAGTCTTAAATGTCTTAAATAGTTTTGTCAAACATATTTCAGCTTTTGAAAAGAACATGTCAGAGAAGGCTTGTTGGGATTGGCGCAAGTTGCTGAATATGTGGGTTGTTTCATAGACTATTTTAACATGTTGGTGGCAGCATTATGCTTTAAGCAATGATTTTTTTCAGCAGGTGACAGGGAAGTTGGTCAGATTTGTGTAATCGGGTGGTACAGGTCCTTCTCAAAATATTAGCATATTGTGATAAAGTTAATGATAGATAGATAGATAGATAGATAGATAGATAGATAGATAGATAGATAGATAGATAGATAGATAGATAGATAGATAGATAGATAGATAGATAGATAGATAGATAGATAGTGTGTGTGTGACTGTGAGGTTATGATATGTGTGGGAGGGGGCGGCAGGGAGAAATGGCTCTGATGGCTGTGGGGAAGAAACTGTTTCTCAGTCTGTTTGTTGTAGACCTGATGGCAGCGGCACAAACAGTCTGAGGCCCGGGTGGCTGGAATCCATGGCTATGGATCCATGGCTATGGATCCAGCTCTCTTCTTGACCCAGCCTATGGAAATAGAGTCCAGGTCTGGGAGGAGGCATCCCACAATGCCTTGTGCTGTTCTCACCACCCGTGTCAGTTGTTCCTCTCCAGTGCTGTGCAGCTACCATACCACACAGCCACATTGAGGCAGAGGACGCTCTCGATCGTCGCCCTGTAAAAGTTCACGAGCAGCCGTGAGGAAAGTCCAGCCCGTCTCAGTTTCCTGAGGAAGAAGAGCCTTTGTTGTGCTTTCTTCACCAGGTGGGAGGTGTTTGTATGTATTCCAGGTGAGGTCAGATGTGATGTGGAGGCCCAGGAACTCGATGTTGTCCACACGCTCCACCTCTTCTCCATCTATGAGAAGGGGAGTGTGATCCGTCCTCCTGGATCTTCTGTAGTCCACAATGACCTCCCTGGTCTTCCCTGTGTTCAGCACCAAGTTGTTGGCTGAACACCACTGAGTGAGCTGCTGAATCTCCTCTCTGTAGTGGGTCTCGTCTGAAATGAGACCCACTACTGTTGTGTCGTCCACGAACTTCATGACTGTGTTGGTGGGGTGGATGGCCACGCAGTCGTGTGTAGAGGACCAGTGGGGACGATGTTGAGCCACCCATTCTCACCGCCTGAGGCCTGTTGGTGAGGAAGTCTCTGATCCAGTGGCACAGTGAAGCAGGCAGCCCCTCCTGGAGTAGCTTCAGCACCAGCTTGTCTGGGATGACGGTGTTAAATGCTGAGCTGAAGTCTACAAATAGCCTCCTAACGTAGGTGTTGGGATGCTGCAGATGGGTCAGGTCTATGTGCAGAGTGATGGAGACAGCATCCTCTGTTGACCGGTTCGCTCTGTAGGCGAACTGAAGGCCGTCCAGGTCTGCAGGGATGAAGTGTCTGATGTACCTCAGAAGAATCCTCTCAAAGCACTTCATGATCACCGGGGTCAGAGCGACGGGCCGGTAATCGTTCAGGCTGGTGATGGACGTCTTCTTCGGTACAGGGATGATAGTGGAAGACTTGAGACACTCAGGAACCATGGAGGGACAGATTGAAAATGTCCAGAAACACTCCTGCCAGCTGGTCGCCGCAGGTTTTCAGCGTCTGGCCTGACATCTTGTCTGTTCCTGTAGCTTTGTGGGTGTTGATCCTCCTCAGGGTGGACGTCACCTGGTGCTGCTGCAGGACGAGAGGCTGGTACTGCTCTTCCAGTCAGGGTAGATGTACAGCTTCTCTGCTGCCCACAGTGTCAAAGCGGGCAAAGAAGCTGTTTAAGGTGTCAGGCAGGGTGGGGTCGCAGCAGGGCGGGGTCGCTGCAGGGCGGGGTCGCTGCAGGGCGGGGTCGCTGCAGGGCGGGGTCGCTGCAGGGCGGGGTCGTGGCTGGTCAGCTGAGTGCTGTGTTTGTAGTCTGTCATGGTCCTGATGCCTCTCCACATGCTTAGGGGGTGGTTGTTGATGAAGTGTTCCTCAATTCACTGTTTGTACTGGAGCTTGGCCTGCTTAATACCTTTTTTCAGTTCCGACCGGGCCCTGCTATAAGCCAACCTGTCTCCAGACCTGTAGGCAGCATCCCGGGCTTTCAGCAGGGCCCGTACTGTGCTGTCCAGCCATGGTTTCTGGTTTGGAAACACTTTTATGGTCTTAACAGGGAGAACAGCGTCGGTGCAGAACTTTGCATAGGACAGAACGGACGATGAGTATTCTTCCAAGTCTGCTCTGTCCCTGAACACACTCCAGTCTGTGTTCTCAAAGCAGTCCTGAAGTGCAGAGGAGGCCTCCTCAGTCCAGACCTGAACTATTCTGGTGGTCAGCTTAGTTCTGCAGGCCAGAGGCTTGTAGACAGGAATCAGCTCCACTGAGATGTGGTCAGACATGCCCAGATGTGGAGCTGCTACAACCTTGTAGGCTCCGGGGGTATTGCAGTAGACCTGATCCAAAATGTTATTGTCTCTGGTGGGAAAGTTTATGCACTTGTGGAATTTGGGAAACACAGCCTTCGGTTCCACGTGATTATAGTCTCCCGCCACAATCATGGCCGCCTCGGGGTTGGAGTTCATCTGCCCGCTGATCAGGCAGTACAGCTCCTCTAATGCTAACTTAGCATTAGCCCGCGGTGGTATGTAGACGGCCATGTTCACAATGGACGAGAGTTCTCTCACCAACTTGAAGGGTCTGCAGTCCGATCCGCCCGGAACAGAGCGCGCCCCGTTATCTCCACTGCTGCGTCCGGGATGTTGTCATCCATCCAGGTCTCTGTGACAACAGTCACACAGCTGTCCATCCAGCGAGAGATAATCTGGAGTCGCACCTCGTCGATTTTGTTGACGAGGGACCTGGCGTTGGCGAGGAAGAGGTTGGGGAGGGCCGGTCTGTGAGGGCCAGCTTGTAGCCTAGCACGCACACCAGCTCTCTTACCCCTCTTTTGTTTGCACTGCCTCCTCCGTCGCCTTGGCAGCAGGGGGGGAATGATCATAGTCCCAGGTGTTCGTAGCAGCTCTGGAGGAATAAAGTCCAGCTTGGTGGGTGTGTGAAATCCAAACTGTGCTCCTATGTTCCACAATTCTGATCTGCCTTAAGTTGTCAAGGCTTCAAGTAGTGTGTTGAGCGAAGACATCAATAAAAACAGGCTAGCAAAAACGAAAACACGGGAGCTCTGAGTCGCAGCGTCTACACGCGCCGCCATCTTACTAGAAAAGGGTTAGGGTGAGTGTTAGAACTCCTGGCTCGAGTCCAGCAGTTAGAGGCTGAAAGGAGCCACCTGCAGCAGGAGAGGGATTCTTGCATTAGCAAATTCAAATGATGATGATGAGGATGTGCAAGCCGGCCCAAGCACAAGTGGAGCTCAGGTGAGCAATGGGACAACTGACTGCATAATCTACCTGCTGAGGGAGCGAAAGTGTCCAATCTTCAGAGGAACTCATGGTATTGGGGTGGAGGAATGGATTGAAGATTTTTGCACCAGCATACGAGTCCACCATGTTGGACCCACAGATCAGGCTGCGTTCATTTTTGACCATCTTGAAGGTGAAGCTCGAAATGAGATTAAATATAGATCGTCAGCGGAACGTGAGAATCCAGAAACTGTTTTCAAAATTTTAAAAGAACTGTATGGTTGTCAACAGTCGTATGTCTCATTACAGGAGGACTTCTTTTCAGGGAGACAGTTAGATGGTGAATCCTTGCAGGAATTCTCTCATTCATTGTTTTGCTTGATGGACAAAGTTAAATCTAATTCTCCTCATGCCATGTGTTACGGCCCGGCTCAGAAGGCCGCAACAAAATTAGGAGGAGACGGCAACCAGTTAGTGTTAAACCCGTTAGTGTTTTATATTAAAAATAATTAAGTTGTCTAGGAGACATCAATAGACGGCGCAAGGGGTCGCACGCCTTCAGACTGGTCCCTTCACACCAGGAAGCCCGGGACTCATCCTGGCCTGGTCTGCGGTGCTGGCTTCTGACAGTCACATCCATGAATGGAACGGGGCTCCCTATATACCATCCAGGTGTCTGTAATGTAAGCGCCTCCCACATTGAGGATCTTAATTGTTTCAATCATCAATTAACACACACACACACAGGACTGCACAGTAGGGCCGTCACACCATTGTAAATGCAGACATTTTACTTCGCGATCAATTTATTCAAAATGTTAGGAATTCTAACCTGCGTAGAGAGCTAAAACGTTATGCTCGTGATAATCCAAGGTGTACATTACTGGAGGTTAGAGCTGAGGCCATGACATGCGAGCGTGAGGGTGGGGTGGAAAATAAAAGTAGTGTCGGCCTCTCTTTTTGTGCTGTTCAGAGTGCCAGCGGGTCCCCTTCCCTAAATGACTCTCCTTCCAGTTGTGTTGCCTCTCAACTTGCTACTCTCACTGCAATTGTACAAAAAACAGCAGGAGCAGTTGGATCAGATTACTCAATCCCTTGCAGGCATGCAGCAGTCTCCTGTGGCCAGACCTCCCAGTTCCAGTGGTGTGATTTGTCACAAACCTGGCCACATTGCCCGTTTTTGTACCTCTCATGGCCGTGTTAAGCCCCGTCGCGTAAGTGGTGTTCCTCAGGTCCAAGTCCCCACTAGTTCTCTGGTGCAGGAAAACTAACTCCCCCTAGTGTTAGGAGCCAGACATTAGGAGGGGGTAGTTCAGGCTCAGTGGGTCCCCAAATAGATGAGGTGAAGGAGTGTTTAATTGCACCTTACCCCCATGTCACTGTGAAACTATCTGGAGTTCCAGTCCAGATATTTGGAACTGGAACTGAACACTGGTTCAATGGTTTCTACTATGTCAGAAAGCTTCTTTAAAAAGCATTTCCCAGATAAGTTAAAGATATGCCATTGTTTAGAGTTGAAAGCTGCCAATGGGTTGAATATTCCTTACTTGGGTTATCTCGAGCCTGATATTGAGGTGTGTGGGGTGGTGATCCCCCGAAGAGGGTTCCTTGTTGTTAGGGATCCTCCAGGCCAGGCCAGCTTACCTCAGATACCAGGCATAATCGGGATGAATATAATAAAGGCTTACTATCTTCAGCTATTTGATCAGTATGGTCCAGATTTGTTTCAACTACCCTCTGTTTTGGGGGCTCCCACTTCCTGGCTTCCTGCTTTTCAGTTATGTCAACTGGCTGCGGTTCAAAAAGGCCATATTCAAACCAGTGTTGCAAAGCTTCGTGGTAGAAGACCTGTTGTAGTTCCTGCAGGCTCTACTAAATTTGTACCTGCCACTTGTTCAGCTATGTTAGAACAGGCTGGGGCAGCATTAATTGAGCCTTTAGATGTGAAGTTTGGCTTACCTGAGGATTTGTTTGTGTCTCCTTCGCTTTTGCAGGTTTTTTGGGGCACTGTTTATGTACCTATTGTGAATGTGGGTGTGTGTACAGTCACACTAAGACCCCGTTGTGCTCTTGGTGTTGTGTCCCCTGTAGAAGTGGTTAGCTTACCGTCAGAGTTGCAGGAAGTTCCTTTTGTACAGGAGCAAGTCGTGGCTGCAGTTAGATCCCATACTGCTGAGATTGGTTCAGTTAGAGAAAAGATAACATCTATCAATTTCTCTATGCTGGATCGAGAAGAGCAGCATAAAGTGAGAACATTGTTGCTAAAGCACGAGTCTCTGTTGTCTGCTTTTGATGGCGACCTTGGTGTTACCAACTTAATCGAGCATAACATCCCATTGTTAGATGATGTTCCTGTGTGGCAGTGGTACCGGCATATCCCGCCATCTGAATATGAGGCGGTTAAGTCCCATATTAACCAGCTGCTGGCAGCCCAGGTTATCAGAGAGAGCAGTAGCCCTTATGCATCGCCAATTGTTCTGGTCCGAAAGAAGGACGGCAGTCTTCGCCTTTAAGAGGACTACAGATGGCTAAATAAAAAGACCAGAAAGGATGCTTTTCCACTGCCTCGAATAGAAAAAACATTGGACTCCCTATCGGGCGTCCGCTAGTTCACAACCATGGACCTTGCTTGTGGCTATAACTAGGTTCCAGTTGCAGAGACTGATCACCCAGAAACAGCCTTTTGCACCCTGTTTGGCCTCTTTGAATTCAATCGCATGTCATTCGGGTTGTGCAATGCACCAGGAACTTTTCAACGTTTGATGGAGAGGATGTTTGGGGCTCAGCACTGTCAGTCACTCTTGTTTTACCTGGAAGATATTGTTGTGTTCTCTTCCAGTGTTCATCAGCACCTGGCACAGCCGGAGGTGGTGTTAAGTCGCCTGAAACAAGTAGGATTGAAGGTCAAGTTGGATAAATGTGATTTCTTTACAAAGCAGGTTCAGTACCTCTGTCATCTCATCTCGGAGGACGGTGTGGCCACGGATCCAGGCAAGATCGCAGCAGTGTCAGACTTGCCTCACCCTACCAACGTCTCGGAGCTGCGGTCATTCCTGGGGTGTGCCAATTATTATCAGAGGTTTGTAGAGGGATTCTCTGAATTGGCTGGCCCGCTTCATCGTCTTGTTTCAGAACATGCTGGGTCAAAGATGTGTCGAGGACGAGGGATGCTATTGGGAGGAGCATGGTTAGAAGACTGTGAAAGGAGCTTCCAGGAGCTCAAGGCAAAGCTTGTAAGTGCTCCAACTCTTGCTTTTGCTGATTTTTCGCTGCCTTTCATTTTAGAGGTCGATGCCAGCCACAGTGGGCTAGGAGCTGTGTTGTCACAAGAGCAGAGTGGCCGAATACGACCAATTGCATACGCCAGTCGCAGTTTGCATGCTGCTGAGAAAAGTTATAGCTCCATGAAGCTTGAGATGTTGGCCATGAAGTGGGCCATGGCTGAAAAATGCAAGGAGTACCTGTGGGGCCACAGATGTGTTGTTTGGACTGAGAATAACCCACTGAGCCATTTGGACACTGCCAAATTGGGTTGCTAAACTTTCTGCATTTGACTATACGGTTAGATACCGTCCAGGTCGTGTGAATAAGAATGCTGATGCCCTCTCAAGGAAATCGACAAGTGAGGACAGAACACGACTAGAGCACCACCTCCTGGGGACAGCCGTTCCAGAAACAATTGGACAGATGTCAATGAGGGTGTGTAGAGCCCTGAAATTGAAAATATGTTAAGAATAGCATTTTCTGATTTATTATTATTTCATAGATTTCTATTATGATAGTACCCCTTTAAGAACAGCGTAGTGCATGATGGGGAAAAAGTTCATGACGTTGTTGATTAGAAAAAATAGAGAAAACGACATGCTGTATGCTGAACCGTGGATTTTGTTTTAATAAAGTTGCCCAAAAGCAAAATTCTGAAGAATTTTTTAGTTCTTTTCAAGGGTGCAACAGGTGCAGGAGGATGCTGCCCAGTTGGCGATCATGGCCCTTCCATCCCGCAGCAAAGAAGATTTGTGCCTGCTTCAGGGAGCTGATCCGGCCATTTCAGCTTTCCTGGAGTTTTGGCAGCAGCAAAGAGTGCCAAGCCGGGCTGAGAAGGAACGTTTGGGGCCGGGTACCCGTGGACTTCTTAAACAGTGGGACCGAATTGTCCAGAAGGAAGGCATCTTGTACCGGCGCACCTGGAGACCAGATGGTGGCGAAGAAGTCCTCCAGTTTCTTCTCCCAGAGAGTCTAAAAGCAGAGGTGTTGCAGGAGCTTCATCAACATCATGGCCACCAGGGGGTTGAGAGGACGACTGATGTGGTAAAGCAGAGGTGTTTCTGGCCAGGAGTGGACAAAGATGTAAAGGATTGGTGCCAGCAGTGCGAGAGGTGTACCCTTGCTAAGACCACCCAGCCAAGAGTTTGAGCTCCTATGGGTCACCTTCTTGCTTCAAGACCAAATCAGTTGTTGGTCATTGATTTTACACTTTTGGAACCAGCCCATGATGGAAGGGAGCTTGTGATGGTGATGACGGATGTATTTCCAAAGTTCACCCAAGCTATTCCTACTCGTGATCAGCCATTTTAGGCTCTTGGATGCAACATGTCACTTCTGGTTAGCCGGGCTCATTAGCGTATATAGGCACCGGGTGCGAATGCCAAGTTAAGTGTGTGTCGGGTCCATTGTACAGTTGGATCGTGGCTGAACTGGTGCTCTGCTCTTCGGTCCAGGATTTGGATTATAGATAAGGGAGTATTTCAGCAGTTCACTGCAGCATCTGAATGTATTCTGTGTGGGGATTAAGATTGACGCTGTTGTATTTTATGCTCTCACCTTACGTGCACATTCTTAGAGGCTCATTAAATGGCTAATAGGCTGTCCTACAGAGCTGGAATGGTAGCATAGACACCACAGAACCGGAATGATAGTTTTATTTTAAATCAGCTGATTGGGCACCGCGTCATAAGGCGGGGCTGACGCAACTTGGGATTTCTTTCTTTTTCTTGTGTTTATTGTTTTTTGTCTAACATTAGTTTGTGCTAATTTGCATGATTATTAACTTGGGTTGCAGTTATTTTTGTTTAAATCTCAGATTGCTTCTCTCCTGTGTTTTGTGCACTGTCAGGTTTTAGAATTAGAATAATAAAGTATATTTTTAATATTGTAAAAGAATGAATGAATGAATGAATGAATGAATGAATGAATGAATGAATGAATGAATGAATGAATGAATATTTTTTTACACTACTTCCGTTTCATCATTTTAAGCCAGACATACTTTAGTATTTTTAATTGGGAAACCCTAGACCATTTAAGATTTGAGAGGTCTATCAGTTGGCTTTAGTTGGCCCGGATCATCCTCTTCCACGATCCGGGCCCCTTCCCCCGTGTTAGATTTGATTGGAGCTAATTGCAGGGAAGTGCTGGAAGAAAACCTGGAGACGTTCTAAGACTCAGCACCGACCCAAAAGTACAGAATGGTTTAGATCAAAGCATTTTTACATTGGGATGGCCCATTCAAAGTTTAATTTCAATAAGTGTGCAAAGCTGAAATAGAAACTCAGAATACTTCACATTTTTATTGATGAACATTTTTAAACATTGTTCCCTTTGATTTCCTCACACACTTCTGCACTCCCTTGTGTTCCTAGCCCCTTCACATTCTCATTAAAAATACAAAGTTTGTGATTTAACATGAATAAATGTAGAAAAGCTCACAGGAATGAATACATTTGCCAGAAATTACTACATGTGTATCTGAATACAGCTTGAAAACATGAAACCAATTTGTTTTGTGGAATGTAATGGAATTATAAAGATCTGAACATTTTTTAAAACATGAATTTAGAAAAAAGATAGTTGTTCTAAATTTGTGCATGCGGCACAATTCTGCTTGTGCAGAATGCACAAGAAGTATAATCAATGGACTGGCAATGCCTTTTAGGAATTTTTTGGGCAGTGACTAATGCTTTCCAAAAACCGTCACTCGTCAAAAGGCTGCAGTTAAACTTCCATTATTTTTTTTCTTTCATATTTTTATTTCAGAGCTGATAATTATAAATTTTTCAGCCAAAAAACAAAGTGTTAAATTAAACATGTACATTTTGTCTTTACAAGAATATGTTAAAAGAACTTTGATTCCACAAAATTTCTTGTAGAACACATTGTATTTGGATATTGATGAGTAATTAGCCGCTTGTTGAACATAACACCAGAGTTTATGTTTAGAAGGCTTAGACAGTTACTGCAGTTCAAGGGGAGATTTAACCCCAGGCAAAACTACACAAGCACAGATCTGCTCCAACACTGTGCATGGTCACTATACGTGTCATGCAGGTCTGTTCATTGAACCCTCAGATATGTCTCCTGTTTAGGACAACTTATGAAAGTGGCAAAAGCCTGATTTTTAAAAATCAGATTTTTTTTCTGTTCCAGTTCTTTTTTTCTGTTCAGACTGATTATATCTGATATCAGACATTTTTGCATTAAGTGTGTAAATGACCTAACCTGTTCCCCATTTTTTGTGTTTCATTAACAACGTTGTTTAAAAGATTCTCCATGAGGTAGAAAAATATCCATTTCAGTTTCAACCACATTAAGTATTTCAGATTTTGAACAACAGTGGCACAATTCCAGTTTAGATGTCCGAGAAACTGTGAAAAGATTATTTTGTGCCATAAGAAGAGGCAGAAACATCTAATGCTTAGCCAGCTTTGAAGGCCAGCATCATGCATATTTTAGTTCTCTCCCTGGTTTAATGCACCTGGATCAAATGATGGCTCATTAGAAGGCCTAAGAAGAACATTGACATGCTGAAAAGTTTGTTGGTACCACCAGGGAGACAACTAAAACGTGCAGGATGCTGACCCTCAAGGTCCGACTTTGGGCACCCCTGCATCAGTGGAATAGTCTCAGTTCTTTAAAACTACTCATGTCTCATCTGCCATTCTTTTTACCTTTTTACATAAACAATTGTAAAGAAACCTGCAGCAGAACGACCATCTGTCATGGACCAGTAGTTTGAGAATACAGAGCATACCACAAAGAAGAAATTAAAGCACTGATCCAGGGATATCTTCTGTTTGCTTGTAAAGCTTAGGATTCGGAAAAAACATCTTGACCTCACTCCTGTATTTTCTCTTCTAGAAGCAAAACACTACTTGAACTATATCCAATATAGTTTAAATAAATAACGTTATATACAATACACCATTTACATATTGGAAAGATAGACATTTAGATCTCATATTGACAGCAAATCACAAATGTACCATCAGACCATCATACAGTCAGAATGTGTCTAACACTAAGTAAAATTCTGGATACTTGATTGGTATTTAATGAACTTAAAGAACCATAAAGTGTAATTGCATGTTCTGAAGTTTTTTTCGTTTTCTGGCTTTGCCCTGAGTTGAATATAGAAATCAGTGAAAACCTTAGAACCTTTGGAATTAACTTTTAACCCAAAAAGCCTAATAAGCACAACAGAACTTATAACTATATGCATATGTAAACCTATACGCATGTGTACACATATATACATACATAAACCCACTTATTGCACACACATGGTTATAACATACAGTTACATATTTATACACTGTTATTGCCATCTCAATATGAGACAAGTGGGCTTAGCCATTATATATTTCTAAAATGAAATATTTATACATTTTCTTAAGATGTCTGATATTTGGATGTAATTAAAGGATTACTTGCATCAAAGGATAGCAAACTGAATGACAATAATGGCTTTTGATAGGAAAACTGCTACACTATATGTCAAAGTATTTTATGTGCAGTTCATTTTCACCTGCCATTAATGTGCATGTTAAAAGTTTTTTTTTCTTTTTTTAAAAATCATATTTATGTTGCTACTGGTTGCTTGCAAAAATCAGAGGAATCAGTGTTTACAACCATCACTGTTACTGTTAAAACGAAACACACATTTAAAAGATTGACAGATGTCAAATCCAGGTGTTTGCACTGTTAGCTCTCCACCACTCATCTTTCTGCAGAGACTGGTTGGGGGAGAGCAGAGGGTGGTGTTTGAGTTCCAAAACCATCATTTTGTATTTCTTACAGCTGTTCGCCCCTTAGGAAAAATGCCTCTCTTTCTCATTGGTGTCATCAAAATCCAGATCATGTGAAGGGCCAGAGGTTGTCAGAAAAAATGTTCAGTTGGGGTATGAGAACAGGACAGAGATCAGTTTTACAGGTGGAAATGAAAAAGAGAGCATTTACCTCTTTTGAGGAGGCATTGTGAAAATATATCCCATTCCACCAGTCTGAATCATTGAAAACAACTGTACTTGAATAGCATTCCTGAAGAATGTAATACCTCAACATGCCTGTAATTTAAAAGAAAAAACAACTCTTAACACTCTCAAATTAGTTAACTTTGAGTCCTTAAAAAACTTGAGCCAGTCAGTCCCTACTTTCACTGTTTTAAGACTCCTCACAAATATATTTATAACCATCAAATTTAGATCCAAGACTTTGAAAGTAATTCAACATGCTGCATACTGGAATGTGTGTGGGTTTAGTTGTGTAGTGGGTAATAAAGGGTTTGTAATGGGTGAATGTGAGGTTGTGTGATGCCTTGAACTTTAAAAAAAAAAAATTATGTTACTGCCTCAAACTTCAAGGCATTATTCCAAGATTTTATATGATAAACATGGCAAATCCCAGGAAGCTTGTGCTTATCAAGTTTATGTACTGTTATAGATTATCTTTTTAATTTAGGCATAGTGTACAGAAACACCTGTGCAGAATATGGACTGGAAACCCCGAGATCAAAGTGGGAAACACCCCCAAAGGTGGTGGAGAATGCCAGAGCTAAGATCCTGTGGGACTTTCAGATCCAAACAGACAGAATGGTAATGGTGAACCAACCAGACATTGTCATAGTGGACAAACAACAGAGGAAAGCCGTTGTGGTAGATGTAGCAATACCAAGCGACTGCAACATGAAGAAAAAGGAGCACGAGAAACTGGAGAAATACCAGGGCCTTAGGGAGGAACTGGAGAGGGCCTGGAAGGTGAAGACCACAGTGGTGCCTGTGGTCATTGGTTCCCTCGGGGCAGTAACCCCCAAACTGGAGCAGTGGCTACAACAGATCCCAGGAACAACATCAGACATCTCAGTCCAGAAATGTGCAGTCCTTGGCACAGCCAAGATACTGCAGGACCCTCAAGCTCCCAGGCCTCTGGTAGAGGACCTGAGCTCAGAGGATAAGAACCACCCGTGGTGGGTGAGAAGGGAATTTATATATATATATATATATATTTTTATATATATATATATATATTATATATATATATATATATATATATATATAGTCCTGAGAAGCCAGCTCAATGGCAAGAACAAAATCCGTGCGATAAACAGCTACGCCCTGCCAGTAATCAGATACCCTGCTGGAATAATTAGCTGGCCAAAGGAGGAGATAAAAGCCACAGATATTAAGACTAGAAAGCTACTAACAATGCATGGAGGGTTCCATCCCAAATCCAGCACCCTGAGACTGTACACGAGCCGCAAGGAAGGAGGCAGAGGACTAGTGAGTGTGAGCACCACTGTCCAGGACGAAACAACTAAGATCCATAAATACATCAGGGACAAAGCCTCAACAGACAATGTGCTCAGTGAATGTCTCAGACAACAGGGAACGGAGGTTGAGGTGCCAGAGATACCATCATGGGAGGACAAGCCCCCTACATGGGATGTACCACCAGCAAATAACCCAAGTGGCTGATATCAGTAAATCCTACCAATGGCTGGAAAAAGCTGGACTCAAGGACAGCACAGAGGCCCTCATCATGGCTGCCCAGGAACAGGCCCTAAACACCAGAGCAATAGAGGCCCAGATCTACCACACCAGACAAGACCCAAGGTGTAGGTTGTGCAAGGAGGCCCCTGAGACAGTCCAGCACATAACAGCAGGGTGCAAGATACTGGCAGGAAAAGCGTACAGGGAACGACATAACCAAGTGGCAGGCATAGTGTACAGAAACATCTGTGCAGAATATGGACTGGAAACCCCGAGATCAAAGTGGGAAACACCCCCAAAGGTGGTGGAGAATGCCAGAGCTAAGATCCTGTGGGACTTCCAGATCCAGACAGACAGAATGGTAATGGCGAACCAACCAGACATTGTCGTAGTGGACAAACAACAGAGGAAAGCCGTTGTGGTAGATGTAGCAATACCAAGTGATTGCAACATCAGGAAAAAGGAGCATGAGAAACTGGAGAAATACCAGGGCCTTAGGGAGGAACTGGAGAGGGCCTGGAAGGTGAAGACCACAGTGGTGCCTGTGGTCATCGGGGCCCTCGGGGCAGTCACCCCCAAACTGGAGCAGTGGCTACAACAGATCCCAGGAACAACATCAGACATCTCAGTCCAGAAATGTGCAGTCCTTGGCACAGCCAAGATACTGCGCAGGACCCTCAAGCTCCCAGGCCTCTGGTAGAGGACCCGAGCTCAGAGGATAACAACCACCCGCGGTGGGTGAGAAGGGAATTTTTTTTTTTTTTTTATATATATATATATATATATATATATATAATTTTTCTTTTAAACATCATACTACAAGATAACCAACACACATTACAGTAGTGAAAAGAAAAAAAGTACTGTGGTTTAGTGAATCAATATTAATGACTGTGTGTGCAGGTGGGTATGCATGTGTACGTGTCTGTGCATGCGTGTGTGTGAACCAGGTTTTTATGCAGACCTATTTCTGTCAGCATTGTTGGGTTGTGGTTACCACTGCTCCTTTTGGAACAACTCCTGGTCCCCATGAGGGGAATTCTGTTATACGGTTAGGTATGTGATGGTTAAGGTAAGCATTAGGCAGTAGAAAATTAATGGAAGTCAATGTAAAGTCCTCACAAGACATGAAAACATGACTGTGTGTGTGTGCATGTGAGAACCAGGTTCTTCTATCCTTGTGTGGGTGTGTGTGTGCATGCGTGTGCGTGTCTGTGTGGTTACAGTGAAGGGCTCCACCCTGCAGTCTGCCTCTGTGCTGACTGACCACAGTACATTACAACTGGTGCTCAGTCAGACAGGGAGAAAGAGATGGACGGATAGAAAGTCGTTCAGTCACAGAATTACAGGGAGTAATAACTGCTTCTATTTCAGTCTGTTTGGATAGTTCAATGCATTTTAGCCAAGGAGACACACATACTGTTTTTACTCATTTTTGAGAATAGTATAGCTTTTTCCTTTTGTTTCGCCATTTTTGTTTGGTCTCAATTGGTTTTCTTACAATATTTTGTTTCTTTTATTTTTTACTAACTCATCCCATGCTTTACCTAGAAAGTATATTGTTTGTTTTTACTCTTGTCATAAATTTTGTTACAGTCAGTTTTTTTTGTTGTAACTTCACATGGACAATGTCTATGATCGGAAGCATGAGGGTTTTTTCATCCTCTAATTTGCTCTAATTATAGAGAACCTGGTTGAGCTGATAATAATGTTAGCAGGCTAATTCAAATTAAAAAATAATTTATTAATCCCAAACAGAAATTAAATATTGTTGTGACTCATTAATTTAGATTCTTCAAAGAGTTATTGAAGATGAATGTTGGCAGGAAAGATCTCATGTAGCAGTCTGTACTGCACTGAATCTGAAGAAGCCTTTGCCTGAAGATGCTCTGCCTTCCCAGAGGTAAAGGTAACTTTATTTATATATCACATTTTCAGCAACTAGGCAATACAAAGTGCAACACGGTCCTGTGAAGAGGATGGTCAGGGTTGTCCATAATTTTCTTGATTCCATGAGGAATTCTTCTTTACATCATTATCTCCAGAGATAATGATGGTTCCACAGTTGTCCCCAGAACAGAACCAGAACAGAACCAGCCTTCTTTATCAGATTACAGAATCTTTTTAGATCCCTGCCTCTGGACCTAAAAAGTGCTGCTGCCCAAACAGATGGCGGATGAAGAGATGATGCTCTCCACAACAGACTGATAGAAGATTTGTAGGTACTTGTAGCTGCTTATGTTACTCCAACCAGGTCCACTTCTTTTCCCATGATGGAGATAGGGTTTTACCAGATACATAAATCTTTTTCATTGAATTCATACTTGCTATATTTACAGAAAATCTGATCAACCTGATAATAATACTTGGCTGTCCAGGTGGCCATTGCTTTCTTGCAGAGAACATAAAGATTCTTGTTGTGCAGTGGTATCTGTCACGACAAAAAAAATCCTTGTTTTGATGGTTATTAATAAATACAGAAAGTGTGAGACACGAGTCACATTACAGAAACCAATAAGGATCGAAGAAAAACTGATTCTCGTCATCTGGCGAGAGGTTGACAACAATACTGAAGGAAGTGCAGAAATTTCCAACAAGTATGAATCTCCTGAATTCTGCCTTTGCATTGATGCACACATGTGGGCATACTCACGTTTGTGTATAATCACACTCAGATCACACATCAGAGTGTGATATGAAAATGACTTTTATTGACAAATTAAGTGTGGTAAAAGTGATACATTTCTGTACTCACCTTCTCTATTTCCCATTGCTGGTGACACATTGCGTTATGGGATATTGTGCTGGCTCAAGATCGCAGAAGGATGCATCGATGCATCCTCGACAAAATGGGTGGAGGAAGAACACATCCGGATCACATCCTTTTGGAGAGACACAAAAGCGGGCCATTTGTCATCTTTGAACCAGCCTTCTTTATGCAATTTATGTCTGTACTTCACTCACAGTAATAGCATAGATGACAGAGAGATGGTATGCGCTGAGCTCAGAGGTTTTTGACTAAACCTCTGAGCTTTAGTCAAATGCTAGTATGCATCACTACTGCCATACTGTGATGCCAGTATGCTCTGCAGCATCGTGACAGAAAACTGTCACTCCTTGCGAAACCACTAGGCAGAAATCAATCAATGAAAACAATAATATAGTCGATATCACATTTTCTCACTTTAAATCAGTATCTACTGTATTTTGGACACTCAAAAATATGTGACTACATTATTCATATATTTTTGGTTGTCCAAAATACACTACATATTGATATCTTTTCAGACAAACATGAGCCGGTAATTTTCAATTTTTTACAGTAAGGCTCCCCAATAAATAGTTAATAAATGTGTGACCCAGCTACAAAACACTTTATAAATCATTAACAACTATTTCCTATGTATTAATTAAAGGTGAAAAGGAGACTACATGGGTTATAGTATAAATTTATTCAGAGGAACTCGCTTCTACCAAGTTTGTTAACTCTGCTTTCTAAAGATAGGACCTGAAGATACTCTGCTAAATTCTTATCCGCAGCAAATACAACAAAATTAGTTTTCTTCTGGTGTGAATATTATGTTAGCATTTCATATTGAGACAATAAAAGAGATGTTACTTGAGAAATAAACAGTGCTGTATTAAAATGTGCCTAAGTGTACAGTAGAACCAACTTTGATGTTGCTCTCTTGCCGATCTTGCACTTCCTCTCAGGCTGTAAAACCTAAACACACAGCTGTATGTCATCACACACAGCAAGACGGCGTGTCTGTGAGTGTGCTGTGTGTAAGAGAGTGAGGAGAGACGATGAAAAGCCTACCTGCTGCTTTCTCATTACTGCCTTCAGGACTTTTAATAATAGTTAAACCTGCTTACGGCTCAGTGTGTGCGCCTGTTTTATTTAATGGGCTCCTTATGAACGGAAGTTATTGGTTGTTTGAAGTTTACAGTACCGACAGTGACGAGAGAGCAGAGGGAGTGAGGGTTTTTTATGTGGACTATACAGATGGAGGTGCATGTGTGTGACTTTGTATGTGTGTGAGAAAGAAGAGGGTCCTCAATGAACAATCACCAGTGATCAAGACACTGGTGATTGTCTTACACCTAATAATCATATGTTTCACCTGGATGCCTTCAGACTGGTAGAGGTTTTAAAGAAGTAAGTGATGCCTAAAGTCAGTCCTTGAGGGCCGGCAACCTGCATGTTTTTGTTCTCTCCCTGGTTTAACGTACCTGCATACAGTGCTCGCTCATTAGAAGCCTAAGGAGAACATTGACATGCTGAAAAGGTTGTTACTACCAAGGAGAAAACTAAAACATGGAGGATGCTGGTTCCCAACTTTGGGAACCACTGTTTTAAAGACTCCCAAATAGCATAAAAAGCAGAAAATATCATTTACTGAAATGAAAACCTATTGCATATAAAAATGCATAGAGAATGCAACCTGTGCTTATTGAAATTTTTGGAAGCAGCTTCAGGGATAACTGAAGAACAAATTACCTTTGAGAACTGATGTAATGAAATTAAAAGCACCGTTTTAATTCTCTCGCCAATGTAATCAGACATCTGTGAGCAGAGGGCGTGTCATGTTGAATGAGTGACATCACTTCAGTTCAATATGACAACCAAAGACAGAAATGATAATAATGACCCTTTTGCACTTACTGTACACTTTCAGGCCAGTAAAAATATTACCTGACAGGGAATTTTATTGTGTGCTTTTTATTTATTTTATTTTCATCTCTTTTTTGTCATTATTTCATCAGTGTTATTGTATTTATTGTTCTATTTTTTGACAATATTATTGCCATCTCATCTTCTCTTGTAATCTTATTACATTTGTTCCTAAAAAATAATAAAAACTAAGTTAAAAAAAGAAAAATAACAGGGATTAGTATCTTATATTGCCAATTAGAGTGATTAGCACAATTGAAGCAGCTAGAAACAATGATATCTGTGTGGCTTCCTACAGAATGTATGAAATAACAGTAAATGCTTAGGAGGTTGATATGGGATCACTATTTTCCTATGACATCTTCCATTTGTATTGAAAGAAATGGCGACTGTGCAGTAGTCTGTGGGGGCCATAACGTTCATCATTTGTTTGGAGATTAATGGCCTAAACTCACTGTTTTAATAGAAAGTTGAATGAATAAACTGTCAAATTAAATTGACTTGCAGCTCTGCTGCCTTGCAGCAAGAAGGTCCTGAGTTCGATTTCAGGCCTGGGGTCTTTCTGCAAGCTTAGATTGTTCAGGTTAAAGTAAAGTTCAAACCTATATCCAGGGTGACCCCACCTTTTGCCCGGAACATTAACTGAAGATTGGCACCAGCACCCCTCCTGACCCCACTAGGTACAAAAATGTTAGAAAATGGATGGATGAATGAACTGAATTGAATTGTAGTGCCTTGAAGAACAATAAAAAATATTTGATGTGGCTATTTAAGAGTGGCAAGAAGAAAGCCATTGTTGAAAGTTTGCTAAAAGCCGTCCAGAGAAACAGCAGACAGGTGGAAGAAGGTTCTCTGGTCACTTTGAGCACAATTTAAAAAAATTTCTGCCTGAAAAATACTAATTGAAAACTATCATTGCACATTATCCAGTGACTCCTCCTCACTGTGGTGGTGTTTGGTGCCAGCCTTCTGCTGTGGGGATGTTATTCTTCAGCCGGAACAAGCATGCTGGTCAGAGATTGTTGGATGAAAGTAAACAAATGTAAACCTAAAAGAAAACCTTCTAGAGTGTACGAACAACTTGACACTCATACAGAGGTTCATCTCAGTGACCCTTATGACACTGCCTGAGCTTAGATTGTTCAGATTTGAATAAAGTTCAGATCTATTTCCAGTTAAGAATCTTTGTGCAGACATTAAATTGATGTTTTATATGCACTTTTATTAAAATCTGGCCAACATTGTCCATTTTATGAAAATGAAAAAAAAAAATTTATCTGAATGTGTGAAACTGGTATAAATATACAAAAGTCATATTGTTTAGTTTTAAAAACTACATATAGTCTTCCAATTTGGAATTGTTCACTATTTTGTGTTTTTCTATCAGGTAAAAATACCATAGAAACACAATTTTAAGTTTTTGGTTGTATGTGATCAAATTTGAAAACCCACAGGATATTTGTTCTCTTAGCTACATGAAGAACAACATTTGCTTTTTAAAATTTGTGCTTTTGATCCACTGTGTGTAATATTAGTAGCACTGTGGGTCATTTTAACCCTGGACAAATTATGTATGTGTAAACAGACTTGGTAAAATATGCTTGATTCTCATCCTGAATTTATTTCATTGCTTGAGTGGAAGAGGAGGGATCATCAAATGAAAGGAGCATCGGAGAGAGGCCGTGTGGACATGGGTCACTCTGTCTTTATTTTTGCAAAAGCGGATAATTGAAGGCTTCACTTGGGTTTGGGAAGCAAAATGAGCGACAAGAAACGATGAAACCCAGGCACCGAGGGAAAAGAAAGGAGAGAGAAGCCACGTCCACAAGTATGACTCACCCTTTCTTCCTCCTCCCCCTCCTTCTGCAGCCCTTCCCATTTCTCACCATCCAGTTCTCTTTTTGTCATTTAGGTCAAACTAAACTAATAGCTCACAAACTAAACTTCTCTTTAAAAAGAAAAGCTGTTGTGCACATTGACAGAAGAAGTAAGACTTTATCTTCACAGAATGCTACACTCATACACTCATAGCAGGAAGGCAGCAGCCTACACATGCATAGATATACAAATCCTTTAGAAGGACTTGCCAGTAAACTCAGACTTCAGAGCACGCCTGGCATTTAAATGCATATGTCATAATCACTTCAACCACAAGAAGTAACTGAATCATGAAATAAGACACAAAAGTAAAAAACGGATGATTCCACATGCAGAATTAGCTGAAACTAAAAAGTAGAATATAAATTGAAGTAAACACTTGATAAGCAGAAGTTTGAAAAAATAGATTTTGATTTTCTTTACACAGAAAAATGTTAGATATGCAGTGCACATGTATTCAACTCCAGTCTTGTCTGACACCTATGTAGAATTATGCCCACCTAATTATATATGTGTACCGTTACACGCATTATCTATGTGTAACGGTACACATAAATGCTGCAATGAACTGGCGACCTGTCCACAGTGACCCCTCTTGTCGCCATCCAGCGGGAGACAGGCTACAAGAGCTCTCCTGATCCTAATGGGGTGAGGGTGTAAGAAGATGGATGGATGGATGGATGGATGGATGGATGGATGGATGGATGGATGGATGGATGGATGGATGGATGGATGGATGGATGGATGGATGGATGGATGGATGGATGGATGGATGGATGGATTAAGTATTCGGATTTCAGTTAAGTTTCTGTTCAATTCCACTACACCTCAATCTAGAAAAAATAAATGCAAAAATACAAATATCATATATTTTTTAATTTCTTTTAGATATTAATTAGATTTTATATAAACTTTTGTTAATTGTTAATTAGATGTTTTAAAACTTTAAAAAAAAAATGTTTGAAATCATCGGAGATGTGTTTTTGTTGTAATCCAGCTGGAATTTCACACAATCTATGAAGATTGTGTGAAATTGGACATCAGCTCATTTTTATTCAGTATATTCATTGATGTTTACATTCAACCTATTTCTGGCAAGACATTCAGAGAAGTGCAAAGATGCTGTTTAAAACTGCATGCATAAAGTTGACTTAAATCCATCCATCCATCCATCCATGATCGGGCTGCTGACTGCAGCAAGTCCACATTGTTAGCAGAACTAGAGGGCCCCCAAAACAAATTTCACTAAGTTATCATGGAGGTTTGGGCTGGCCTTGGGAGAGTTTAATAATTACTGGGAATCCTGTTCAAGAAACATTAATTCCAAATCAGGCAGTGCTGTACTTAGCATTTTGATACTATTATGTGTAATGTCACACCCTTAGTATAAGCCCAGCTGTTCTGTGAAGAGCTTTGAGATTTGTTGGAGAACATCAAGGCATAAACTGAAGCATGAAGACCAAGGAACACACCAGAGAAGATTAAAGCAAAGTTACATAATAAAACTCTCTCTAAATTGGTCATCTCAGACTTCTGGAAACCTACAAGAGGTAGGCTTCCTCTTGTAGGTTTCCTCTTTTCAGGCAAAGAGAAAGAGGCCAAGAGGCCCATGGTATCTCTGGAGGAGCTGCAAATTTCTACAGCACAAGAGAGACTCTTGACAAGACAGCTATTAATCATTTACTCAACAAATCTGACCTTAATGGAAAAGTGTTAAGAAGAAAGAAGTCACCTCGCCAAAAAACATGGTGGTAGTAGCATAATGGAGTGGTGATGCATTTTGTCAGCTGGTAAATGGTAATAGAAAGAGGGGTGGCGCTTAAAACAGAGCATAGTGACTGCAGACCTGTTAGATCTGTTAAAATGTAGAGCAGGGCCAGTGGTAGCTGGATTAGCTTAGTTTAAAGAAGTGAAACTGAAATGCTGAAATTCCTTGAAGTCTGCAAAACTTCACTTTAATTTATGTATTAATTTAAATTAACAAGGGGTACATGATAGGGAAAAGCCATTTTCAATACAGAAAATGAATCTTTTTCTTGAGCAAATATATTACTTTTGTTTTTAATGTATTAACATGAATGATATTCTTTTATTTTTAAAATGTTGTTATTATGATTACTTTATAATTGAGAATATTTCTTAGCCTGATTTTTAGCTGCCTCCAAGGGCAGTTTGTGTCCTTCAGGCCGACTGTGATGCTTGTGGGAGGAGTACCACACTGGACTGTGGGCAGAAACAAAAAATATTTGCAGCTGCAACTAAAGATAAAGGTAGTTCTACAAAGTCTTGGTGCAGGGGGTTGAACACAAAGATAAACCAGACTTTTAGACTTTTATCTGTTTAAAAATGCAGCAGTTTTCTTCCACTTCACAACTATGCCCTACTTGAGATTTGTCTATTTTACATTTCTGTAAATCACAATGACATTTGTCACTCTAACATTTTAAAATGTGAAATGTTCAGGAGGTATGAAAGGTTTAGCAAAGCACTATGTGACCTATAACTTGAAGGGAACTGATGACTTTCTTTGGACTAGATGACAGCCTAAAATAAGACAAACAAAAAAAGTGGGCTTGCACATTTTTTAATTTGTAAAGGAATCAGTAATATGCACAATTCTTGAAAACCATCATGGAGAATGGTTTGTTTCTTGGTGACGGAAAGGAGTCTGTTTATCTCAAGCAGTCACCTACACAAGGACAGACTGAGAGATGAGGAAGTGTTTAACTGAAAAGGTCTATTTCAGGAGAAGGAGACACCTGGTCAACTAGTCATCATCCCCCAACAGTCAACCTGGTTAAATGCTTAAAGTGTTTGTCTGATTCTGGATTGCACTGTTTGACTCTAATGGTCCAACACTTTCAAAGCTGTTTTCTGTGTCGAACTTAAAGACAGTTGGGGAAGAAAAATAATCAAAGAAGAAAGTGGAACAGTATAAGCTTGTGTGAAAGTAGTTCACACAGTAGTTCACACAAGCTTAGTGTGAACAACAGGAAAAGAAAACAGCTGTAGGGAAAAGAAAGGGAAGAATATTCAAGGCACTTTATTTCCCCACTTTTTCTCTTCTTCACTCTGTGCAAATAATATCAAGCCCATCCCCCTTCTGCTGACACATACACACATGGACACAGCCCAGACAGGCTGTGGATGGAAAGTATGAGCTTCATGTTTCTGCCAGACAGCACTGAGAGAAATGATCAGCAGGAGGAAACTACCCAGCAGTGATGTGACTCAAGCTTCTCCAGTCCATTCTAAAGTTTTCTGAGAAAAACAAAAAAACACAAATTCTGTCAGAGTCAAAGGAATGGAGAAACGTTATCAATCAGTTGAGGCAAGATAATAAATTTGAACTGCGTATGTTACCTTTTGACTGAGCAGGACTTGCCTGCTAAGCTGATTTGTGCTTTTTGAAGCTAGAAGAGAATCAATGAGGAGCATGAGAAGTGCTTAGCAGCAGCTGTAGTTCATGCTTTTTGTAAGTAGAAACTTCCTAACTTAAACATGTTGTTAAAGGTGATAGAAAAAAAGGTACATCAGCATGATGTTTACTTAAGTTATTAAACAAAAGTTAAGAAAATACCATCAGTATAATACCTCGTGCAGAAAATTAGTCTTTTTTTTTCCCCTCCAGGGGGTCTTTTGTGGGCTCTAATGTCACTTATATGAAAGTAGGCTGACAGGAAAGGGGGAAGACATGCGGCAAATATCGTCGGATCCAGGAATTGAACCCACAACGGCTGCGTCGAAGACTCAAGGCCTCCAAACTTGGGTCGCACTATCCCCTGCGTCACCACAGCACGCCCAGAAAATGTATCTGGAAGGTGTATAAAGTCCATCCATCCATCTTCTGCTGCTTATCTGGGGTCGGGTTGAGGGGGTAGCAGCTTCAGTTCACACACTGCACCTGACCCCTTTGGCCCCTCCCATAGGTGGTGAGTCCATGGTTGAAAGCCCAGCCACCAGGCACCTGCCATCATGCGCCCCCTCCAGGCCTGGCTCGAGAGTGGGGCCCTGGTGACCCACTTCCGGGCGAGGGAATACCAAGTCCAGAGTTATTTTTTGTCATCGGGGTCTTCGGGCTGCACTTTGTCTGGTCCCTCACCTTGGACCTGTCTGCCTTGGGTGACCTTACCATGGGCATGAAGCCCCAGACAGCATAGCTCCTACGATCATTGGGCCCTCAAACCCCTCCACCATGATAAGGTGGCAGCCCAAGGAGAAGCTGCCACTTTATGATGGGGCATAATATAATATATAATATATTATGGTGTAATATATTATAATATATTATATCATAATATAATATAATATAATATAATATAATATAATATAATATAATATAATATAATATAATATATCTTTTTCTTGCCTTTAAAAATAAAATCTTACTGGAACTCAAAAATATATTAAGTTATCTAATCAACAATTGTGTGTATTAGAAGGTAATGAGGTAACTGTAGAATTTCTACATTGCTACATTATGTAATGCATGCATTATGTACTTAGTTAATAAAATAAAACTCTTGTATTTGCCTAAAATCTTTGTGCTGTATTTTATTATACTCATAATCAACAAGCTGAAGTTGAATCACCAAATTATTCACAGAGCACTACTTTAAGTATAGTGTGTGCAAGGTACAGTGTAGTTTTCTGCCACACATGGCACTTAGACTCAAAAAAGTTTAGCTTTGGTTTCATCCAATCAGAGCACTTTATGCCACATGCTTGCTGTGACCCTACATGGCTTAGTACAAACTGAAAATGTTTTGTTTTTTGGGGGAGGTGTGGGGGCTATCCATCCATCCATCCATTTTCCGTCACCCTTCTCCCTAACGGGGTCGGGAGGTGCTGGTGCCTATCTCCAGCTGCGTTCCGGGCGAGAGGCGGGGTACACCCTGGACAGGTCGCCAGTCTGTCGCAGGGCAACACAGAGAGACAAACAGGACAAACAACCATGCACACACACACTCACACCTAGGGAGAATCTGGAAAGCCCAATTAACCTGACAGTCATGTTTTTGGACTGTGGGAGGAAGCCGGAGTACCCGGAGAGAACCCACGCATGCACAGGGAGAACATGCAAACTCCGTGCAGAAAGACCCCGGGCCGGGAATCGAACCCAGGACCTTCTTGCTGCAAGGCAACAGCGCTACCCACTGCGCCACTGTGCGGTGTGGGGGCTATTTTTAACAAAATTGTTTCTTCTTGCTGCTCTTCCATAATGATTTGAAGGATAAACAACTAGTAACTGTCCTGTTCTATCAAGAAATTTTCTGAGCCACCTATCTGTGGCTCATATGATGGAAGAAGCCTCTGATGACACATAAATTTGCATCCATGCTCAGCAAACAAACAGCTCAAAATGAAGCTTTTAATAAAGACTCCTCTTCCATAGCCCTTTATAAAGCTAGTAGTTTTTTCCTCTATCACCATCTATAATTCTACTTTTTCCTCTCTCTTTTTCTGTTGCCACAGTTTCATGTGAGATGCTTAAAATACATTCAGAAGGTTTTAAGAAGGACACATATTCATTTTTATTAACATATATGAAGAAAAAAAGCATTTATGGTTTTGATTTGTTCTGTTTGTATCCTTCTCCATATTTTGTTCTGTTACCTCCTTTGACCTAAAAACTGTGTGTGCGTATGTGTCTGCATGCAGACAAGTGTGTGTGTGTGAAGCTGAGAGAAAAGGCAGACTGCCTCTTTCTTTTCAACGTGGCAGGGTGACGTTGCAATGTCTGCTGAAGAAAAAAACCTCAGAGACTGGATGATATCTGAGTACACAGTGACAAAGGAAAAGAGAGAAAGACCGTGAAAAATTCAAGTTTCTTCAGGTTATTTAAACTATTTGGCAATTTGTGGTCTTTTGGAGTTCTGACCTAAATTTACTTTAAGTATATATTTTTTATTTAGCAACAAAAGAAAAGTTGCATTTTTATCTTTAAACAAATAGAATTCTTATTAAAGCTGCTGGCTTTTAGTGTTGATGTCTGAACCACAACCATTTCTCATCAACTGGATGAAAGCTAACATACTAACTCGGTTGACGGTAATTCAGTTTTCATTTTGAACTTAATCGTACATACATTCCTATTGATACTATTGTATCAAACTGCACAGTCATATCAGTTTATTGTTCAAAATAGTTATTTAACTCCTTTGATGAATTCAGAAAATTACAAAGCTGAACTTAGCACATCAGGTTAGGTTAATTGATCTCCTTAAGTTGCCATCAGGTCAAGTGTGTTCATGGTTGTTTGCTTTTTGTATTTCAGTGTATTTTGTGATAGACTAGCAGGATGTATAAGGTGTACCCCATTAATTGGCACTTGAACCTCCAGTTTGGCTATTCGGGTATAAAAAATAGCAATGTTTACCATTACAATAAACAAAATAATTGATGAGCATATTTAACTGATTATTATGTCTTTTCCTGGAATCTGGTACCAGTTTATCGTAAATTAAGTAACTATGTTACCTTCAGTTGTTATAAAAATGCTGTATATGTCAAGAATAACTTAAAAGAAATCTGACTGTAATTTAAAGCCTTGAAATTGGGCCTCTGTCTCTTTAACCCTTCCATGTTCTTAGCACAATGCTCAAAAGGAGCATGGCAAAGGTCACAATCAGAAAGCAGAGCAGTGCAAACGGGGTCAGTGCAACCCCTCTGGACCATGCAAATAGTAACACACAGTGACTAAATTTGACCTAATTACTAACATTTCCCTGTGAGAGTAAAAATCTCATGGGCTTCAAATGATCCCATTCCTTAAGACCATAGGAGAGTTCAAAATTCCTGCTCTTTCGGAAGCTCCACCTACTGGAACATCGCTCCTCTGTTAACCATTAACGTTTTTACCAGCGTTACATCAGCAGATGTGCAGTTCCACCAGGTGTTTGCTAATTACTGCTGGCTAGTCTGAAGGAGCTGAGTGGGTGAATCATGAGAGAGGGCTGCTCTGTGAGGTAGAAGCTAAGTTGTCTGGACAATGCAAACCAGAAATCACCATCACAGTTATGATGTTTATTAAGGAATAACATTGTAACATGATGTAAAGCTCAGAAAAGTTAATTTTACATAATCCTGCTCCTCTAATCTCTGATCTAAACTGCTTTCTGAAAAGTGTTATCCATCCATCCATCCATCCATTTTCTGTCACCCTTCTCCCTAACAGGGTCAGGAGGTGCTGGTGCCTATTTCCAGCTGCGTTCCAGGCGAGAGGCGGGGTCACCCTGGATAGGTCGCCAGTCTGTCGCATCTGAAAAGTATTAGTAAAGGAAAAATATTTATACATATTTTTAATTCTTATCTAATATATAACTTCACATATCCCTTGTTGTACACTATTTTCTCATACCCCTAGTGCAATTATGAATTTGCATGATAGTGATAATTTTTTCATTTCTTGTGTAGAGGGCCAGATATACCAAAAAATTCAGACAACTAGGCAGAAAAATAAAAAATAAAACCTCTTGACCCAATGTGGGAAAAATTGTGTAATATTTTCTCTCTCCTCTTTCTTAGCCTGTTTCTCTGTTTCTCCCTATAACCACTTAATTTATCCAGTGTGTGTGTGACACATGAGGGGGAGGAGAAAGCTTGAAGAGAAAGACTGCAAGAAGGAGCGAGGGTTTGCATTCTTTTCCATTTAGGTCAATGCTTCATGGAGTCTTTGACCACTGCCTGCAGAGGCTGCAAGAGTGCATGTGTGTGCGTGTGTGTGTGTGAAAGAGAGAGAGAGAAAGTAAGAGAGCGAGAGAGGAAGAGAGATTTGACTATTGAAAGAGCATTTGTTTGCATTTCAAAACACACCAATCAGATTACATGTGAAATTAATCAGGTGCATAGTCAAAAATGATGAGATAAATTTTTGTTGTCTCACTATTGCTTGTATAGGTGTTGTGCAATGATGAGGTCACGCTAAATGGAAAATGGAACTCTTATATCCAGTATTGGGAAAATGGAAAAATGTTTGGGAGAACCAAATTAATTTGGGTCTCCCAAAATTTAGAAAAATTTCCATTTTTCTAAAAGCAGTTGAATTCTGTGTTCCTCATGATGATTTTCGGCTGTTCCTTCACCGCCTCCTGGTTTGTCTCGTTTCCCCCTTCTACTTCTTTATTTGATCATATTTTTTTTTATAGTTTTTCTTTTTTAGGATTTTCCCCTAACTCTTCTCTTTCTCCTCTCTTTAGCCACACCCTCTTCCACTATGTCTTTGCATTTACTTTCAATTCTCATTCTTCCTTTATTTTCAAACCCTCCTTTGTTTGTAGGAAACATTCTCCTCATTTTCTCCCCATCAGCTGTTCATCCCCATCCTTCCTTCTTTTTGTCTTTGTGTCCTGCTCAGATTTCCATTTCCATTTCCATTTTATTTATAGAATATATGTATATAAATAAATATATATACACATACACATATATATCCATCCATCCATTTTGCCCTCGGGGCAGTCACCCCCAAACTGGATCAATGGCTACAACAGATCCCAGGAACAACATCAGACATCTCAGTCCAGAAATGTGCAGTCCTTGGCACAGCCAAGATACTGCGCAGGACCCTCAAGCTCCCAGGCCTCTGGTAGAGGACCCGAGCTCAGAGGATAAGAACCAGCCGCGGTGGCTGAGAAGGGAATTTTTATATATATATAATTTTTCTTTTAAACATCATACTACAAGATAACCAACACACATTTTTTTTTTGACTTTATTTGTTCAGCTTCCTGTTCATGTTAGCCCAAAGAGTAAAGCATATCTAAAAAAAGCACGAAATGATAAAAGAGGCACTGTAAAAAGGTAAGCTTAAAATTATGTTAACATAACAAGGTAATGATAAATCCTGCCTATGAGACATGATGATTTGTGAGATTGGGATCATGAAACCAGACCAGAATCTACTTTGGTGAGGGTTGCTGTATGTAAGAATACAAGAAAACAAACTTGTTTTTTTTTGTTGTTGTTGTTGTTTCCAGGGCATTGAACACTTCTTTGGACCATTATATACCTGAACTTTGTTTCCAAATTGAAAGCTATGTGTAGAAGCAAAACATAGCTAAAAATATTTTATTTTTCTTTATTAATTAAATTGAGATGCAAAAAAGGATTATTCTGATTAAATTAATAAATGTTAAAATTATATTATAGTACTATCTTCTTACCTAATTTTGAAGAATGCAGAAGGCAGAACTCTGAAGCATGTAGGTCCAATAGTCAGACAACTTACAGCTGAAAATTACATGTACAGGGAAGATCCATGCCTTAAGTAGGATGTAAGGAATTGAAAGGAAATCTTTAGACACAGGAAACAAGAGGAACCATATTAGGCATTTAAATATTTGTAAACTGTCATCACAATCCATAAGTCCATTAAGCAAACAACTATGAAGCCCTACACTAACCCAAAATATACAAAGCTAATTGAAGTTGCAAGCAGCATGTGGACAAGCCCCTGCCGGCATTCAAACACCTATCCACTAGGTGGCGCGTTTTGGGAATTTTCCATATCACCTTCAATTCAGCTCAGTACTGGTCCATCAGCAAGTCTTTAGCAAGTCTCGGAGGATCTCTTAAGGTCCTCCGATCTTAAGAGATCTTAAGCATTTAACTCTGTGTGGGGTTCAGCGGGGTTGGACTGACCTTGCGTGCGATTTTGCGAGTTTTTTTTGTATGTGTGTGATTTCAGAAATTCATATGTCCACCAAATTTCATAATTGTCTGTCAAAGCATGACTAGGGCCTAATTCCCATGTTCTCCATTCTCCATTGTTCAGCATGTTGTCTCCATTTAGCATACAGATGATGTCACAACACTTCTTGGATTCTTGGCCCACTCAACTACATGATGACCCCACCCACTGGAAACTAGAGTAGAGTTGGACCAAGTAAAGCTGCACAGCTAGGTGCTAGCAGAGAAAGACCATTGGTAAACCTCAGAAAAATATCAAACTATGTTAGACTCAAAATAACAGACATTAATTTTTAAATATTAGTTAAGAATAGAAATTTGCAGCAACTTATACCCCCTAATAAAACATGACACCAAAAATATTTTTATAAGTTAAACAATGAAAATATGTCCTACCACTTCAAACTGTTTCCCCTGGCTGGCAGATGAGTTTCATTGTTCTTGAACAATGAAACAAAGAAACTGCACAGTGGCACAGTTGGTAGCACTGTTGCCTTGCAGCAAGAAGGTCCTGGGTTCAATTCTCGGCTGGGGTCTTTCTGCACAGAGTTTGCATGTTCTCCCTGTGCATGGTGGGTTCTCTCCGGGTTCTCCGGCTTCCTCCCACAGTCCAAAAACATGACTGTCAGGTTGATTGGTCTTTCCAATCAACCTGACATACATTCTCCCTCGGTGAGTGTATGTGTGCATGGTTGTTGCCCTGCGACAGACTGGCGACCTGTCCAGGGTGACCCGCCTCTCGCCCGGAACGCAGCTGGAGAGGCACCAGCACCTCCCGACCCCATTAGGGAGAAGGGTGACGGAAAATGGATGGATGGACGAAATGTATTACAAATAAAGAGTAAAAAAGACTCAGACATTATTGACCTTTGATCCACAAACAACTGCTAAAACAGTGCCTCCAAATTTCCAGATTTTTAAAATAAACTGGAAGTAGTTTAAATAATTTGACTTCATTTGTATCCTTAGACAGTATTTTTAACACCAGCCACAATCATTTTAATGTACATGGGGTATGAACAGTTAAACTTCAAGTAAGAAACTCCTCTCTGCTCTGGTTTCCTTCACACTCTAACCACACCCCAACATGAGTTACAGTCTACGCCAACTGCGCATGTGTGTGCGCGTGTGTGTGTGTGTGTGTGTGTGTGTGTGTGTGTGTGTGTGTGTGTGTGTGTGTGTGGTGTGTGGGGGTGTGTGTGCGTGTGTGCATGTGTGTGCGTGCGTGCCTGTGTATGTGCGCACACCTATCTTGCATCTTGTGTGTGACTCCAAAGATTCTTCCCTTCCCTTCGCTGGAATCAGCTGTAGAATTTATATTTTGCCAGTGGAAAAAGGAGAAACTAAAGGGCTAAATAGTTTAATGTTTTTCTTTCACTACCTGCAATGGTAAAATACTCTTTTTCCACAAATACTTTTGTTTTAAGCTTTAAAGTGTTCTTTTCCTGTTTTAGTCACGCCCCACAGTCTGTGGCTTCACTTTGTGTGCCCCCTTTTGTTCTTTCTCTGCTCTACATGCAGTTTTCACTATTCAAGTGTTTTTATTATCCAAAGATTTTAAAATAATTACAATTGATATTTGAATATTACCCAGAAAAAATATTTTAAACCTTTTCACATTTTGTGAAATATCACAAAATTCCCAATTTCACAAAATGTGAAATTTTCAATGTGAATTACATTGAAACTACACCAAAATCTTTGATGTAGTTTATTGGAATTTTTATGTGGTAAATTAACAAATTCTTTGATATAATTTTTAAAGTTGAATAAAATGATCCATGTTCTTTATAAGAAAGATATTCAGAAGTGTGGCATTTATTAAGTTTTTGTAAAGTTACTTCTCACTGTTGTTAACACTGCCACTAGAGGGGGTAGGGAAAGGCACTAGGGGTAAGGAAGGAGAAGGGAGTGGTCATGAGACTGTTTGTTGAAGCACTGAGGAGTTACAGTCATTTGAAGCTTGTATATCAGGTGTGCCAAGTGTGCCATCCGAATGGCACATTGGGACACCTGTACATCCCCCAAAATAAACATGTCCAATATCACATTTCTTTTTGTGCTATTGTGATCAGTTTTGAAATTCATGAGCAGAACACTTTTTTCTACAGATTTATTGTATTTTACAATCCATACATTCAACACTCAATGTATGTTTCTAAGAAATAAAAATAAAAAACCTGGCGGAAGCAAAAAAATGTTTGCGTTACAAATGTAATAACTACAAAACTACTTACAGTTAAAGTATTTTTGACTGCATGGATACAAAATATAGCTTGTCTTCATAAAGAGACCAAGCTTTTGTTCAAGAACAGCAGCTGATTTAATTTGGGTTTACCTTTTCAGCAATTTTTGGTGATTTTGGTACTGCCAGTTAAGTGGTGTTTATTTGACACATTGTAAACAGAAGATTTACTTTTTAACTTCTGAAGACTGATTTTGCTTGAGTTCATTTAGGAGTATCAGCGAAAAAGTGTCTGAATACAAATGAAGTCTAGGCGCAAATTCAAACCGGAAGACTCTTCTAACCCCACCTGCATCATCCAACTGGTGCTGCCTGCTCATCACCATTGATTAATCAACGCTGATCCATGACATGTCAAGTACAATCACCGCCCAAGTCCCAGATGACAAGGACCATCATCCATGGCGTCTTCAGCTTTCCAGCAGAACTCAACTCGCCTCCACCCCTTCACCTCCACTCTGGATGTGGATCGCTCAGCCATCCGGATGGCTGAGCGATCCACATCACCGGATCCAGATACGGTGATGGTGGATCCCCCCGGGACAACGTTCCTTTCAGCATACAGAGTGCTCATTCGAGCCCATCGCAAAGCTTGCGATAATCGATGTCCTCAGCCAGGGCCCGAGTGCCAAAGACTCTAATTTGTATGTCAATAAACTCTTCTAATGGTTTCCCTTTTCTCCGTCTCAGTCTCTCCAGATTGAAATTACACCACAACACTTATCTTCTTTTTTATAAAAACTTTCAAACACTATGTATCATTTTCCTTCTATGTTCAACATATAATTCCAATAGCATACACTGAATGTTGGTTGTGAAAAAAATTAGACTAAAACTGGATTTGAATCTGACATGATTTGATTGTAATGGAATAAATTTAACTAAGTATAATTGTGTCTGAATTAGAGAAATTGGGAATTACATTGTTTTATAAAGTGCCTTGATATTATATTTGTTCTTAATTATATAATATAAACTGAAACTGTAAGCATGTTGCTATGTCATATTCATCTTTTTCCATTCTTTTTATCAAAAATTCACATTGTTCTTTGATTAATATAGTTGTTATATACATTATCTTCATCTTTATCTTTTAGCTATTTTTCTGTCTTATTTTTATGCAAATTGTGAAAAAACTTTTGAAATGTCGCCAAAAAAAATCTAATTGTGGTTTCATCTACTGGTTTGGAGCAACTCGATCAGGATGTAATTTTGTCAGATGTTAATGTTAACATGTCCATTATAAACCCGAAGCATGTGACGTTCTGTCTCCACTCGCTCATTAACTCTTTTCTAGAAAGGCCAAAAAGCAGAGAGAAAAAAAACGTTGATGGAAGCACAGTTTGTAATAGAAGATAAATGTGCTTAAGAAATATCTGGACTCTTCACTTCGGCACAATAGTACGAGCCTATGCTTACCTTCATTGGGCCATCCACTGAGTAGATCTAACAGTTGAACTGTGGACTGTACCTTATGAAAATTGTAAATACTGTACTGCACAGTACAGTACCATATAGATTTCCTTGTGAGAAGAAAAATGAAAAAGCCTGGATGCATCAGTCTGCCCACCCTTCATCATATGTTACTCTGGCATCAATAGCAAAGTAATAATGATACTTGTTTCTGATAGTCAAAACACATTTTGAAAATAGTACTTTTTAAGGAAATATTAAATATTTCACTAAGCCCTTGTTCCTGTAATATCTGCTGGAAGGAGTGGTTAATGCCAAGTAATCTAAATAAACAACCTTTTCCTTGCCAAAAAGAAGTATACCTCAAGTACTCAAGTACAAGATATTGAGTAAGTAATAACTTGTACTATAGAAAATTATTTTTCCCATGTGTACTAGCAAAATACTAGCAAGTGCACTTTCTTGGGACTAAATTGGCCCATATGTTTGTGAAAGAGTACACACAGTGCTCCTTTAACTACACTTCAGGTTCAAGTTACACTTCAAGTGTTAAAACATCAAGTTTACTTTTACTGAAAGGATAGAGTATAGGGTCAGTATACCCTAACCCTATACTTGAAATTGTACTGTTAAAAAGTACAGGTTCAAGTATACTGAAACTAATCTTATAGGTATGCTGTTAGTCTCCTAGAAATAAACTTCCCTTTTTAGTAAAAAAAAAAGTACACTTCAAAAAATAATGAAAGTAAGCTTTTAGGTTTCCTAATTATAGACTTATACAAAATAACGTCAGACATAAATAGCACTTTTCAGAACACTCTTTTCAATGAAATCAGTCATGTCCATGCACAGTGACACACTGATGGTTGTGATGATACAAATTGTACCCACTTGTCCAAGGGGACAACAACAAACGTGGGTAGGTTGGGGATTGAATTGGCGACACACCGATTGCAGGTTACCACTGCTGCCACTATCACTTCTTCCCATCCGTTTATATTTGGCCCAAACTATGAAGGAAACACATCACACATGAGGAGAAGATGCTTTCATCAGATGAGATCAGTCGCAGAGTTGCAGGCGTTACATGTAATACTGGTTGTAGACACACTCTTACATGTGTGCCTTGTAAAACAAACATGTTTCCACCACAGCTCATTACTGTTGATATGAGGAGTGGTCAAACTGACACACAAAGTTGGCCTTACAAGTTGTGACTGGAGGTAGTTGGAGTTGTTCCCACTTTCCCAGTGGGAACTCCAACTTCGTGGGGCATTGCAGTTGATTAGTCCAACTGAGAAGTTGGACTTTCCCAGTTACAAGAACCATTGAAACGCAGCATAAGTAGGTACTGTGTATCATACTGAACATAGTGAAACTTTTGGACAGAACGGAGGTTCACCTTCCTGTCAAAAAACAACCCATTATTGAATCCTTAAAACTTTGGTCAAATATTTACCCCATAAAAATGAAAAAGGGATGTCACAGAAGGCTTGAAATAATTAGATTTTCTTTAATACAGCTGATGACCTGCGACAGACTGGCAACATGTCCAGTGTGACCACTCCTCTCGCCTGAAAGTTCACTGGAGATAGGCACCAGCACCCCTCCTGACCCTGCTGGGGATAAGGATGTACAGAACATGGATGGATGGATGGATGGATGGATGGATGGATGGATGGATGGATGGATGGATGGATGGATGGATGGATGGATGGATGGATGGATGGATGGATGGATGGATGGGGATGGATGGATGGATGGATGGATGGGTGGATGGATGGTGGATTTTACAGCTGAGACGTGGGAAAGCAGGGACAGTGTCCCAATAATGAAACATAATACTTTAAAGACACATTTTTCTAAAAGGCCTGAACTGTCCTGTAAAAACATTTCAAATTACATGTTTGGTTTTTTTTAAACTAAAGAGAACCTTCCCCGTTTAAGCTCCCCATTTTTTACTCTCTCATGAATCCTAATGACTCTGAAAGCAGGTGTTTCTCATAATGCCTTTTGGCCAATTGTATGCGACATCCGGGAGGCAGATTGGAGAGGCATATGTGGTTTGATAGTCATTCTGATATCCTGTTATTTCCTCATGATTAGAGGTTAAGCAACTGAAAATGAAGCTGAGCTGAAAACAGACACAACCCTCTTTCACTCAAGGACAAGGAACATATGAAAACTGGCAGCTACCTTTGTCAGTAGCCTAAATGAAATTAAAACAACTGAGTAGAATTATTTTGTTCATTAGAATAAAACAGTTTGTAATAACACCCATGTGTCTCCATAGAAGTGTATTTCTGTGAGACTGACCTTCACATTACAGATGTAAAGGAGGCACAGGGTCAGCTCCAATACAAGCTGTAGGTCCAGCTCTGTGATCATGTGCTGTCAGGTTTTGTCAATTAAAGGGAAGCTATGGCAGACTGAGAAAGAAAAAAAGAGAAAATAGCATGAGAGAGGGAGGATTATAATAACCTTTTGGCTGAAAAGATAGCTGTTTGTTGGCTGGACTTTGAAATACAAAACCCTATTCAAACACAAATAGTGTAAAAGGCTGCAAGCATTCACAGAAGAAACATGTTTTCAACTGTTTTTGGAAATCTTTTTCATTCTGCCTCAGAGTCTTGTTCATAAATGAAAGAGAAATCAAAAGGCAGTTTGGTATGCAGTTTGGTACGCAGCTGATCTGCAGCGATATGAGTATTTTACCATTCTATCATGGGGTGAGAGATTGAGTGTGAGCGCGAGGAGAAGAAAGATATAAAGTCTTGCTTTCAAAATAAAAATGTGAGCAATATGATTAAAATTTTGAGAACAAAAGTCACGAAATGCTTCCTGACTGAAAATGGGTGCTCTTGGATAATGGCAGAAAAATTCTTCCATAAGATTGCATAGCAAGCACTGTATTTTGTTATTACTTAGACTGTACCTGAATTGTATTGTTGCGTCCTTCCTTACCACTGGCATATGTGTTCATAAAGCATTGTATTCAGAATTCTCTATCAGATTTGAAGTGCTTGTTACTACAGGGCTGAAGGAGAAACTGGAAATATGGTATGTGATCACAAATCCACATTTTCCTAAATCTTCAGCGGTATTCAGAGCAGTCAAAACACAATAAATACACATGAGAGAAGAGTCTTCTTCTGTGCATAGGTGGCTGTTTATGCAGATTTAGAGAGGCTAGTGTTTTTAAGACTGAGTGATTATGTGTCTCAAAACCATGCGTCATTGTTTCTTTGTTTTTTCTTTCTATTGTTTTTCAACCCTGAAATAAAGACCCAGTGCTCTTATCCTACTGATGGCAATATATCAGCGAACCCAATGAAAAATCACTTGCGACAACATTGTTTTGAATTAGCGTTATTAGCATTAAACTCAGCTGAAACTGAATTGAAATGATGGAGGTATTGTTTTTCTTTGTATCTAGAGACGTGGTAATGGAGAAATGTCAAGTGACTCAAAAAAAATATCTGAGATACTTTCTCTAAGACAAGCTGATTGTTGATACTCATTTGGTTCTTCTGGCTGTCCCACTGCTTCCTATTTTCCCTTGTTACCATGAAAACACGTGTTACCTGGGTCTACGGTAAGCGTAAGGAATGTACATTGCAAGAGTGCTTCTGGGATCAACATTATTTTGTTTTGTCTGTTTTGAGAATACATCTCTGAATATGATCATACTTATCTTCTTGTTGCACTCACTGAATCATATGCTTTCACATAATTACACTTGTAATGTATAAAACTTGATGAGATATTTGATTCAGTTTCCATCAACTACATATCAACCCTAGTTTTCATTGTGCTCAGGTGAGCAGAATTGCAGTTTAACTCTACCAGCACTGATTTTACTGCCATTCTCAACATGTTAATGTGTATACTCTTGTTGCACCAAATGTTGCTGAAGACCACAGGTTTCAGCACATTAAAAGATCAAGGAGGACCAATGATGAGTGTGTTGGGATACCTGGGGAGTTTACTGTGCACATAAAACTCAGAACTTCTGACTGAGGGCTTTCTGAGTAAGGTCAGCTTGAAACAAAAATCTAGAATTAAACAACTTACCCTACTTTTCAAATGCAGTATCTGCAACTTCAGAGTAATTGTTCCTCCCTTACAATAATAAGTTTTTTCTTCTGTAATCTTTTGCTTTAGACCAGAAATAATAAAAATACATTTATTACTAACAGTCATAAAAGTCATTATTTATGTATGTAAGTTTTTCTAATATGGGATGTTGAAATTAATTTTGCGATCATGGAATCTACTAATTTAAGGGATGCAATGTGATTAATTAAGCAATCTTAGACATAAATATGTCTGAGATTGCTTAAATATAAATATTTAAGTATAATATTTAAATATAAATATTTGAAATATGAATACATATGAAATAACATAAGGTCACTCAAAGACACCTTACAATGAAATCAGTCATTCTCACTCATGCACACTGATGCATACTGATAGCAGTAGCTTGCTATCACACTGATGATAGCAAGCTACTGCTATCATCAGTAGCAGTAGCTTGATGTAGTCATAACTGGAGCAGTCTAATAGCAGTGAGGCTGCCATATCGCCTCACCTGCCCCTCTGGCCACCAGCAGCAGACAAGGTGGGTGAAATGTCTCTTGCCAAAGGTCACAACAACAGAGACTGATGGGGCAGGGGACTTGAACCAGAAACCCAAAGATTTAAGACAAACTCTACCTCTGTCGCTAATCCTAACTCTAACCCATTTACCATCACCCCGGATGTTCTATACATTTAAGCTTGAAGAAAATATATTTGGTCATGATCTGGTTATTTTAACATTTTTTTGTTTGAGAAACATTCTGACTTAACTTAGTGTTAAAGTATAATGTGATTTCAAAATAATCACTGAACATCCTAGCTTCTAATTTTAAACTCTGGTTTTATGATATGGTTATAATATCTCTCCTGAGCTCAGTGAATTCCAGTGTGGTATTTTGATGGGATGCCATCTATGCAACAAATCCAGTCATGAAATTTCCTCGCTTCTAAATATTCCACTGTCAACTATCAGCTGCATTATAAGAAAATGGAAGCCACGAAGTAGTCGGCCACGTAAACTGAAGGACCGGGGTTAGCGGATCCTGAAGCACATAGTGCAAGCTTTACAAGTTGTCAAATTTCTGCAGAGTCAATAACTACAAACTTCCAAACTTCAAATTAGATCAAGAACAATGCACAGAGAGCTTCTTGGAATGGGTTTCCATGGTTGTGCAGCTGCATCCGAGCCATACATCACCAAGTGCAATGCAAAGTATCGGATGCAGTGATGTAAAATACACCGTCACTGGACTCTAGAGCAATGGAGGCATGTTCTCTGGTGTGATGAATGGCGTTTCTCCCTCTGACATTCTCATGGACAAATCTGCATTTGGCAGTTGCTAGGAGAACAAAACTTGTTTGACTGCATTATGCCAAGAATATGGTTTGGTGGAGGCTGAATTATGGTGTGGGGTTGTTTTTCAGGAGCTTGGCTTGGCCCCTTAGATTCGCTGAAAAGAATTCTGAATGTTTCAGAATACCAAGACATTTTGGGCAATTCCATGCTCCCAACTTTGTGGGAACAGTCTGAAGCTGGCCCCTTCCTCTTCCAATAAGACTGTGCACCAGCACACAAAGCAAGGTACATAAAGTCTGGTGTGGGTGAACTTGAGTGGGCTGCACAGAGTCCTGACCTCAACCCAATTGAACACCTTTGGAGTGGAGATTGTGTCTGTGTGGCTACTATCGATTGTAGCAACCTGCGCCCCCCCATGGATGTAAGGAGTTGGTTGGGTGAAAAAACTTCTCCCTAATATCAGAAGGCTGTTAGCGAATGGCGGCACATTGTTGGCAGATGTTTAGTGTAAGAAGTGTAAGAATATTATGTCTGAGCAAGATGTTTTGAGTACAAGCGTTTTAAGAAGAAAGATGTGAAATCCTGCTTTCAAAATAAAATGTAAGCAAAAGTATTAAAAGTTTTGGGAACAAACGACTTGAAATTCTGCTTTCAGACTGAAAATGTGTGCTCTTGAATTATGCTGAAAAATTGTCCCATATAGTTTGGCAAAAAGTTTAACTGAAGAAGTAACACAACATTTTTAGAAATTTGATTGATATATATGTCAGACCAGCCTTCTTCTCCCCAAAGAAAAGTTAATGATTGCTCATTAACTTTTATTTTGTATTACAAAGTCTGTAATACAGATCAACCATTTTTAATTCTGCTACGTAGTACCAAGTCAAACACAAGTACACACTCAGCCTGAAAATCAGCAGTTACCTGGCTGCCACGTTGGCTTCTTTCAAACCTCTAATTGTTTTTATGGCGAGATATTAAAATGACTCCCTGTAGCGGTTTCCAGTATGACATCAGGGGGCCACAGGTCACCTCTACCCCCTTTTTTTCTTTGTGTTTCATGTTCTTCTCTTCCTTTCAGCAGTTTTTAACAGTTTCTTCTATCCATAGTAACAGCCCTGAAAACCAATTAGCATTTCCCCTCTCCCCACCCCAAACTGCTGAACACCTCTAAACCCACTGCTGGTTTCTGTTAGCCTTATTAACAAGAGGATGCTGATAAAGAGGCTGTACCTACAGAGGCCGGGAGGTGGAACTGCTTACTTTGTATCTGCACTTTTTTTTTTAAGTTTTATGTTAGTGCTCAAATAGAATTTCTGGGGCTTTAGGTTATGGAATCAGTAGTTTATGGATACAGCATTTTAGTCTGTTCAAAACTTTATTTTTGTTCCCTCAAATAAGCATGTTTTCTTTTTTTTACATCATAAATCCATCAACTCAAGCTCAAAATTCAAACTTGTTGCACTATGCATTACTTTAAATTCACTATGATGTTGTTTTACATCAACTTTAAGATTAAAAGTGTAAATTTACAAGTCTGTGCTTTTTTTCTTTGAGTTTTGCTCACGGTGGTGAAGAACCACCAAAGATCTTCCTGAGTGAAACCCATACTGAGACATGAATATTCCCTCTCCCCAGTCACTTGGGCCAGCTTCTCTATGAGAATCCCAAGGCGTTCCAAGGTGAGCTGAGAAACATCGTCCCTCCAGCGTCTTCCTCTAGGTCTCCTCATGGTGGCCAGGATGGTTCCTAGCCATGGTGCCCATGGAAAAGCAGTGGTTCAATTCCTAAACCTTCCCAGATTAACAAGCCCATACACAAGAGACGTTATCAGTAAAGCATTCATGTGCAGAATAATTACATGATAATTTTTATAATGAATTTCGCTTTTGTTGCCTTTAAAGTCATTAATATAGTCAGAAGAGGATGGTGATGCAGCAGACTTTTTGTATGTTACATCATGTTAGATTTAGGGGGTTTGAGGTGAGAAGAAAGATTATGATGGTGTTCACAACTTCCAGCTGAATGACAAAAAAATGATCCAAGATTCGATTGTTTTTCATGCTTTCAAGGAAATCAAACCTTCTCACTGAATGCCATTAAACTCTTTAAAACTTTTACTGTGTTTTCATAACTAGGAATTACTTAAAATTGATTTTATCATTGATTTTAAAAAATCTCAGACTTCTTTCACCACTGTGCTTGATTCTTTCTTATCTTGGTGCTTCATCTTTCACATTTATTGTATTATTTTAAAATACTGTAATGCAATAAAATATTTATTACTATGCTGTCAAGTAGTCGTAAATATTTCTTATAATGTCATCAATAGGTTAAAATAACAGTAAAATCATCAGAAGGATTTTACTGACCGAGAAAACCACAGAAGGTGGAGCAACAAGTTGAGTGGATGTCATTCATTCTTACTGGTACTGTACGGTTTGCATCATCGTATATAACTGGCTTCCATGGCAAAGACACATCAGAGCTGCTTGATCCTCACTGGGCTGTTGGTTGGTTGGAGCCACAGGAAGTCATCACACACAGACAATGTGTTACTGATTACTGGATAAAGTCTGAGCAGTCTCAGTTTTCTCTCCGTTTTGTTCTTACTAATGTCTCACTGTTGTACTTTGCTCTAAGAGAAGAGACTTCTACAGAGGAGTTTAGACAAATGTACATATTTTTACTAACAAAGCACTAATTACAGCTTTCATAATATCAGAAAAAATGTCTCAAGTTTGGTCTTTTGGGACTTAGGGGCTTCAAAGCTTAGACTAAATAAAAACAAGGATGTGCCAGCATTAACTAATAAAATAGAACTTTAATGGAAATCAACTATCTGGAAGGTAATGCCTTTAGGAAACCAAAATCACCAGGCCACTCTGTCCTGTGAATCTGTTTTTTTATGTTGGTCTGTTCTTGTTTTTCAGGCACAGAAAATGCCATATCCATTCTGAATCCCACCTACAGTCCCACTGTTCAGATATCTGACTGTAACTTCTTAAGAAAGTCTAAAACCATTACAGTTGTATGACATCAAAGTAGGTTTTGTAAATTACTTGCCTTAGAAGAAAAAAAAGCTCATAATCACAATAAAGCATGATAAATCAGAAAAGTCCGGTGGTCCTCATTGAATCTGTCCCCAGAATTCATTCTGCCTGAAAAGTGATGTGGAGTTAGAACCTGCTTCTTTAAAACTTAGGTGGAGAGTTTTACCAGTTGAAGGCATGTCTGCTTATTACATTAGACATAACTGCCTCAGCATCACCTGGTGGTTGAAATGAAAAACTGCACTTTCCCAACCACAACTCCCGTTCACGCACAGAGACCCTGACAAACTTACAAGTCGTCCTAGCCTGCTGCCTTACTGGTAATATTACAGATTTAACCTCCTGAATAATACAAGGATTGCAGAAACAACAGCTTACATATTTTCACAATTAAAACCATTTAGTAATTGTGAAAATATGATGTTGATTTGGGGTGAAGCAGGGAGAGAAAGGTGACTGATTGTGGAACTAAGGAGCAAGTAGGAGTGGTTCACAAAAAGAAGGCAGGTTGAACAAAAGAAGAGGCTTGTTTGTTTCTGCTATAAACAAGAAAAAAATATGAAGGACCAATTTCACTACAACTGATGTTGACTTCATGCTTACAAAAAGAGAGTGCCAGTTTAAATGTTAACATACACAAATTTTGCTAAATAGTATCCATTCTAGATAGTTGAATAGATAAACTTAGCTACTTATGTTACAGTAAAGTATTCACACCACCTATTTTTCCTCAAACGTCACTGTATTATTTTGGGGACATACACAAATATTGTATATGTGATATATATATTGATATACTATTGTAATATAACACATCATCCAGGTATGTTGTAAGTTGATGAAAACAAGGAGGCGTGAATCCATTATCCCAGTTTTGTGCAGCTTCATTGGCTCCCTGTTTTTCAGACACAATTTAAGATTTTATCCATTGTTTTAATTGATTGTTTTTAAGTGTTTCAACTCCATGGGCCCTTCTTACTTAAATGAATTCTTACAGCTCTACACAGAGCTCTAAGATCAACTGACCAGATTTTATTTAAGGCAGGGCTAAAAACTAGAGGGGACAGAGATTTGCCTGTGGAGCAGTCTCCCTCTCTGTTAAGCTTTCTCAGAGCTTAACTGGTAATATCACAGATTTAACCTAGGGAATAATACAAGGATTGCAGAAACAACAGCCTACAGATTTTCACAATTAAAACCATTTAGTAATTGTGAGAATATGTTGTTGATATGGGGTGAAAGCTCTCTGTTAAGCTTTCTCAGAGCTTAACAGAGAGCGAATTTTTCTCTGGCCTTCAACACCAGTTAAAGAGAAAAGGTAAAGGTAAATTAAGCATTGTTTTGGTTTTTATTCATGCTATTAGTTTTGGTATCATTGCAGGTTTCATAATTGTCTTTTTATGTTTACTAAATTTAATTTTATTTTCTGTTTTATCATTTATCTACCTGTGATGTTTGTTGTGAAGCACTTTGGTCAGCTGAGGCTGTTGTAAATGTGTTATATAAATAGACTTGAATATAATAATAGAAAGGTTTTGTATTATATTTGTCAAATAACTCTGCTCTCCGTTTTTCCATAAAAAAAACTTCTCACCCAGTTCAATAGATACACTTTTCTACTTTTAATTACCCTTAATCTGCAGGGAGAACTGGCCTTTGAGTTTAAAGTTATTTTTTCTTAAATTAATGTCCAATTCCTTGTCTGGCCTTTTAATATTGGGTTAGGGTTAGGGTTAGGGTCTATTTTTTTTATAGAATGAATATCTTAAGTCACATCTACTTTACTATAGAGTGTATCTGTATCTGTGGTAAATAATAATGACTCCTTGAAAGAGGTTGTCTGTTTAATTGTATTGTATCGTACATCGTATGTACCTTTAACTCATCTACAATCCATAATAGATCATGGATTGAAATAACATTCAATATCTCTTCTATAATAATTTTTTTTCGCTACAATTAGATATTATGTTCCTCTCTGGAGGATCTCACTCCAGTTCTCTTCTCCCTTATGAGTGTTGGGCAGAAAATAGAATTTCCTTGATCTGGGCTTTCAAGTAAGTACTTTGTTTGGTATTAATTTATTTATATGTAAATCATCATTGAGTTTGTTTTTCATGGAACAGTATCTTATATATAGGTTGTTCTGTTGTTGTTGTTTTTTTGTTTGTTTTTTTTATATTAAGTGATGCTCAATATTTTTTTTATTTCTAGGGATCCACCAACAGCCAGAAGAGGAAGGTCAAGTGCTTCCACTCTGGCTCCAGGGAAGCTGTCCATCTGCTTAATGTGAGTTGCTTCTGTGTTCTGACCACTAGTCTGTGGCTTAGGGGGACCAGCTTGGTCTTCAGTGTCCTCTGCAGCTTCAGCTACAGAGGTCGATGAGGCTGAAGAAGGCTCCCCATCTCTCCTGCTCCTCCTGGATGAGGTGAGAGATGCAGCTGAAAAACTCTGTGACAGCACAGGCTGCGGCCATCTCAGGCTAAATTAGGAGGAAGAGGAGGACATCATCATATGTCATCAGCCTCTGATCTCTGCAGATCTGGTGGATATGCAGAGATCCACCAGTACGCTGGTGTCAACATTTACCTCAGGAAATATCCATAATCAGATCAGCTATGAAGAGAAAAACAGCTTCAAATACAAATAAAAAAAAGTGCTTTAACAGTCAGTAAACTCTGATTTGCCCTTGAGACAACTTTGAGTTGTGACTCTACTTTGAAACGTGCCAGCTCAATGTACTGTCCAGTTTTAGCGGCTATGAAGTATATACATGTCGGTAGCAGTCTTTAAAGCTGTACATAAGTAGAGACATAAAAATGAAAATTTTTTAAAAGAAATTTACATTTAAACATGCTATGAATGACATTACAATGTAACCTCATCTCTTAAACAACAACACATATGATGTTTCTTTTTTGTGTGAACAGTGTTGTTATATTAAAATTATATACATATAAGAATTATAATTGTTTTTCTGATTAATGTAGTTCTTATTAATAATTCCATGGGTTTTTAAATACTTTATTTTGGCCTGGGCTTGCTTGAGTTTGTGTGAGCAAAGGACCATCCATTGTTCCAGGATGCTCCTTTGCTTCCACCTAGTAGCCCAATATAGTAATTACACCCGTGTGTTGAAAGTGCAGAATACACAGAGATCTGTACACAGTGTGTGTAATGTACAAGGCACTCACAACTCTCTATGCTAATTGAGAATCACTGACAGATACACATTTGGAAAAGAACAGAATGGCATTCCCCAGTTGGCTTAAATCTGTTTTTGCAGTAATTTATAAAGTGTCTCAGCCACAAAATGAATCATAACAGATTTAACAGAACTTCACTGGTTCTTCAAATTTTTACCACTTCAGCTGTTTCTGCCTCAGTATAAAAGAAATCTGATACTGAGGCACTCTACTTATAGGCTCATTTACATACTGAATGGTGATTGGGTTTTTACTGGAGGGATGGGGATACAAGCTCACTATCCAGCCGCCTCCCAATGAGATGTGCAGTAGGCAGACCTGCAGAGAAATGTTCGACCATTTTTGGTTGATTTATAGCCTGCCTCACCAGCTACCCAGATTCTACTCAACTCTTCTTGAAAACAGAAACCAACTTCTCATGATCAAGATCTATTTCTCAGCTCATGTCTGTTCTGTGTGGATTCCTGGTTACCCTTTGGCCACCAAACAATCTCCCAATCAATGCCATAATTATTATGTTTGTGAATAAACTCTTTAAAAGTTACCTTTGTGCTGAGAGTGCTTTGCAGGTTGGTCAGAAGTCTACCTAAAACTATATCAAGACATAATTAATACAATTTAATTTGTAGTATACTGTTCCATCCACGCTCCACCAATTAACATATTGTATTGTTGAAGTGGATAATTATTAATGGATGGTAACCATGATGAAACTAGTGAAATTCAGTCTGTTTCATGTTTAAAAGTGCCATTTTTTTTCACAGATATTTTATTAGAATGTTTCTGTTATACAGACTCAAGAACATAACAAATAAACAATAAAAATCATACCTTGCAATCTCTCCCCCCCCAAAAAAAACACTCTGTCAGCAAAAAACTAAATTGAGTTTACATGTCACTGTGTTTAACAAGATGTAGGAAGGGTAACCAAATGTCTTGTCTTCAAGCTTAGCTATGTACAGTAAGTCGTTTTTTCCAGTGACAGGCAGGTTGTTGTTTATTAGTTTAATCCACTGGTTTATTTTTGGTCTTCCTGTGTCCTCCCAGTTCTAAAGGTGCTACTTTGATGATACACTCTATTGTACAAGGATATATTGTCTTACTATGGGCATAAATGTTTTATTCTATAGATAGTATATATCATCTCAGTGTTTTTGACGTCTGCTTACACTTTGGGATGGGAATTGTAACACTATGGCCATCTCTCCCACAATGATGGTACATGATGGTACATGGTTACGCTCTTCTTGATAGGATTCTGCATGGCATATAAACTTTTGAAACAATACAATATTCACAAGATATACAAGAGTATATTTTGTATATCTGCACAAGGGTATATCTTGTGCCACTATAATTTCATTTAAATAATCATGGTGGGCCACCATGGACAAAAGTACCAGGGGAGTTTTGTTCCCCTAATGAACAACTTATAGCCATAACTGGCTATTATAAATAGTCTCTGTACGAGAGTTAGTAGAAGATGTATTAATGATTCGAAAGAAAACTGAAAAGGGACTTTTCGTGGGTCTGTAGTGCAACGTTTTAGTGTTGTAATGAGCAGAGAAACCAATAGGAGGCGGTAGTAAACATGATGGATACCATGAGTCTTTACAGACCGAAGAAGAAGATGTGTAGCAGGAGGAAGTAGTAGAAGAAGACGAAAAAGGTTCGTTTGTTGCTGAGGCCTGCATATCGCACCTTTTGCGTTCTTTCTTTTTTCTTATCTATCTCAACAATAAAGTAAGAACACAGACGAGCATCAGAAGATGCCGTTGCCTGTGCAAGTGTTTAACTTTCAGGTAAGTCAACGTTAGAAATTACGATACTCAACGAGGTTGTATGTAATGCTCTGGTGTACTCCATCATACTTCGTACTTTGTAACACTTAACGTGAAGCTTTACTTAAAGGTTCTGTTAAATAAAATCAGTTGTTATTATGGCAAATGGAGAAAGTTATCAATACAATTTTTTGGTGCTTGGGTGACAGCACGTTGAGCAGATGCCCTTAAAAATGGCAGCCGACATAGAAAAACGGGTTCGTTTGTTAACAATTAGCATGAAAAAAAGGCATAACCCGTTTTCAGCTACAAGAACGGAAAGAAAAAACTGTTCATAAGGTATGATCGCTGCGAGACTCCGGTAATTAGAAGAGGGGTTTTGTATACTAAAAACCGAGTGGTTTCCCTTTTGTTGTGGAGGCTGAGCTTAGCTTCTTTCTGAATACAACGTTTACTACCTTGTTAATTCACATTAGCTAGAAATCTTAAGTTCTTTGCCTGTTCACCACAAAGTTCTTCCCAAATTTATGCAGAGTAGCCCAAAAATGTGCGTACGTAACATTTTACGTACCCTTACTTTAAGGGGGTTTTACTCAAGGCATTACTAAAGTGTAAAATAGTATTTGGTAGAAAGGCTTCTGAAGTACTGAGGTACTGATCATAATTCTATTTTAATATATACAAGATAATGTATTCAGATAGCCAAAAAATAATTGTGTGCAATTGTGATATTTTTTGGTATTTTAAAGACAAAATAAATACAAATTAATAACATTATAAAATAACAAATTCAGAGAAAAGAAAGGCTTTTCTAAATATTATTTTTTGAAGGTAACATATATATTAGATATTAAATAAAAGAACTAACAAATGTTAGCGTTGTTATTTAGAGTTTATCTCTGGCTTGAATTTAAGTCCTCTGTGTGTGGTGTTGTGTTCCAGGGCTCTGTTGAGCCCATGCAGATTGATGCAGATCCTCAAGATGACCCACAGAATGCTCCAGATATCAGCTACATTGTAGAAAACCCAACACTGGTATTTATCTGTTTTTTCTATTCACTCCCTTTTTGAGAAGCTTTTGTTACAAAGTAGAAAGAGACTTTAATCATTTCATAGCTCACTGATTACAGAGACAAGGAATATTGAGATTACTGAGACTTGTTAGAATGTATGTTTTAAATACTATGTCCATGTGAAACTTTCACACATCTGTATTGCCAGAAGAATTATATTAGATTGAATTCTGATGTTCCCATCCCTTCCTTGTCCACTGATAGATCAAATCAAACATCTTTGCTTGCAGACGTCTACAAGTATTTGTGATATAACTTTTTGCTTTCAAGTGGGGTTGGGCAATATAGAAAAAACACAATAAAAAAAATTCAAACCAGTTGGTACCAATCTATATCACAATTTTTTAATTTTTATTTTCTTGCTGTCTGTGTAGCCTTACACTACACGCAGACTCGTTGCCATAGCTTCTAATAACAACACCACTTTATATATCTGGATTCAGCACCAAAGACATTCAGTTTGTTGTAGTTTTATGCGTTTAGGCTTGATGTGTATTTTGAAATTATTATTAAGTGATCGCTGTGGTAGGTTAGCTACCACTGCTATTAGCCAAGCTAACCCAGCGGTGGTTGATTAGCTAATTTAAACACCTGCTCTATTGATGATCTGTCAGTTTGTATGTAGGTCACTTTTTTATTTTTAAGCTGAATCAGAACACCCCTTATGTCACAACACATCTACATGTTAAGTTTGTCAAAGTCAAGCAAGTAACTTTCCTCTCCCTCTCTATTTCTTTTTCATAATTAAATCTTTTTTTCTGACCATGTTATCTAGTCATAGTGGACAATTCATAGCAAAATACTGCATCCCTTTTTATTTCATATATTTAGCTTACATTTAAGTCTAGCAGGAAACTGAAGTTGGGAACTTGTGTAGGTGACATCATGCTACAGGGGGTCTGCAGTTTAAAATAACATTGAAGCTCATTTAAAAATGTCTTAATAAATTGTGTAGTGTGATATAGCAATATCGGGATATTAGATTTTCCTCATGTAGCCCAACACTATTCCAATGTTGCCAATTCAGTGACTTTAGCAACATTTCAAATTGGTATCGGCTAAAATTGGATCAGCGATTGGCCAGAAAACTGCAGTCGGTGCACCCCTAATAAACAGATCAATTTCTCAAAATCTTTTTTGCATTACATCTGAAATACTGCTTAGAATAAGCAATGAAAAAGAAAATAAAGTTATATAAAAAAAAATCATCAACATATTGTCCATGTTTGGAGAAAAAATCTAGTTCTTTACATCAGGGGTGCTGCACATTTTAGTTCTCTTCCTGGTGGTAGTAGCAACCTTTTCAGCATGCCAATGTTCTTGTTAGGCCTTTTAACGAGCCATCATGTAATCCAGGTGTGTTAAACCAGGGAGAGAACTAAAACACTCAGGATGCCAGCCCTCGAGCACTGACTTCGGGCACCCCTGCTTTTAAATTATTTATTTATTTTGTCTATGAAATCTTTAGTAAATTTCATAGACAAAATAAATAAATAATTTGTACAGCTTTGTGTTTTTGTGACACTGCTGAGGTTTGTGAAACTGGGTGGAGAATATACTGTAAATTTTACAAAGCATCCAGGTTCCTTGTCACCAGAAGTTGCTGTTTTTTTTTTCCTTCCAAGAATGTGAAAAGCACTCAGTCATTTTTACATAATTCAATTGCATCCTTGATCCAGAAAACTTTCACACCAGTCACTGCTGACAAAATTTACACAATCTTTTAAAGATAAACTTTTAAGTTTAATATTATATCTTTCTAGTGGTGTAGTGTAACCAAAAATCATAAATTAAGGAGTACATTTTTGAGAATTCGGTCAAGTTTTATCAATGTTTTCTTGCGTATTTGAACAAAACTTTTCTCATTTTCTAATTTTTTAAAAATTACTACTTTTGATTGGACCTGTTTAGATAAGATCTCTTGTTTGTGGATATCTGTAGGACCTGGAACAATATGCTACTAGCTACAGCGGATTGATGCGGATTGAGAGGCTTCAGTTCATTGCTGAGCACTGTCCTCAGCTTCGAGTGGAGGCACTGAAGATGGCCCTCACATTCGTCCAGAGAACTTTCAATGTAGACACATACGAAGAGATCCACCGAAAGCTAACAGAAGCCACAAGGTACAGACGCTAAAATTGCATTTGCATTTCAATATTTGTCCTTTTCTTGTTAGATTTGAACTGAAACCAAAACTCTGAATCTGACCAAGCATGTATTTAACCAACTGGTGGTAATCTAAATTAGGCTAAATATCAGATGTTTCTGCATGGCTTATAGAGCAAACTTGCTAAGCCAGTGGTTGGTGTGCCAGGATGGTCCACCAGTGGGTCATTTTGCTATTGTATTAAAAAATGTTAAATGTTTTACAGGAAATGTAAAAATTAGGGATGCTCCAATCAGATCATTTGCTGCCGATTCCAATCACCAATGAGGGCCAATCGCTGCCGGTCACCTGGAATAGATTAAATTGGCTGTTTGTTTCTTTTTGGGTATAAATGCAACTATATCAGCTGGCAAAACGAAAAAATTATTCGCCAATAAATTCACCTAATTGAGACAGAAAGTTTTAATACATATGCAAAATCTTTCTTTTTTTTTTTTGTTTAAGTTTTGTGCTGCAGCTTTAAGCAATCGTTCATTGTCAGAGTTCAATACCGGGTGGAGCAGAAATGGCGCTAAGTCTGTAAAATATTACATCCCAGTAGTGCATAGTAACGGTCCAACAATGAGAGCAGAATCCAGTATCTTACATCGCTAGTCATCTATCTCGAAGACTTAAATTATTTTTTGGAGTTATTTGCTTATTTTTCTAATCGTGATGCTAATACGAGTGAATGTTGTGCGCTGCTTTACCTGCTTTTTGACTACTCCAGATGTCTTTTTTATTCCAGGAGTGAGCCTTGATATAGTCATGCTTCGTCAAGTGTTTTTTAAATGTTATATTAGATTTGTTGTGTTGATGCATTTTGACGTGCTTCACCTCTGAGGTAATTTTCCATCGTTACTCTCAAACATTCCCATTCACTTTCAGAACGTTGAAGTTCCTCACCACTTCGCTAGGATTTTTGCTATCCTGTGAAGGGAACTTCTTGGGTCACTGACAGTAACAGATCCTATACAGTTTATATTCTCATACACACGTGACAGTAACCAATTGATCACCAAATGATAAATGCACTGATCCCAAGGTACAGTAAAAGCAAGAAGAAAGAATCTGACAAGCTCAAACACAGAGCCCCAAGAAGCTTTAGCACCAACAGGAAGGCTAACTAAAGGCTTCTTAAAAGCGAACTTCTTAAGTCAGACTGCGGAAGGAGGAACAGCTCATCCTGCTCTCTCTCGTCCTTACTGATAACTCTGCATCTGAATTCGTTTTAAAGTGACAGTTTTTATAGTTATATTTACATTATTGACATCTTAACTGGATTACTCCAAACCTAAGGACTGGGGGATTTTTTTTTTACCTCCAAGTTAAACCAGGGCAAAATGCCTCCGGCTGACCCCAGGGACATGAACAGTAATTTACAATGACTTCAGTCTATAGAAATGAAGATTAAACTGCTGGAAGTGAACTTTGAGATCAACACTACCTGTGGAAATGAGACAACCCTTCCTCAAATCAACGGAGAGGATGTGCGCCCTGCACCGAGCAGCTCACCCTGGAACGCTCTGGGTGCCAAGCCAAAACGGGAGTCTGGCACTGTGGATCTGATGAGACGACTATCAGGGAGAACCCCGCACCTGGACGAATCAGCATGGCCGGCTCTGAGCCGAAACCCACCTTCAACTTCAAACCTGCTCCGCCAAAGACAAACAATCAGCTGTAACCAAACGCCTCCACCGACCCCGCTCCCAGGGACAAAGCAACCAGCACGAGCCTCAAAACATTCTGACTCTGTGGGAATCCCACTGAAAAACAGATTGTCTGCACTCCAGCCTGAGCCTCTGAGTGAAACGTTGCCTTCGAACATCAACAGTGAGGCAAAACCAACACATCGATCCCCCAAAGCTCCAAAGGACAAAGTAACCACCAGGAAAACAAAAGGTATCCCAAAAGTGCTTATTGTTGGAGATGAGGCAGTAAAGGGAATCAGTGATGTTTGCAATCCCAGGAAAACAAGAGTGATGTATTTTCCTGGTGACACTTTGTCTGATTTAACCAACAAACTGCTCTCTCTAACCACCGATCAGCCAGATATTGAGACTTTAGTTATGCATGTTGGAGCCAACGACCTGGCAAAGCAAAAGCCTGAGATTCTGAAAAAGGACTTTAACATTCTTCTGGACGCTATGGGAAAATTAAAAATGAAGTTATTTCTCAGTGGTCCAATTCCATCACCTCAATGTGGAGACGAAAAACCCTCCATGCTGCTCACGATCAACAAATGGCTGATTAAAAGCTGCTCTACCAGCTCAGTGACCTTCATCGATAACCTCTGAATCTATTGGCAGCGCTTTCACCTTTTTGGAAGAAGAGGACGCAATCTTAATAAACATGGGACAAAGCTACTCACTGTGAACCTTTTCTATTTTATCAACAAGGACAGCAGCAGGATCACTGCTTCAGAAGAACAGGCTCAAGGATGTCTGACTAGGATGGAACGCTCCCCGGATCAGGAGCACGATATTCCAAAACAAGCTGATAAATCGACTCCCTCCTTCTCTCCTCCTCCAATTATTCACAGAATCCAACAGATACCAATGAAGAAATGTCTTCGGGACCAGAGTTTCTTAAATTTACAGATGAAATGAATCAACAGGTTCGCCTCGGCACGTCTCTCCTTAGCGCTCAGATAGCAGACCTCACTTCATTTAAGCCGCCTGACTTCCCAGAGGATCCATCACTGTGTTTCTGAGGTCCGAGGTCAGGGTCTAGATATTATCTTTACACCCGTCTTCCTCCAGAATGTGTCTGGCCCCCTGGAAATGCAGAACAGGACATTACCTGTCCGGATCACTACAAGAAAATTGACAAAAAACAGAAATATGAAACACAGTGGTCCTAATTCAAACCTCAGACTGATCCCCTGCCTTTTAAATACCAGATCACTCTGTACTAAAATTAATTAATGATTTCATCACTGAGTATAATATTGATGTGTCTGACAATAATGAGCAAATTGTACTAATTGAATCAGCACCTCCTAACTACAATTTTTTAAGTGAGAATACAAAACATAAAAAAGGAGGAGACGTGGCTTCTATATTTAAGAAAACCATAAATTGTAGTAAAATCTCTTTGGGTCATTCACCTCTTTTGAGTATCTTGGAATTCAGGTTAAAGGCTACAAACGATCTAGAGAAACTCATCCATGCGTTTATCTTTAGTCACATTGATTATTGCAACAGCGTCTTCACAGGCCTGTCCAACAAATCAATCCTCCAGCTGCAGCTGATCCAGAAGCTGCTGCTCATGTTCTCACTAGAACCAGGAAGATAGAGACATAACACCAGTTTACAGTCCCTCCACTGGCTCCCTGGAGCTCAAAGAATAGACTTTAAAATACTGTTGTTAGTTTATAAATCACTGAACGGTTTAGCACCACAATACATTAAAGATCTGCTGTTGTTGTATCAACCTGCCAGACTCTCAGGTTCTGGTTCTGGTTCTGCTCTGCATCCCCAGAACCAGAACCAAAAGAGAAGAAGCAGCTTTCAGCATCTATGCACCAAAAATCTGGAACAAACTTCCAGAAAAAAAGAATTGTATTTGAAACATAATAAATTAAAAATTTAATGATGGAACTTGACTTATTCTGTGTTGCATGACTTTGTGTTTTGTGTTTATGATTTCAAGCACTTTGAAGTACTTTGCTGCTGAAATGTGCTATACAAATAAAATTTTATCGCTTGATTGATTGAAACATTACGAACAACTCAGTAAATGAAGATAACAATTCTTCTCTTGTGATTTTAGGGATGTTCAGGGCGTGCCTGACACTGTTCCTGATGGAGGGGTTCTGCCTCCACTGGACTCAGCCTGGGCAGAATCCACTAGAAAAAAGGCTCTACTCAAACTGGAGAAGCTGGATACAGATCTGAAGAACTATAAAGGCAACTCGATCAAAGAGAGCATCAGGTGATTATTGCTATTATAACCAACCTGTATTTAATTAACATGAGCACTGTTTAAAAAAAACACACAAAGACCTCATGATCAAGTAAACATCTGTCTTGTATCTGAAAAATACAAGACGTCTTCAGCTTTGATTGATCAAAAGTAAATGGTTTGCAGTGCTATGAAGTTTGTTGAATTGTTCTACAATTCTGAAAAATAACTTGATAATTTAATCAAGTACTCAAACTATTTGGAGGGTGGCATTCATGTTAACAAGTTTTACAACAAACTTACCTTTTGTTGGCTGCTTAACAGAGACCACAGTCAGTGTTTGACTCATAATAAATATAGAACTAAGTGCAACAGTCTAGCATTACATCAGAAAAATGAATTGGAATAGCCCCTCATGAACAGTGCATCTGGAAAGCCCTTCACTTTTGTCACACTTTATGTTCCAGTCTTATTCCACATTGTATCACCCTGTTATGACGTCGAGAAAAGTTTAAGATTCTTACAATTAAAAATAAAAAAAATCAAGAAGTTATTTTTATGTTAATATTTATAGCCTTTGCTTAATACCTCCACGCCGTAGCTCAAATATCTTTAGTCTGTTTTGCCTGTTCTTCTTTCCCAGCCATGTGCAGCTTTCTCAGTATTCAGTTGAGAGGTCTGAACAAAAGCCTTTTTTCTTCTTTTTTTAGATTTAAAATGGTAATGGTAAATGGACTGAACTTATATAGCGCTTTTCCAGTCATTATGACCACTCAAAGCGCTTTACACTAGAGTCACATTCACCCATTCACACACACATTCATACACCGTTACGCAGACCGGTAGGCAATTTGGGGTTAAGTGCCTTGCCCAGAGACACATCGACATGTGGCAGGAGGGAGCCGGAATCGAACCTACAACCTTCCGATTGCAAGACGACAACTCTGCCACACAACCACAGTCGCTCACATGTATTTTCAAAATTAAAGCTCAGTTTATCTGTCACATGTTTTCCATTACTAATTCTTGATGATTAGTTCTCACATTTTTTTCCTTTTCTCATTTTAGAAGAGGCCATGATGATTTGGGGGACCACTACCTGGACTGTGGTGACCTCAGCAATGCTCTGAAATGCTACTCCCGTGCCAGAGATTACTGCACCAGCGCTAAGCATGTTATTAACATGTGTCTGAATGTCATAAAGGTATAACAGAATGGGATTACTACTCACTGCTGCATTTTAGACAATGTCAAAATAATACAACTTCCAAGTTTTTAAATAGCAAAGAACATAGAGCAAAAACAATTAATTTGAAAAAAACAAGGAAAAAATCCAACTTCTTCACTGTATCTCACTTTATTTACATTTCTTTTTTTTTTTTTTTGATATACATTTGTTAAATAGCAAATGTATATAAAAATAGCATCTCTGATGAAATGACTGAATTTGTCACATGGTGACAAATTATAGAATAGAATAGAATAGAATAGAATAGAATAGAATAGAATTCAACTTTATTGTCATTGCACTGTCACATATATAAGAATATACAGGAATATGAAGAATGGATTTTTGTATATATATATATATATATTAGTTGTTTTATATACAGGTAAATAATGGCAAATTAGATTTACAGATTATATAAAGATTGTATACAGATCATGTATGTGTGTGAGGGGAACAGTCCAGGGATGGGGGGTACAGTCCTGTTCCGGTGCCTGGTGGTTCTGGTCCTAGGTTCTGTAGCGCCTCCCAGAGGGCAGGAGAGAGAAGAGTGTGTGTGCAGGGTGAGTCAAGTCCTTGGTGATTTTGCCGGCCCTTTTCAGACACCGCTTCCTGTAGATGTCATTGATGGCAGGGAGCGATGCCCCGGCGATGTGCTGGGCAGTTTTCACCACCCTTTGCAGCGCCTTCCGGTCAGAGACAGAGCAGTTCCCGTACCAAACTGTGATGCAGTTGGTGAGGATGCTCTCAATGGTGCAGCGGTAAAAGTTGGTGAGGATCTCTGAGGACAGGTGGTTCTTCCTCAAGGTCCTCATGAAGAAGAGGCGCTGGTGCGCCTTCTTGATGAGTTTGGAGCAGTTGGTCGTCCAGGTCAGGTCCTCGGAGATGTGGACTCCCAGGAACTTAAAGCTGTTCACACGCTCCACCGCTATTCCCTTGATGTGGATGGGTGGGTGGAGGTCAGCGTTCCTCCTGAAGTCCACGATGAGCTCCTTGGTCTTCTCGGTGTTCAGCTGCAGGTAGTTCTTGTCGCACCACTCAGCCAGACAGTCCACCTCCTCCCTGTAGGCGGCCTCATCGTTGTCTCTGATGAGGCCGATCACCGTGATGTCATCAGCAAACTTGATGATGGCGTTAGAGCCACGGACAGGTCTGCAGTCGTGGGTGAAGAGAGAGTAGAGGAAGGGACTCATCACACAGCCTTGTGGGACTCCGGTGTTTATGATGATGGTGGATGAGAAGTGATTGTCCAGCCGGACGTGTTGGGGTCGACTGGTCAGGAAGTCGAGCAACCAGTTGCACATGAGTGAACTGATGCCGAGGTCTGTGAGTTTGGCAATGAGTTGTGATGGAATGACAGTGTTAAATGCTGAACTAAAGTCTAAGAACAGCATTCTGGCATAAGTGTTCTCGTTGTCTAGGTGAGAAAGAACAGAGTGCAGTGCATACAGGCAAATTGGTGCATCCACCAATTTGCCTGTATGCAAATTGGTGGGGATCCAGTGTGGGGGGTAGCAGATCTGAGGTCTGCTGGGACCAGCCGCTCCAAGCACTTGGTGATGATGGGAGTGAGGGCTACCGGACGATAGTCATTGAGTCTAGTCGGGTTGGAATTCTTAGGAATTGGGACGATGGAGGTAGACGTAAAGTGGGCCAGGGACAGGTTGAAAATGTCCGTCAGCACTCCTGCCAGCTCCCCAGAGCACGCTCTGAGGACACGATCAGGTAAGCCATCAGGACCCGCAGCCTTGTTGGAGTTAATCCTGCTCAGAGCTGCTCCTACATCAGTGGAGAGGAGAGTCAGTGGCTGTTGATCTGGAGTGATGACTGTCTTAATTGCAGTTGTAGTGTTCCCTCTCTCAAAACGAGCATAGAAGTTGTTAAGCTCGTTGAGGAAGGAGACATCAGCGGAGGCAGTGGGGGTGTTGGAGTTCTTGTAGTCTGTGAGAATCTGAAGGCCTTGCCACATATGCGTCGGGGGTTGGAGTTGGAAAAGTGATCCTCCACCTTTCTTTTGTAGTGGTGTTTGTCCTTCTTGATTCCCCTCTTCAGCTCAGCCCTGGCTGCACTGTAGGTCTGTGCATCCCCTGACCTGACGGCGATGTTACGGGTCTTCAGCAGGAGACGAACATCTCGGTTCATCCAGGGTTTCTGGTTGGGGTACATGGTGATGCGTTTGTGGATGGTGACACAGTCTATGGTGGTGGAGATGTGGTCCAGTACAGATGAGGCGTACTGATCCAAGTCTGTGTGGTTTCTAACATAGGTGGTCTGACATCTCCCTGCCTGTCCACATGTCAAAAGCTTTGAGGCTCATCAGCCTGAGTGTTGTACTCTGGGGCTGGTGTTAAAAGTTCTCCTTCCAGCCAGTTATGCTACCTTGCCTTTTGTTTCCTCATTTGACCTGGCTGGACCAGCCAACAGTGCTTGTTGTTTATCCTTACAAATAACTTCCACATTCCACAAAGTTAGATATTTTTTGTATCCACTTTTAAAGCTCGTCCCATCTATTTTACTTGGCTTTCAACTCCAGCGAGATCTAGTTTTACATTGTATGTTTGTTTATTTTAAACTGTAAGAGTTTTTATTTGTTTTTATTTATTTTATGTACAGCACTTGTTTTAAAGTGCTTTATAAATAAAGCTGGTATGGTATGATGTGAATAAACAATTTTTGTATTTAGAAACGTTTGTCTCCCATCTGTTAGAAGCTGCCATTTTGTTGGTTGCTTTCAATTTTTATCTTAAAGTCACAGAGGTTTTAGAAGCAGTCTTCTTTATGTGGACATAATTTTAGCATTACTAGCTAATAACGCATTATCACAAAGCAAAGTCTTTTGTTTTTGCTAGGTGAGTGTTTACCTCCAAAACTGGTCGCATGTGCTGAGCTATGTGAACAAGGCAGAATCTACACCAGAAATTGCAGAGGTAAAGTCAGCTCACAGCAATAACATGTTTCTCTTTAGACTTGTGTTCACTGTGTTTCTGTTCCTGGGATGTGTTTTTTTAAGAGTTACAATTACTAAAGCTTTGAGCTAAATGTATTACCCTATATCTGGTTCTTTGTCAGAAGATACATTTTGTAACAGAAAAAAATATGTTTTTCCTGAACTTTATTCATTTCCTTGAATGGTAGAAAGCTTCTATCATTGTCAAGTAACCATATTTATTGATTTGTTTTCTTTTTTGTAGCAAAGAGGGGAGCGAGACAGCCAGAATCAGACAGTCCTAACCAAACTAAAGTGTTCAGCAGGTATTACAGTATTTTATTTATTATCCAACTAAACTTTAGAATTTATTGTTGCCAGTCATGTACATATATTGCATATGTACATAGTAAATGTTATTTTTAGCTACAGCGATCCAATGTTTGTCTTCTAAAATCTAAAAAAATGCCTTTAGTGGGGTTCACGTACCCAATAGTAAAACTGTTTAGATTTTCTTCTTTTAGTCAGAGAAAGTTTCATTTCTCCATAGAAATTTGAATTAAGAACATTTATTACAGAACAGTTAACATTAGTAGTATAAATGTGAAGGAATAGGTAACTTTGCAAATTCATTTTCCTCCAAAGGTTTCTAGTAATTTCTGACTTATCATAACTGTATACCCAGAATAAATAAAATAAGCTTTTTTGTCACTTCTATACTCATTCAGGTTTTCTTAGTTTTATTATTCATTGACAAATGGACTGGCAGATATGAGACATTGCGACGCCTGATTCCTAAATAACTCCAGTAGATCTTCTGCTGTGAGGAATTATATACTAACATTACATAATAACATTCCCTTAGGAGATCACAGATGCATACTCATAGTGGAGTTTATTGTAGGACTTTATTGACTGGGGCAGTCAGGGTAAATTTTCTGTTACATTTGCCTATTGAAAGCAGAATTCCAGAACTCGTAATTTTTTTCATTGCATTATATTTTATTTTAAGGACTTGCTGAATTGGCCTCCAGAAAATACAAACCAGCTGCTAAGTGCTTTCTGCAGGCTTCGTTTGACCACTGCGACTGTCCAGAGGTGAGATGCCTTTTTCAATTCTGGAAGTGCTGTGCTGAAAGCCTTCATATTTTACAAGGTTCATTGCTAGAAACAAACACAAATGTGGTTTAATTCAAAAATGAGTAAATCAGTATATCTGACTGGTTGAAAGAGAAACATATGTATTTGTGCTGAATTTCACAAATGGGTTTGAGAAGCACAATTATAGAATACAATGTAAATTGAAACCATTTGCTTGTATCATTTGACCAAATCTCTGCAAATATATAAATAACTGTTGTAGAATTGCAACCTCAGGGTGGCAGTCCAAACATTGAACTCTCATCCATATTATTTACCCAGAGCAGTGACCAGTGTTATTTTGGCAGCTGCTTGCTGATAGTATATATATACAATGGTAAATGAACTTAACGCTGGGTACCGTCTCAACACAGACCCTGTTAATGCAGACAGGCATAAACAGGCCTTCCTTTCACAATTACCTCCTTTGTTTTGAATGTATTGAAGAGTCATTCAAAACATCCAATTTCAATTACAGACATAGTTAATGTGAGGTTTCATCTAACTTTATCATCTATTATTATCCCAAAAATTAAGTTTCATGTATTTCCTGACTCAAAAATGGAATGATGCTATTGCATATTGTTACAAAAATGTCCATTAGTATTTACACTAATGGCTAAGCAATTAACAAGACAAGCCTTTTTTCAGTTCAATTTATTCTGCTGATTCACAACAAATGTTGTCTTAAGGCAGTTAAAAACACATCCGATTTCTAAGCAGAAATCTATAGTCAATAAAATCCAAGTTCAAAAGTTGTTTCTGTTTGTCAGCGTCTTCTACCAAATAAAACCCCACAGTTACTTTGACTCATTGATATTCTTACTGCTTGAAGACAATTTTTAAAGCGTGGGAGAATGAAAATTGTCCGAGTATAGATGTTACACTAGTTGTAGAACGTGTTCATCAGCTTTCAAAAAGGATTAAGTAAGATGAAGACTAACCCAGACATTGAGTACTTAGTTTAAGCTGATTAAAAACTTCTGTTCAATAAAATATTTGTCTGGATTGTATTTCAGCTCTTGTCTCCCAGTAATGTAGCTGTATATGGGGGATTGTGCGCTTTGGCCAGTTTTGATAGACAGGAGCTCCAACGTAATGTGATCTCGAGCAGGTAGGGTTTTGTTGATGGATGCCATCTAAATGTATGTACATCTAAATTTGATGAAAATAATTATTTTTGTCACCAGCTCCTTCAAGCTATTTCTTGAATTAGAACCTCAAATCCGTGATATCATCTTCAAGTTCTACGAGTCCAAGTACGCATCCTGTCTCAAACTACTGGATGAAATAAAGGTAAGAACAAACCAATGCTTTAAACTATAACTGAACTGTTTGAGAGTTTTGCAAAACTTGCTTCTAACTTGATTTGCATGATTAAACTGAAAGAAAACCAAAAACTACTGAGCTTTTGGTTTTCTTTCAGTTTAAACTGAAAGCCTTTTGGACAGTTTTCCTGGAAACTGTCCAGGAAAATCTCAATATCACACAAGACCAAATCACCCAGTTTACCCAATTCTGTCTTCATACATGTAAACAGGAAGTCAAGAGAAAAGACAAAATGTTAGAAAAAGTTGCACAATTAGAGATGATTGTGAAACAAACCTCACTCAAGAGGTTCAGAGAGTTTCATAAGTCTTGGACTGAGAGGAGTCAGACTTATATGAACACATTCATATTTAAATTAATTGCCCTAAGTATCATGTTGCATATTGTGTGAATATGGTTTTCTTGTGTGTTTTTACATGATCAATTGACATGAGTCTGTCAATCAATCCAGTAGGTTTGGAGCCAATTGTGACCACAATTGGTCAGATGCTGACAAAGTAAACGGCCCTTATCTGGAGGACCTTTGGGCTCAGGATGTCTGAGTGGGACAGATTATTGCAGCCGAACCGCTGACATTTATTCTTACATTCTTTAACAAATAGAATGATCCCCTTCAAAGGTCCTTTACAAGCCTGTATGAAACTTTTTTTTTTCTTTATGTAACTTAGCATTCATGACATTCTTGGGCTTTAATGTCAATTTCTCTGGGATTCCTCGTAAATAACTTCATGGACCTGATGAATGACTCCTTTAAAATCTTTTGTCTTAATATTGGTTGATAAGGCAAAAATGCCTCACCAAATGGCTCATGTAACGCATTGAGCTGCACTACCTTTACCATAATGACTGTTTGTTGGAGGTCCACATGGTCCACATGGGTGGAGCCATCTTATCTTGGCATCATGTCCTTTGCAGCCCTCAATGTATTGATTGTTCCCACTACATCACAGTCTGAAGGATTTACTTATGTTGCTGGCCACTATCTCAACAGTAGTCATTGGCCTGCTTTGTGTGAGTTTGCAACAGTCTATAAATTACAAATGTGTATTCAAATTACTGCAGCAATAATTGTGGCATTTCTTTCAGGATAACCTGCTGTTGGACATGTACTTGGCTCCTCACATCAAAACCTTGTACAGTCAGATAAGAAACAGAGCCCTAATTCAGGTGAGACATACATCACGTGCATTATCATAGTTGAGTTTTTTAGTGTAAATATATTATTTGTTATGTTTAAGTCATTGCCATCTATCAGTCGGTCTTGTGGAGAGCCAAAATCCTCAACCAGAGAAAAAAGTGGGGGAATGGAAAGCCTTGCAAAAGTGTCACACCACTGCTCAGTTCACCAAGAACGATTTTGGAGAATCCTAAGAATTTGGTCAAAATATTCTGTGGACTGACACAACATAAGCTGAAGTTTTTTGGGTAATGTTTGTTACATTAGGTGTAAAAAAAAATAAAAAATCTTTGTTACATGGTGTTGGCCAAACCACTCAATGTGACCAAGGAAATGGAAGTGGAGGTGGATCTGAGGATAAATAAAGTAAAATAAAGTATATTCTGTTCTCTTTAGTCTAAAAGTAACACTGTATTTCAGCAAAGAAACCTCATATCCTCTGTGATGATCTGGGGCTGTTTTAACAACTCCAGGACTTGGACAGGTTGCTGCAATTGATGTAGATATGAATTCTGCTCACTGACATCCTTCAGGCCTTAACCTCAAACACACTTAGGTTGTGGCTGAATCTGGACATCCTGTTGCATTTGCTTTGAAAAACCTTCCAGAATGGCCAAATGAAAATTATTCTTTAAAGAATAGTTTCTATTCTGAGAAAACTCTGAGAAACTCTTCTTTCTCAGAAGAGACTGCACTGAAAAGGCTCATTGTCAGCCAGTTAGGTTTATTGGTCAATTTTATCACTTAAGGTCAGATAGTCTTGGGTAGTATTTTCTCCTCAATAAAATAATTTTAAAACTCCAGTTTTGTATTTGCTCTGGTTATCTGATATTAAAAGTTGTTCTAAAACATTCAAGTCTGAAAAAAGTCAAAACAAGAAATGCATTGGAATTCAACTGTTTTTCACTGCACTTTATATGTGGATGTAAAAATTTTTGTGTGTTCAGTATTTCAGTCCTTATGTATCGGCTGACATGACAAAGATGGCGCAGGCTTTCAACACCACAGTAGCAGCTTTGGAAGATGAACTTACTCAGTTGATACTGGAGGGCCTTGTCAACGCACGTATTGACTCCCATAGCAAGGTGAAAATTTGCAGTCAAAACTTATGATTTTGTAATTTTTGGTTCAATTCTGAAAGTCTGCTGGTGTTGACAGATTCTATATGCGAGAGACGTGGATCAGAGGAGCACCACATTTGAAAAATCTCTCCACATGGGAAAAGAGTTCCAGAGACGGGCAAAAGCGATGATCCTCCGTGCTGCTGTGCTTCGTAACCAGATCCATGTCAAGGTAAAAACATAAACTACAAATCAGATTTTTGCACCTACCTATGAAGCTCGAGCTCTACTTAAATTGTTAAAAATATATATATATATTTGGAATAAACATTTAGTTTATTCTCACACTGTGTACCCTGACTGTATTTACAGTTAATTTCTCCCAGTTTGTTCCAAAAGGGATGATTTTTTTTTGCCTCATGACTAAAGTTTTAAAGTAAATCATTGCAAATTGCACTGACACCAAAAGCCAGACTGTTTAAAGTATTTTTTCCCCTTTTCAGTCTCCACCCAGAGAAGGGAACCAGGGTGAGCTGACACCAGCCAACAGCCAGACCAGGATGAGCACCAACATGTGAATAGTCTCTGGTTATGTACAACCAGCCCAGCTCTTCCGAACCAAACACAAGTAGAATTTATTTACAAGTTGTGTTCTCCTAATATGGAAGCTAAAAAATGATGTGGCATGGAAACTTATTGTGATCACTGTTGAAATCAAACCTGAAGACATCAGCTGTATATTATTACTGAATGAAATTCCTCTGGAAACGCTTGATGTGCCACATCATCAGAAACAATGTTTTAAAATAAACCCTATTCAAAGAATTTGTGCCCCATATTGTCTGGAATTTACAGCTTCTACTAATTTGTATTTGAGCCGTTTGTGCTATAAACTGATATTACACATTGTTGGTTAGGTTATAGCCAGCCCCACCCTAACCCTCACAACTCCTTTGGGCTGACTACTGACCAGCTCTCCGTCTAACGGGTCCGGAAAGTCCCTAAAAGGTCTGAGAGGGACAATCTGTCTAAGCTGGTGTCAAGGGAGAGTCGTCTAGCTCTAATTACCTACAATCCAGAAGTTATAACCCTTTTCAGTTAAGAAGCAATCAGTTGAGTAGTCCTCACAACTGCATCACCCCAATAACCACTTGGGGTGATGCAAGTGGTTACCATTAACACCTTCTTAGAGAGAGGGTGTTAATGGTCACCCTCTCTCTAAGAATAACAAGCCCTTGTTAATGGCTAGATTAGTTTCAGTGACTTTGTGAATCCCAGGGTCAACTAAAGGAAAGTCCGGACCCACCACATTTCTAGAACCATGTACATGGATTTTACATTTAGTTGAACCACCATAACCAATAAAATGACGCAATTAATTTCAATGTCCACGAACCTCATTAGAATTTTAATATATATTTATTTGAGCAAGCTTTGAGCAGGAGTAAATATCTAAGAACAGAAAATAAATTTGAATAAAATCAACTGTGCCATCGATTTACTAAGTAAGGCTTTTGGGGTGCAGGCAACTCATACCCAGATGATAGAGGATCTCGGCAACAGAAAGCTTGAATATCCTTCTACAGTCTTGTCTTGGTATGACGAATCCTCCCTCAAAGCAAAGCTGGTTGTTTTCTTTCAAACGTCCCAATCTTCATCACTTTTGTGATCTTTGTCCGATCCCAAAATCCTTTGCAGCAATTCTTGAGATCTTTTTAGTTGAGTGTAGAGTGTTGAAAATCAAAGGCGTAAATCTACTTATGTTTACTTGCTCGATACTTTTCCTCTGATCTTCCGGGTTCCAGGAACTCTGTGTGTACAGTGGAGTTTCAGAGAACAATCATACGATAGCTGACTTCAGATATTTCCAGAGTTTTATACAAAGAAATCAATGCAATACAGAATGTTACAACAGCATTACACCCAGAATATCAAAAAGTCCAACACCTGACAAACATAGAATTACCTGCATGAGTTGAAAGGGAAAAACAGAAAATAAACAAAATGCATTTTGGAAATCTCTCACTCAGCACAAAGAGATTCGAACTTCTGCTGTAAAACACACCATTTTATAAGAATGTTTATTCCCCTCATTTAAATATATGCATTAGAAGGTGTGCCCTCTCCTTGCAGGGCTGTTCCAACAAAATCTAATGCTAAAAAATAGTAACTATATGTTCAAATTTAAAACTGCAAGATTGTCTAATTTGGAAAAGCTCTTTTGGAAATACCTGAAATAATTTTATAATTTTCTACTATTGTATCTTAGTAATATAAATTGCATGCAAGTAATATGATTTAAAACTAATTCAAAACATGCTGTTTAATGCTTAAGGAAATAGCTTAATATGTTTGATTATACTTTGGAGAAGACTTTTCTTATACCTTTAATGTTTTATCTAAGTTTACTGAGAGTACAAGGCTGCCCTGTCCTCCTGGTTTTTATCTAAGTTTACCAGGAATACAAGGCCGCCTCCTCCCTAGCAATGTATGCAAGTTCAGAGAGTCACCAGGTGCCCCAGTTTGGATTTTGTCCAAGTTCGCGGAGAGTACAAGGCTACTCCTAAAAATTCATGCTACATCTAATATTACCTGTCTCTATAATTATGCTAACTAAACTTATATTCTCAATAAGAGCCACAATCAAATCAGGAGCCAGAGCTGTTGGGCATCGGGTCCCGTCTCCCTTTCAGTGGTGTGAAGGCTTGACTTCCCTCTGGGTCCAGGGCAAAGCTCCCTGTTGGTCCCTTGGCCTGCCGCTGCCTGCTCAGTCCACTGGAGACGAAGAATCACAGCTCTCTGCTTCTCCGTTTATTTATACTCATTAACCCTTGCTGTTGTGTATGGGGAACAGGCACATGACTTCTCAAGCATTTGATTACTTCATGTTAGGTCTCATGCTTTTCCACATTCTGTCAACAGTTGTTCGCTTCTGCTTTGCTTGGTATCCCAGGCTTACTGGATTGTTTCCCAGATTTCCTTATTTCCAGGCCAGGCATGTCCACACCCATCCTCAAGACATGTCCAGGCTTGCCTCTTCACCCATAGACTGTCCCTATGCTTTTATTATTTGAGTTCAGTCCTTTACATGTTATATGAACACATAAATCATCAACACAATCATTTGTAATACATTTCTACAATTGCAACTGTGTTAATACTCATTAACTTTTTAATAAAATAAGATTACAGTACTTTCAACTTATGATTCATTGTTCAACTGATTTATATAATCATCAATAACCAACTCCAGAATTAACTCACGTTATAATCAACAATACACTTTTCCATGATCAATAGTAAATCAACATACAAGATTACTTCAGTCTCTCAGACTTGTTATGATCTGTTTTCTGCGTGAACCTAGAAAGATCTCACCCCATATACCGGTTTTCATGACATGATTAAATCTATATATGGCTTTAATTAGATATCTATATAGATATACGTACATATATCTATACCTATATAGAGCAATATAGAAGGGAACCAAGGTAAGCTGACCAGAATGAGCACACGGATCTATATAGACAAATGAATAGTTATATATAATTATTTTGGGTAACTATTAGTAATAAAGATTTACATTTACAAATTTTTCAAGCCATGTCACTTACACTTTTTCAAGCAGTGTAGGTGTCAGAATTGTTTGCCTGCCAAGGAGCAGACCAGCAGTTTTTCTTTCACAAGAACAAAAGAGAAATGGGCTGAAAGAGATGAGATTTGTACAATATATTTATTGTAGTGCTCTCAATACAAATTATGTGTTTACAGTCCAACTTGCTAAGTTGCTTTATTTTAGTTTGCATCTTTTTGGGTTTTGCCATGACCTAGATGGCTGAAAACCAACAAGTATAGAATTAATGAAGCTCTGGGAAGTATAACAAACTTAATGCTCAAAGCAACAGGGTTTTTATAGAAAAATATTCAGATTTTTTGTTTGTGTGGTTTTTGAGGATCGATGTTGAAAATAAGAAATAAAAGCATACATCTCTGTTTTTCCTCTCTGAAACCAGAGGGACTAAGCACTACAACTAGCTGACAACTCAGTGTGTGGGAGTAGAAAGCAAACTCATCAACATAAGAGTTAGAGCTGAATATAATTGAGATATTTGACTTTTCCAAGATTGGGGGGCCTGGACAGCCCATGGCCCCTTGGGATTTCCACCCATGTAAGCAGGTATGTCTCAGATTAAATATCTCCAAGAGGGACCTGGCCAAGAATGGCAGTAGCACACAGACCATTCCAAATCAAAACTACAGATATTAAAGTAGAATCTGCATAAAATCAGATATGGCAATAAGTTAAAAAAAAAAAAAGTAGATAAATAGATAAAGCAGTCTTAAACACATGGTGAATAAAGGCTCACAGACCAGTGATAGAGGTTTCCTAGCCTCAAACAATAGGTCTGAAATAAAAACAACTTCAGTTTCTTTTCAAGCTGTTGAATTTTGGGAACACAGCCTATGAATGACAAAGCCTGAATATTGAGACAACCTCAAGCGGAGAACCCAGAGAAGTAATGGGCTTCATGAACTGATTTAAATTTGTGCCTACAATTTGAAAGCTTAAGAACTAAAATCTAAAGCAACATTTTCTATCACACAAATCAGACTGAACATATCAAAAGCTGCCTTTAGCTTCTCAAAGCATTTTCAAAGGTATTGGCAGCACAATATCATCAGTATAAAAATAAACATATGAGAAATTGTTAATATAAATTGTAAAGGCATAAATTGATCTGCATCCTGCTCCCTGCTTTTACAATTTATAGAACCTTGTGGAACACCGTTGGATACTTTGTTGAGTAGGTCAGTATGTAGAATAATTTTTGTTTTTATCTACAAAGCCAATTAAAACCACTTAATGCTCATCAAGTTGCTGTACCTTGCTGCACTGCACCTTGACTGAAAGTCACTTAAAATACTATTTGAGCCTTTAACTGAAGACTCAAGTAACTTGCCATATTTTGAAAAATTATACTTCAAGTTATGTTTATCCTTCCCTCTAAAAAAAGGCATAACAGATAAGATTATAGTATTGTTTATTTTGGATTAATAATAATAAAAAAAAAAAATAAAAAAACAACAACCCAAAAACACACAAGTAGAGATTTTCCAGTTTTTTTGCAGAATTTTAACTTTGGTAAAAGCTGCAACAGCTAAGAGCAAATGTGTCACAAAGCATTCTAGTTTTTCAGTTAATTCAAGCAAAAGAACTAATAAGGCTTGAATATACAACATAACCCAAATTACCACAAAAATATCACAATTCCACAACCAAATGAAATAAAATATAAACACACGTCACTCTTATATATACTTGGAGAAAGAAAATAAATAGTGCAGCTCAGCAGATTCTGCTGTAGTGTAACTATCCTGCCCTAGATATGTTGACCTTGAAAATAAAATGTGTTCTCTATGGTTTTAAGATCAGACAAGTTTAGTGAAAACAATGCTCCTTTACAGACGGTTCAAAAAAAAAGAAAAAATAATTTTGGTTAATTGGTTTCATTGTTGTATCTCCCCTCTTAAGTTTTATACAAAAGATTAATTCATGTTTCTATAAACAGTCATACTATCCTGATTCTAAATGTCTTCGTTTGTCTACAGAGCATCACAGTGATGTGTCTCACTGGATTTATTTCATGTCCCACGGGATTTCGGCCAGCTTCACAAGTCTACCACAAGGCTAGATTTTTAGTCTTCGAAAAACCTGGATCTTGGCGAATCTTCCAGTAAGTTCCATTATATAGCCACACCTCTCTGCCAGCCTCATCAAGCACTTTTCTGGAAAACAAAACCACAAACCTGTCAGGGAATTTTAATAATCTTAACTATAATGAATTCCCAAAATCAACATTGTATTAAAATCTTTGATATGATAAAAGTTTTTTTTTTCTTTCATGTCAAGCTGTTGACATGATGTTTTCTATATCATACTGTCAGACATAATCACATGAAGCAACTTTCTTAACATGTATGGGTAAATATTCACATCAAGAAAGTATTGGCATTTAAAAAAAAAAGAAAAAAATAGGGCTACTCTGAATTCTTACTTTTATTTCTGGGTCTTGATTTTTTTAACAGCTTTTAAAACAACCCAATTGGAATTTGTAAATTGCTTGAAACATCATTTAAATGAATGATTTTGTCTCCCTTTCTGGAGCCCTGGCACAAAACACTTGTAACGCATATTAGGCCTGAGCATTGTAGAATATGAAAAATCCATGCACTCCAATATGACCCATAGAAAAAGAAAAGGATTCAGTTTGCTTCAGGAGAGCACTGGTTTTTAAGATTGTATGTTGAATCTTTATATTTTAAAACTGCTTAAAATCAAGTTACAACCTGCCAGCTGAAACAGATACTTGCCCTTTTCCCCATCTTAAAATACTGAACAGTCTTCAAGGCTACAGGTTAAGACTGAACTCTGAACGCATGCAGTTTGTCTAAATTGTGTTTATTTTTCTCTGTTTTATTGCAATCCTTTGGTACTAGCTGCCATTAATCAACAAACTAAGCTTAAATGAGTATACATTAGAATTTTTGTTTCCAACCTGAAGAACCTAGGGATGTGCTCCTCTCCTCTCTTGGCCATTTCCTTCCTCCTCTCCCTTTGCTTTTCTTCCACCTGATCTTTCTTTTTATCCGCCTCAGCCACTTTCCCCTCCTCCAAGAGCCTACATGACAATGAGTGGAATGGAGGCTGTCAAACTGGAGAAAATAACTTCAATATATGTTTTAAAATGAAATATAAAAGTTGCCCGTTACCTCTGGTCTGGGCGGAAGCGTGTGTCTGTAGGGGGGAGGATGATTTCCAAGTCCGCATTCATTTCATTTAGTTCCCTGGCATAGCGTGAGAAACCATAGTACTGGAAGTGGTCATCAGGTTGTACATCTGGACAAAAAAAGACCATTGTAGACAGTAAGAATTAACCAATTTTGATAAAACAAAATGTGTTTAGTACAATCTTTCTTGAAAGAAGCAGTAAGTAGAAGGAGGTTAAAGTTAAATGGTTATCTAAATATTTCTTCATAGCTCTATTCATATTTCGCCACATCTTCAGTGGGTTAGGGTTAGGTTAGGGTCACTTGGTTCTCACTTGGTTTCCAGATGCATGTTGGTGTGGCCATAGTGTCACAGAAAATGCCTTCATGCCAGAAGCCTCCAAAACGATGAACCACCTCTCCAGCTCGGTCCAAAACAACTCCCTGGATCTCATTCTTACTGCTCTCTGAGCTCCAATACCGAGACTAAAGGAAGAAGAAAGAGAAATCTGATAAGTCACAGCTACAGTCAGTTGTAGGAAACAGAAATGTGCATACATGACAACATCTTGCCTTGACAAAGGTAATCTTGCAGGTGCACTCATCACTCTTTGTGTTTCTGATGACCACCTCCCCATAATGCTCCAACCAGCGCTGTTGGCTGAGTACATTGTGGATGCAGGTGACGGCCTTATTCCACTCGTAGTGATCCCCAAACCTACGTGCATTTAATTTGGTTGTTATTGATATTCCATTTTTGACAACATGCACATTTCCCCTAAAATGTGCATCTAATACTAAGATGCTGCACAGTGAATCCATTAGGTTTGAAAGTGCAGGCAGCTTTAATCAAAAGTTTCAGAGTCCCTCATGTCTTCCTCCTTTGCCAAGTCAAACATTTTCATCATATGAGCTCAGACTTGAGCCAAGATTTTATCATCACCATTCTTTTGGAGCTATAATGAGAGGTCAGCCATCTTCAGCTGGGGTGCTGTACCCCCCCATCCACATACACTGCCATTCACACACGTTTTCCTCGTGTTGTGACAAGACCTTTTGTTTCTTTCTGAAAAGCCTTCAAGTAAACCTCACACAGCAGTTGCCTGTGAATTTAGCAAATTCTGGTCATTCAAAAAAATAAATAATCTGATGCAGTGTTAGTAAAGCTTCAAAATAAATCTAATATACTACTAATGATATTCGACCCATGAGTATTGAAACCTATTCTTGCCTCTGTTAGATGAGGCCCTTCTTGTCTGCTCACCACTAACCACCAATGAAAATGATCAAGATCTTTTTTTAAACCAATTTGTGTACAAACCTTTTACTGCTTTGTTCTAAAACTAAACTTTATAAACTCAAACACAGCTCTCTCTAGATAGATGAGATAGAGCTCTCTATAGATATGTGATAGAGCTCTCTCTAGATAGATATATATATAAAAACACATACCTGTATTACCATTTGCTTCAAATGGTAATACAGGTGATGAATGCAAGTGGAAGCCCTGGAGTTCTACCTGTTATTTGTTGGTTTCAAACAAACAGAAGAGCAATGTAGGGTCACTTTAGTTTGTCAAATTTCTGATTGGCTGTGACTCACTTTGGGAGCGTAACGTTGACCAGACCAGAGGAGATTATCTCCACCGACTTTCCCCAAAACTTGTTTTTCCATCTCTGATCTATGAACAGACAGGAAAAAAAAAAAAAAGAATGTTTGCTTACTTAATATATCAAGTATATTTATCACACAATAAAGTCACAGCTACTACCTTGCCAGAAAGTGAAATTTTCTGACTCTGCATGACATGCCGAGATTGGTGGATGATGGCTAACCTAACAAAATATATAAAAAAAACAGCATTTTAATAATTTCTTAAAGAGACAATAAGTCAGTTATTACGTTACTGATTATTACTTGTTCACTGATGTAGTAGAATCCCCTGTCTTCCCTGTGATTCTCATAGGTTTCTCCAAGAACGGGGTTGAATGGTTTGTAGCGATTTCTCCAAGATGCCCAGGCATACCCAGAAATTGAAAACGCTGCCACATACACCTAGAAACATTTAGAGCTATTAATCAATTGGCTATCGTTTACTTTCATGAATCAAAGAAAACTAAACTCACCATTCTTTGATATGGGTCATCAGTATTATTGGCAATGTCCAGCAGCTCAGAGTACTCTAGCTCTTCACTAAGTCTTTGAAGCAAAGACAGCGGCTCATTAAGAGCCACTGGCATTGACACTCTGGACAGATCCTTGCCAATGTTATTGTACAGGATGGTCATAATGCCAATGTGACTGTTGTCTGCGCAGGGGGAAGGGAGAGAGGTGCGACGCCCTGGAATGTTGGAAGACAGGAATGGCAGGGAGGCAGCAACTTACAAAGGGCCACTCAAAACAAAAAAAATGTAATTAGAAAAAAAAAAAAATTCTGTTACATTGACAAATTGTTGGACCTCCAGTCATGGTATTAAGATTAACAACAACAAGTTGTTCATCTTAATTGGATGCAACAAATTAAACTTTCTCATGATTTTACTGCTTTTGGATAGAAGCAAAAGTACCATTTTTATTATTTCCAATTGTTCAGAACAGTTTAGTGTTACTTCAGCAGTAGTTCATATGAAACAATGCTTGCTGCATTTTGTTGTCTACAGCAACAGCTACATACTTCTTGGGCAGTTCTACAAATTTCATACCTCTATAGTAAAGTCAGCCAATTGAGGACGGTGTTTTGAAATAGCTGGGGAATTTGTGGAGTTATTTCTAATGGGACAAAACTAATTTCATGTAAGATTGAGCCAAATTTGGGGAGGTTTCATTCATATGTCGACTTCCAAAAAGTTTTCATTTTTAGAGAAAATACATTTTCAAAGTTTACAATAGATCTTCTAATTACTTTTGTTGCTAGGGATGAACTGCGATATAAAAATACAGACTGACTTTCAGGTAAAATTTTACTTTGATCTGAAATTAAAAGTAAAATTTGAAAATGTAAAATTTTTCCAATGAACAAGTTATTTGTACCAAATGACCAACAAACTAAAACTGTTTAAGTAGTGGCAGAGTAACCAAAACAATTAAAGGTATGGACATTTTTGCACCATCAACTGACAGATAAGAACATTTTGTAACAATTGGAATTACCTGAATGCTGCCTGGGAAAAACATCTGGCCTTGTACAGTATATGTGCAAAAACTTTTCTGTATCCACATTAGACTCAGTTTGTCATTTACATGATCTAAGTGTACTTCTGCTTTGAAATTACAATTACTGTGTAGCTAACATTTTTTTCTTTGGTAAAAACAAAGAATTTAACTGAACTTCATATCTCTGAAATAGAGAATTTTCTGTAAGGTAATTTTATCTATAGATGACATTCGAATGTCCATATTCAAAGTGCTGTGAGCACACATTTCAGTTTAGCAAGACCTCAGATTAAAATTTGTTTTCCATTTGTCAGTGAGTACAATGCCAGTATGCAAACATCTCATTATTTTGTATTTCATTAAAATTTTTGGTTGAAAATGTTAAAGTATTTTAAGCATTTGGATATGTCTACTGTTAAGATCATTTTTCAGACATCTCAATGTTATTGAGTTTTGCTTGGTCAAAAACCACAAAAATATGGTTTTTGACCATATTTTTGTGGTCATATAGAGGCATGGAAAGGTGGTATGATTTCCTACAGTTTGCAAGTTTGTCTCTCGAGTGTTTCAGAAATAAATCAAAGCATTAGTCAAAGACAAATCAAGTAAACACAAAGAACGTTTTAAATGAATTGCTAATTTTTAAAAGGAGAAAAAAAAAAAACTAAATCAAGCCTCCTTTATCCAATGTGAAAAGACAACTGCAGAGTCAAAATTGGTTTGGACCAGGACTGCACCCTCTAAGGCCAAATCAAGATCAGACAGTCATAAAATGCAAAAATGTATGGAAAAAGTTCATTTCGAAACCAAAACTCCTTTTCGTTAGACTAATTGTCAAGTAAGTAAAGTGAGCTTTAAGTTTTTAAATGCTGTCATACATTGACACATTGTCTAAATCGGTTTAGAATGCATAATCATGGTATGGAAAAAAAATCAGTAAGAAGCTGATGAAGATTTGTCGTTAAAAAAAATCTATATTCAATGTGAACAAAAGCAATGCACAATATCAGATATTTAAAAAGCTTACTGTTTATAAACACACATTTATTGGAAATAAATTAGGCATTTTAATATTATCATTAGTCTGGACAGACATACAAATTGCCTCAAAGGAGAAATTCCTAAACATCAATATCTGTGGGATTTCCAAAAATCATTTGAACAAGAGACAGAAAAAGCCGAAAACGGTCAAGAATCCTTGTTGCACATGGAGAAGAGATGGACATGGATTATGACCATTAAACTGTTGGTAAGAGTGAATTTATGTTTTTGGCTTGATAAAACAAGCTTCATTTTCCCTCTTCATCAGCTGCTGCTGGCTCAGTGAATTTCTTTTTATAGCAGTAACATTGATAAACTTGGAAAGAGCAAAGTTTGTGGCTTAAAAGATTACATGTGTGGCTAAATCAGTATTGCTGTGTGTGTTTTCAGGTATAGCATGCATTTCCATTATTTGTTTGTTTTTTCTTTAAAACTGGACTGATTTTGTTGGGTATTGTCCTGGTTCCAGCAATGCTCAGGCTTTAGGGGTTACATAAGTATTTGAACACTGGTAATTTTAGCCCAAAGATTGATGTTAGTAAATTAGGTAACGTTGCATTCCAGAAGAACATCATAACAGTAAAATATGGCAGTGGTAGAGTGATGGCCTGGGACTATTTTGCTGCTTCAGGACCTGGAAGACTTGTGATGAACAAACAACCTAAGATTCTACAGCCATCCAGCCTTTTGTTTCTGACCTTGGGTCGAAGCATTCTGCATAAGAACAATGATCCAAAAGATCCAAAACAACCAGCAGATCCACATCTAAATAACTGAAGGGGAAGGGGGAAAAAAAAAAACAAAAAAACTTTGTGCTAGAAAACCGTCCAATGTTGTATTACAGTAATTCTGCAAAATTGCTCAACAGCTTGAAGAGACAAAAGCTTGATTACAGTTGTTGCTGGAATTAATCCCCCCCCCACACCTCCCACAGTAGGTTTCGATTTTTTTCCTTCCATTAAAAGCTATATTTTAAAGCTGCACTTTGTATTTGCTTGTGTTCTTTTAGACTAATATTTTAATGGATTTGATGTTCTGAAAATGTTGACATATCACAAATGTGCAAAAGAAATGTTTCCTGTCTTACATTGGAATTGCTGAAAACTTTGCATTAAGTTCCTTTACAACGTTTAGGTCTTGATTTCATATTTTGTGGATCTATATCATGAGCAATCTGTAACCATGGCAACAGAAGTCCCATTACCTGTATCTTTGGGTTCCAGAATGGGTTTGTCAGTTGCTATCTTTAGACTTTCTTTGTAGTTTAGAGTGGCAGCAGCTACAAAGAGGAGAAAAAAAAATTAAAGGGAGGGAATGTTATACTGCGGTTCTGTTATCAGCCAGAGATGGTAGTAGCATTTGTTTGAGAAGGCAGTGGGGGGATATAAATAAACTTACAGTGACCTTCTTCAGGCTCAGAGTTGCTGGTAGTAGTGATGTCACTCAATCCTGACTCATCTGATGCCTCTGCCTCTGAGGAGGTCTCGCACATTATCACCTCACTGGCATCAAAATACTCTGCTGTAGATTCTGCCACTGAGGGAGCACGACGACTGTGACGAGCCATAGATGGTGTCCTCTGCAGGAAAGAGCACAGGTCACCTGTTTTATTTTCAACTATAATTTTGATTCAATGAAAATTGATGATTATCACTATGATTCTTATGAACAAAATTAAATCATGAAGCAGCGTGACTTGAAATTAAGTGGATGCAACTTTTTCTTCTGTGGTTAAAACAAGTGCTGTGGTGGGAGGGAACTAGGAGGATTACATTTCTGCAATCAGGTTCTTGTGAAATGCAATTCACAAAGAAAGACAAAAAAATAAATCTAACTTGCTTGTTATAAGTAAGTATATATATAAACATTTATACACAGTGATGGGATAGTTACTTTAATCGGATTACGCCTTGAAAAAGTAACTTAGATTACTGACTACTTAATTTGGAAAGTAACTGAGTTACATTAAAAGTAACTTTTTAGTTACTTTCAGTAGCTGCCAACAACAACGCTATATCACCTGTGAAAATGACATTGATCTTTCCCAACACTTAAGTAAAAGTTATGTTCTATCTTGCACTTATTCACAGGTAATATATTAACTTGACATTAACAAAGACAAGCAGGATGGATCATCCGGGAAATAATGGACAAAGAGCCTGACTAAAACTACCTTAATGATGGACAGATTCTGGGTTTTATTATGAGTCTCTGCTTATTTCCAAGCCCAAATGAGTAACTTCACGGTCAAAAACGAGCCCAAAGAGGTGCAACCCGTGACTCATTAAATTTGCAAGTGACTTTTCATAAAAAGTCCAAAGTCACTTCGAATAATCGGACTTGGCGACAAAAACTCAAAATAGTTCCCGTTTTTCCACCAACACAATGTGCTTCTCCCTCCAATGTTTACATTTCTGTCATCAATATCGTCACATAAAGACGTCGGTCACTGGACAAGACGCGTAGAGGAAATACAATTAAATAACACAGTAACGCAAAGTAATTTTGATAAGTAGTCTGACTACCGATTTAAAATAGCAACGCATTAGATTACTCGTTACTGAAAATAAGTGGTCCGACGTAACACGTTACTGACAATTACACATATATAGACTTAATTCTTGGTTGGGCCTCCTTTGGTCATCAAATACAATTGGGCATGTATGTGGAACCCCATTTTCCTGCAGGCAATTATACCAGCTTTACAATAGGGGTTTAGGCCAATCAAACACAGCAACATGGTCTCAATCAGCTTTTGGTACCTTTGACAATGTGGGCAGGTGCCAAGTTCTAAGTCAAATTTCCAAGAAATAGTGGCTTTCACATAGTGAAATAAATTAATTTCACTAGGTGAAATTCATTTATACACAAGTTTCACTTTCTGAAATGACTAATTCAATTTTTTACAATATTCAAATTGTGAAAAACAATTCCAATTTCCTCCAAATCTTTCATCATTCCCATCAGTTTTGTTGTCAGACTGGCATTAGGAGTCTCAGTAACACATTCCACTGAAAGAGGATTTATGCTGCTTTATTGCATTTGTATCAGCTCTATAAAGTTTTCACATACATGTAAATTTATTAGAGTGTGTGCAGCAATATCTTCCCAGAAAGAAGTATACCCATTTCTTTCACAGCAAAGACTTTTGAGATAAGAGTAGAAGAAAATCCAAAATTGAAGATTAACCAAATACAGTACAAACCTGATCTGTACAGACAGAATCTTCAGTAGAGCCAGAGGACAGTGAATGGACTTTGATCAGATGATACTGCATGTCACATGGCACATGCATATAGACTCAAAGCCATAGCACCCACACAGGCAGAAAAATGTCAAGAAAACACAGAAGAAACAATAACTAAATATACTCTAACACCCAGAGCCCCAAGGCTCTTTAAATTTGGAAGTCAGTTATACCAAAGCAAACAAAAAGCCCTGGAAGAGAAGAGCACACCCTGCTAAATCACAGATTTTACAAAACAGGACTGGGTGAGGGGGACAGTTTCGAATGGAAACTGTGCAAAACCTAATCAGTTATACTTCTTTGTATTCAACTTGGGTACATTGCAGGTACCCAATTTTGATTTTAAAACCAGATAAAAGCTAGGTTTTTTTTGTGCCCCAACATGTCAAATCAGAACTAGAATTATATGCTTTTCCCTGACTGCATATAAACAGATAAGGTAAACAGTCACAACAACAAAGAACGGAAGGTTCCAACATGCAGCAGCATGTACATGAAAAATGGGGGCAGTCAGAAATGTCAGTCATTTCTGTCAATTTTCCTCTTCCCTTTCCTTGAACAAAGGGAGAGGTGTGTTTCTGCCTAGAAACAGCACAAACCTGTTGAACAGTTTCACACAGAACCTCCCAGAGACGAGGAGGGCTTGGCTTCCTTTGTGTCTTTAGGGTTGATCCTGTGTGACTGTCAGAAGCAGTACAACTGAAACTATGTATATTTAAAGATGGACAAAATAATTTCAGTTGTACTGCTTATGATGGCCACACAGTAATAAAGACACAAAGGAAGCCAAGTCCTCCTATTCCATATACACACTTTTTTTCCCCCCTTGTTTCCATGTTTGACAGTTTTACAGCATGCATTGCCTGCGTTTGTGTGCACCCGTTACCTCAGACAATGTGGTGCACAGTGTAGGCAGCTGCTGAGAAGTGTTCCGCCTCAGGTCAGGGCTAGTCCAAGCCTGTCTCAGTCTCTCCCTTTCCAAGGTCAAAACCTCATGAATGGACTTCAGAGAACCATATACTACAATAAAACATTCACAAGATTTTAATCACACCAGCCTTTTTCAGTAAAATTGTTAATATGAAAACAATATGCATATATGTGTTGATCTATTTGAATAAATCATATTCTCACGTCAAACTTCTGTAGAATGTGCAACAGTGAACATTAAAAAAAATAAATAAAAAATAATAAAAATCTATGTTATGCGACACAGGTTAGGTAAAAGCTCTTACCCCTCTGAGACAGCATACAAATGTCATGGTGGAGCTTCTTTGCCTCAGGTGAGGTTACTTGAGGGTTTGACAGCTGTGAGTAAACATAGTCAGGTATGGACTGGACTGATGCAGCCATGTTGGAATTGTTTGTACTCAGATGGCTTGATGTGAACTAGGAAAAAAAAAAAAAGATTATATGACACCAAGTTCTGTTTTTTTATTTATTTTTTTTGCATTATAACTAGATTCCAGCACAAGTGAACTAAATATATATACCAATTTGACCACTACAAAGCAACAACACTGATTTAAAAGACCTGTAAAGCATTGCTAATGTATATAGTTTTTAGCTCTTCTTTTTGAAGAGAGGCAAGACAGTTGATCTTGATAACATAACCATTTGATTAGGTTGTTCAACAAGCTATTAAAAGATGAAAAGATGCTTTGAGAGTGGCATCCCAGATAAAAGCTAGGGTTTTTTTGTCAAATGAGAACTAGAATTATATGCTTTTCCCTGACTGCATTTACTAAAAGGTAAATGTGACTATAAGTTAAATAGTCACAGCAACAAAGAATGGAAGGTTCCAACATGCAACAGCATGTACATGAAAAATGGGGGCAGTCCATTTCAATGTCAGTCATTTCTGTCAATTTTTCCTCTTCCCTTTCCTTGAACAAAGGGAGAGGTGTGTTTCTGCCTAGAAACACACCTGAAGAACAAGAGAAACATGCAGAACTGTGGCAACTACAGAGAAATAAAGCTGATGAGTCAGACAATGAAGCTTAGCATTAACTGGAAAAGACAGGAATGAAGATTACATCATGTACATCAGAAGGACGGCTCATGTTGGTTTAGGGCCTCTTGTCACCAACTCCAAATGTGTTGCTGCTGGCCACGCCCCAAACTCAACCTTCTCCCCTCACTTTATACACATGAAAATGGCTGCAGACAGATGTGCATTTGTACAGCTATACATGCTAGACCTCAAGACAAATGCGGAAGCAGAAGTAGTGGAGCCTCCTGCCCAACCATCAATCAGGTGGCTTCTGGTTGGTAAGTCAACAGCAAAACACTTGTCTTTCCAGCAACCATTGCGCAGCACATAGATTAGTAAAATCAACTGATTAAAACTGCCCAAGCTCCTCTTGGGTGGCTCAGAGAGTAGCTGGGCTTGGCTGTGGTTGCTATGGCTAACAGAACAGCACCACCCAAATAATCTAACAATTGGAAGGTTTTAGAAATGGCTCATTTTACAGACACCAAAAAATGAATCTATTAAAATGGGACAAAAAATCTAATTAATATATTGGTTCTGAAAAGGTCTCCTGTAGTATGATCCCTCCTTGCAGATAGCATGCATTGTTACAAGTCTTACCATTCCACCCATGGCTTCAACACGGGATAAAGTTCTTGAGTGACCCACCTTCCCTGACTTCTTCTTGGGTTTCTCTAGAAAGAGATTCTTGAAACAAACAAAAAACTACAAATCATTTCTTTTACTTAAAAACATTGATCTACAGAAAGCCTATATATTTTGAGTACCTACTATTACATAGTAGGTAATTCACCCAAAAGTCAATTTGAAGATTAATTCAGCTTCAATTTCACAAAACCATACACAGAGGACAGGAAAATGTCTATAGGGTGAAATAGAGGTTTTATTGTCTACCCAAATAGAAAAGCTCCAAAGCTTTTCTATTTGGGTTTTGAATATCAATTGCAAGCAATATGATTTCTGTACAATGAAAAGTTTCAATCTTATCTATAGACATTGTAGAGATTGGGATATACACACATACATAATCCTGGGTTTGCTCAGAGGAAGATGAGCGATATTAGACCCAGAAAGGCAGATGACCTGAAGGCAGCCATCAAAGCAATCTGGGCCTCCATTACAACCACAGGCTGCTGGCCTCTGTGCCACAATGCAATAATTTATGCAAGAGGAGGCTCACTGAGCATTAAGTGAATAGAAATGTACAGATCTTTTCAGAAGCCTGATGTTTGTGGTATTTTAATTTTCAGAGAAACAAAATTTGCAAAAAAAAAAAAAAAGTTTGAAATATTTTAATATATTTGAATCTCTATAAAATGACTTTCACTTTCAGAGATGACAGTGCCAAGAAATATTGCAATTTTATTCAATATTCCAATTTTTCAAGATTTATTGGCACATAGCCTTTTTCCAGTGGGGAGGAAAAAAAAAAAAAACACACCAAGTGACAAGTTGTGATCAGGGTACTTACCTGCATGCTGATGCGCATCTCAAGGTCAGTGTTTGTGATAGGGACACTTCCTTCAAGCCAATGCAGTCTCTGTATGAGTTGAACCAGTTCTGTCAGCTCTGCTTGACTCCGAGCCAGGTCTGGTTACAGAGAGTGAAGTATGAAAGGTAAAAGATTAAAGTAACCAGTACAAGAATAAAGCCAAGTTATATCCACACCTTTATCTTAATGAAGATGTAAAGCACAACTTTTTACCATTGGAAGTTGCATCAATGTTGTGGGTCTGCTGCAGCCAAGCAGACACTTTATTGGTTACCCCCGGATACGAGGCAGGAGGAGCATTACTTATGATCTCAGGACTGTCCACTGACGTTGAACTGGGGTAGCAAGGAGGCTGGACAACCAAACATGATATTAAACACCAAAAAGATAATCTTGCATTTAAGTCTCCATAGAAATTTTAAACTCAAAATAGAGAGAATAAAATATTTTATTGAAAAACAACAAACACTGGAACTTAATAGTTGTGACTACTAAAACAAAGAAATTGCAAACAAAAACTTTATTCCTATGTACATTTTTTTCCAGATCAAAGAATTATAATAAAAATCCTTCCAGAAAAGCTGAATAGAAAATGCAATAGAACACTACAATCCTTTAAGAAATCATTCACCAATTACACCCTGGTGGTTTAGTTGACTTGTAGCGAGTCAATTCTATAAATAAAGGGTTGACTTCAGGTTTGACCTAAAGTTTAATTTTAGAAGAAAAAAATACCTATTCAATTTTAATAACTGATTTAAATTATGACCCAAGGTAAATTATTTTGGGGACAATCACCTTTTGTAATAATTTATATTCAGTTGATAGGCTTTGTTGGGTGATGGTGCCCACAACTGGCAGGGTATTCTGGCTCAAGGACAGGGCATGAAGAACTCCACGATGGACACTCATTGCTTCATTTTTTCTAAAAAGACGATGGGCACCCAGCTTCGTCAGCCAGATGTAGAAGATATCACTGCTCTTTGCCTGACATGGAAAAGGAGAAAAATATAGAGAATCTGAGGCAAGTGACCAATGCCAGATTAGCTTAAAACTATGCTAATCATTTAGATTTTGGTGAAACATTTTAAAAGGGGCATGTTGTTAGTATTTTAGATATCTCAGTTAAAAATGTTTTGGTACCTTAAGATGATAAAGGTTGTCTCCAGCATCAAGGTCTATTCGTTTGGACTTCTTATTCACAGACATAACAGCCATGCTGATGTCAAGAGAACCATGGAGCTTTCCTTTTTGAATCTTAAACACAAGAACAGATTTGCTAATCTTCTCCATTAGACTACAGTATATTGAAAAGGAAACAATAATGCATTTCATGGATGTGATTCAGTGTGGTGCAAGGAGCTTTGACTCACATCTTGTTGAGTTTTTGAGTATTTGAGAATTCCCCGCTCCAACAAAAAGTACCTCTGAAAGAGAAAATAAATCGACAGAAAATGGCTGAGTCGCACTTTCAGTGTTCTAAGAATAAAAATGTACAGCTCAGCCTCTTGCATGTTTTCTTTTTGCGTCAGTGCAACATTCATTTACCAACATTTTTAGAAAGCACTTTTTCATACCTTGGTTCTAGAGCAGAACAAAGGTTACAAACCAAGTTTCAAGAAGCTGCAGGACATTTACATTTTTTCCCCACAGAATAAATAAAGCAGTTGTCTGACTTAATCCTCCAACTTCTCTGCATAAAGGATGCAAATGCATGAATGTCAGAAAAATTGTGTCAAACTTGATTTTAGGTTAGTCAGACTTGGCATTCTTGGTAACTGAACACAAATGCAATAAATAGCAGAACTTGAACATAGTATGACTGTGCATAAATATGCAACCAGGTCACTGCACTTTTACCCCATAAAACAAAATATAGTTGTGATATGAACACTTTAGATATCTACCGTAAGCAGAGAAAACCTGTTTATTTTTACCATTTTCCCTAAATTACAATAAGATCCCTTTTGAATGCATTTGGCTCAGCTTTCTTAATTGCAATATATTTTTAGATGACACTAAAAGGAGCTGTATATAGACACTTTGCAACCAGTAGAGAGATTACCTTGTGCCAGCCTTTCAGTGGATACTTCCTTCTCTTCATCAGGTAACCCTCACAGATCCCAGGGATGCTGAGGTCTAGAGAGGAACCAGGTACAGAGGAAGCTTCTTCCATAACCTCCCAGTTACGAGACTAACAAAAACATTGAGAGTGAAGAAATGATGAATTTCACAAAAGTGGAACCTTTGCATTGATTGTGGGTCAATATTTTGTTTCAAGTACAATTTGGAAGATGTACTTTGAGGCTCTTTGCCATCAATATCATCAACAGTACCAGCTGATTGTGTTTCTTCAGTCTTTGGAAACTTATAGCTCTTAAATAATATCTTCCCGATGCAAAATAAACATGCAAGTCTGGTATTTTATTCTACATCTATTTCCAATCATGGGAGGAAAAAGCAAAGTATATGCTCTCTGGTTCCATTATGCTATGGGACTAAGCAGAAAGCATGGTGCTAATAAATCCCTACCCATGCTAATGGAGGCCGTTACCAGCTGTTTGGTAATGACTTGGGAAAAGTCCTTTCTTTTCCCCAAGTTAAATTGACTATGCTCCAGATTAAAACCACTGTTCCCTACATAATGGGGAATAATAGGAAAATTACCCTAACCTCCCACTGTGCAAAGCTCAGTAAAACAGCAAAAAAGCTACACGATATATGTTGGCAGACTATAGCTTTGGCTGCACACTTAGAAATCACCAGTACAGTTTGTTTGCAAAGTTTGCCAGAACAATGTTTTAGAAAACAGGATATGTACTCTGATTAAATGGCAAAGCCTTCCATAAAGCCTTTGGAAATAAATGTTACTTGGACAGATGACAGTGTTATTAAGCTTAGAGTGAGATTTTTATTTGTAACAAAAATAGAAAAATTTAGAAGACTAATTTATAGTATTTCTGGGTTCAATGCCCTTCATCGAATATGTTCAAGTCAAAGGAAACATTTATTTTTCTTACCTGTTTTGAGTGTTTAGATGAACCTGTGCTGTTATTCCGTGAATGGGATGGTTTGAATGTGCTGGCAGAGGATTTATCAAAGCTGATGACAGACTGGGAACTGTTCACCTGATGGTCCATCGGTTTAATTTGACGATGATTAATTAGCAGAGTAACAATTTTTGGACCTTGTTGTGTTTTATGGAGAGTTCTAAAAAACAAAAATATTTGATAGATAAATCTGAAGAAAATAAAAAAACAAAAATTTAATTTTAAGTAAAATCTCTATTAACCTGCTCTGGAATACAAGGTTAGAATACCACCAATTTAAAAGGTACACAAAATCACTGGAATTGCAGAAAAATGTTTCAAATTAATTTATAGTATTTGAAAACAAACTTAAAACATTTTTGTGCCAATTTTTTGATGAACTCTGATAATGCTTAGATTATGACATAGCTAATTTTTTAAATGTCAATTTTATTAATGATGTAAATAAATTGCATGAAATTGGAATTGGAAATGCAGATTTTGTAAAATAAATAAATAAATAAATAAAAAATAATCCACGCAACTATTTCTAGTCACATTCAATGTATAATGTTCTTAGATTTTATCAACCTTGGATATTTCTTGATTTACCTTAAACCACTCAAATGCAACCCTTCTCCCTTCACTTTTTCTAACCGTAGTTTGAACGTACCAATATTTTTCCTATTCTTGTCAAAGTGATTGCAAGATGCTGTTTTTGCTGAACTGCATTTTATTTTCCCTTTTACTAGGTGAATTCTCAGGTGTTTCACAACACAATAAAAGTTTCACATTTTTTTGGAATCAACAGGAGTTAATTTAATGGATCTACTCACCAAGTTAAGTTATTAGACCAGCACTTTGGCTCACAAATTAAGAAACAAGGATATTTAAGATAGACCCCACTGCTCCAGTAGCCCTGAGGGGAAAAAAAGAACGTTAAAGACGCAGAACAAGAGGTCTTCTTCCTTGATGTTTATAAAATAATCTTCATAGTAGTATCAACAGATATGCAGACTGTTCAGCCATCAAAAATGTCAATTACTAATGAAACTCACCTGTGCTGATCTGGACAACTAACAAGCTCCTCCACTCTAGCTCAGAGTGACCTCACAGAAGCTGTCCAAGTTTTCCTGAGAACAAAAACAACAAACAATAAAATCGTCAGAATTTAGCAACCTTTAAACAATCAGGAACTTAGCAGAGAGAAAACCTACCATTTTCTTGTTTGTTACTAAAACACTAACTCACCTAAATGAAAACTTGCTTGTCTTTCTTAGCAGCTAGTAAGTATCTGGGTGGAGCTACATGAAAAAAAAATCTAGCTCCCCAGACAGGCTCATCCACTCTGTCATCACAAGAATGACGAGCTATGGAACAGATCTTTTATCAGACGACACATTGCGGAAACAACAGGCACTGAAAGTTTAATAATCAAGCAAAACACACCCTGAAAAGGTTTTGTGTTTGACTTTTCTTGGTTGAAAATATGTCTAAACAATGAAAATAGGATGGATAGGTTAAATTTGGAAAAGAAAAATACTGCTTCCAACAAAGAACTTATAATCCTAAAATTATAACTGTTTTAACTTAGAGCTTTTTCAAGGCATATAATGTGAAGTCCAGAAATAGCATGTTTGAGCTGACCTAAAAATAAATAAATATCAAAGAAAAACAATGTTTTCAGCTAAACTTGAATTCACTTTAAACTAAATGTTGTTGACGATTGTGCTCAATAAAGCACCAATTTGTTTGAACTGGAAAGACTATGACAAAATTCTGCTCAGAGAAAACAATTCAATTCAATTCAGTTTATTTCTGTAGCACCATTTCACAACAAATGTCCTCCCAAGGCACCTCACAGAAAAAAATAATTTTGATTCTATCATACATTTCATGAAGTCATATTGTGGAACCACAATGGGGGACAGACTGATGTTCACCGTGAAAGGATGGAGTGTTTTCTGCACATTGATATTAATCTTGCAATATGAAAGGATTAAATTAGGTTAGAATGCAATATTAAATGAAGTTGTCGTTGAGGTTTGGTTTCATACAAATTAAATTTTCTGATTGTTGCAGACTTATGACACTTATATGACTCTTAGACAAAAAACTTTTGCTTTAAACCTGATCTTATAGCTGCAATTAAAATAAAAACAAAAACAACTATTTAATCTTCAGTCCTCATCTTCAGACATTATATAACAATAATAGTAATAATCTGCGACGGACTGGTGACCTGTCAGATAGACACCAGCACCCTTCCTGACTCCACAAGGGGCAAGGGTGTGGGAAAAATGGATGGATGGATGGATGGATGGATGGATGGATGGATGGATGGATGGATGGATGGATGGATGGATGGATGGATGGATGGATAATAGTAATAATGCATTTTATTTGTCAGCGCCTTTCAAAACATCCAAGGACAGTTTACATTAAAAACACAAATTAAATAGTAAAGAAAGTGTTTACAAAGACACAAACCATAAAACAGGTAAAAATCAAAGTGAGAAGGCATGCTTGAACAGATGAGTTTTGAGTTGTCATTTGAAGGTGAGAAGAGAGTCAATGTTACAGATGTCAGGGGGAAGAGCTTTCCAGAGTTGGGGAGCAGAGTAAGAGAAGGTTCTTTTCTCCGTGGTTTAACAGAGCAGTTTTGATTAGTCTTAACTTAAATGAAATTTATAGACTGGAAATCACAGAAATGAATAAATATTTAATTGACTCATATGTAGATGTAACATTGAATAATCGTTCTTTTACAGAAAACACAGCAGAAACATTTAATCAGATCTACTCTTCTTCCTCACCCTTCAGCTGTAATGATGTAGATGGTAGATGATTTTCAGTCTAAAGTTTCATATATCATTGATTCCATTGTCCTAATTAAAGTAAAGGTTGTGACTGGTAGGAAGAAATCTCCATGGAGAAATGCACAAACAGTTTGATCTGCAAGACAACTCTGCTGCAGAGCAGAACCAAAATGGTGTAAAACTCAACTTCATGTTCATCATAACATCTATAAAGAAAGACTACGTAACTATCACTCAACACTAAAACATGCAAGGGAGGCTTTCTTTGCAGTTAAACTAAAACATTAACAATGAAGGAGCTTTATTTGCAACAGTTGACAGGATCACAAACCCTCCTATGTCGTTACCACCTGAATTCAAACTAATGCTGCCTGGAACAAGTTTTCAGCTTCTTTTCAGAGAAAATCCAAAAAATCAGAGAATTAATCTGCACATCAACTCTACAGCCAGAATCATTGCTGAACCCAAACAAAACTAATACAGGAAAAATGACCCACTTTCAGCCACTTCATTATAAAACACTAGAAGAAATTATAAGTCAATTAAGTTCAAGCTCCCGCTGTCTGGATGTTCTAGATCTATAACTCTAGTCCTGCTGTCTGAATGTTCTAGATCTATAACTCTAGAACATTTCTTTAAGAAAGTCCTGCCTGTTATTGCTACTGATCTGATCCAAACAGTAACTCATCGCTCACATCAGGCGTTTTCCCCCAGGCTTTGAAAACAGCAGTTATCAAACCACTGATAAAAAAAACCCAATCTGGACAAGTCACTACTGCAGAATTACATGCCGACCTCTGACCTCTGACCTCCCATTCATCAGCAAAGTTATTGAAAAAACAGTGTAAACAATTAAATAGTTTCCTCATGATGACCAACTGCTTTGACTCTTTCCAATCTGGTTTTCGTGCTCACCACAGCACGGAGACTGGTCAGTCAAAGTATTCAATGACATCCATATAAATACGGACTGTGGGAGAACCACAGTGCTGGTTCTGTTGGACCTCACTGTTGATCATGACATATTATTGAATCGACTGGAGAGTTGGGTCAGACTCTCCGGTTCGGTGCTCAACTGGTTTGAATCTTGCATAACGAACAGGGATTTCTTTGTTTCAATTGGAAACGCCTCATCAAAGAGGTCAAAGGTCACATGTGGGGTGCCCCAAGGTTCAATCCTAGGACCCCTCTTATTCAATATGTTTATTCTCCCACTAGCTCAGGTTATAACAGGAAATAATATTAGCTACCATAACTATGCAGATGATACTCAGCTCTACATTACTATGTCACCAGGTGACCTTTGACCCCATCCAATCACTGAATAAATGCTTAGAACAGATAAATGTGTGGATGTGCCAAAACTTTCTCCAGCTGAACAGAAACAAAACTGAAGTCATTATTTTTGGACCTAAAGAGGAACGATGTAGAGCTATAGATCTAGAGCTACAGATCTAGAGCTATAGATCTAGAGTCAATGCACAGCTTCAATTACAACTAAAAACTAACGATCAGGCCTGAAATCTGGGAGTAGTGATGGACTCGGACTTGAACCTCCAGAGCCACATAAAGACAGTAACAAAATCGGCCTTCTATCACCTGAAGAACATCTCCAGGATTAGAGGACTGATGTCTCAGCCAGTCTAGAGAAACTCATCCATGCGTTTATCTTTAGTCACATTGATTATTGCAACAGCATCTTCACAGGCCTGTCCAACAAATCAATCCTCCAGCTGCAGCTGATCCAGAAGCTGCTGCAGCTGATCCAGAAGCTGCTGCAGCTGATCCAGAAGCTGCTGCAGCTGATCCAGAAGCTGCTGCAGCTGATCCAGAAGCTGCTGCAGCTGATCCAGAAGCTGCTGCTCATGTTCTCACAAGCTGCTGCAGCTGATCCAGAAGCTGCTGCAGCTGATCCAGAAGCTGCTGCTCATGTTCTCACTAGAACCAGGAAGATAGAGACATAACACCAGTTTAAAGTCCCTCCACTGGCTCCCTGTAGCTCAAAGAATAGACTTTAAAATACTGTTGTTAGTTTATAAATCACTGAACGGTTTAGCACCACAATACATTAAAGATCTGCTGTTGTTGTATCAACCTGCCAGACTCTCAGGTTCTGGTTCTGGTTCTGCTCTGCATCCCCAGAACCAGAACCAAAAGAGGAGAAGCAGCTTTCAGCATCTATGCACCAAAAATCTGGAACAAACTTCCACAAAACTGTAAAACAGCAGAAACCCTGACTTCCTTTAAATCTCCACTAAAAACACACCTGTTTAGGACTGTATTTGAAATGTAATATGTATGGATTTGGATTTGGATTTGCATTTGTGGATATGTATGTAAGTTGTAGGTTGAGACCTTTTCCTGTTGTGGGCAAAGGGGCCCGGCGAATACCCGTTGTTAAACGGACGGCGGAGTCCGGCGGTAACAGGCGCTTAAATTCCGTGGTATTTTATTTTTTGTTATGATATGTCAATACACTGATATGTCAATACACTATAACTCATGTGTCCAATAACTGATACCAAACCTTACTGAAATTACATGGCTTTCTCTACTATGGAATTAAAATACGACATTAGCTTTGTCAATTTTGCCAGCTATCAAATGCAAATGCTAAAAAAAGAGTCTGAAAATGATGTTACACTTTTAACTTGAATTTTGTTTGAAAGTGTAACAAATTTATAAATGTCAAATTTATTTATAACATCTGCTCCTGCTAAGGCAATGATAACATTCAAACCATGCAAATTTGTAAATTTCCACAGAACTAAACTCAACCTGCTCACAAGTAACAAGTGAAAACGTCAGTCGTCCATTAATACTTGACAGTTTCTTATGATGTTGTGCTGTGCTGTTGGCATCATTCTCACTGGTTTGTCATATAAAACAACACCTTTTATATTGTATTGGTGAACTATTTTGACAAAATGGAGGATGTCCAATATAAAAATTTGCAGGTAATATCAGCTGATACTGGCCTGATCATATCACGTATCGCGAGGCTGACTCTTTAAAAAGATTGTCAACTCCTGTGAAATTTTATCTAAAGCCCCACAATATTTATGATTGGATATTTTAGAAATAAATGCCATTAATGTCCTGTCCATGTAAAAGAAGTAGTCAAATTATGAAGAAGCTTTGCACAACAAAATAAATCTGCTTGTCATGTCATCTCATGAACTGTTTGAGTATTATTATTAGTTGCACTGTTAACCTTTTTTTCAATAATTGCATATTATGTGATGCATAGTATTCTAACAAGAACCCTATGCAGGTGCAATTAAATTACCATAATTTGATCATACAAATATAGTTGTTTATATACAGTACCTCCATTTGTTTTAGTTATAAAAAGTGTTTCAATATTTTACAAGCATAAGAATCTCTAACATGAACAAATGTATTGGCTCAGGCACTGTGTGACATGTTTTAATAACCAAAACTGCACTGACTGGTTTTTGCCTTCTAATGCAATTTCCCTCGATTCTCGGCTCCCTGCGGTGCTCTGTCTGGGATTTGTCCCATTGTACTTGATTTCTCAGAATTTCATCCTTGCCAATTAGCAAACAGAAGGAGGATTTGTAAACTCTCTCATATATTCCATCAGAGTGGAAAGAGTTTAAACCTCAATTATGTGAGTAGAATGAATGTAAAAAAAATAACAATAGCTGAAAAAAAAAATTTGTAAGACAAAATATGGTGGATATTTGGCTATGCATCAACTGAAAGTACTTCAATGAAAGTACTTCATTGTATATTTAGATTTTTTTTTAGCACATTTACATAATCATTGGTTTTTCAGTGTCATAATTAAGTTCAATTACTTTAAAATATTGTCTCAATTACATATACTTTGCTGTAGATTTAAAAGGAAAAGTCCTTCATCAAAGTTTATAAAGAGAATCACATCATTCAATTTGAGAAATGATTGCTGTATCATTTCTCAAATTGTAAAATGTTGCATATTATGTGATGTGTAGTATTCTAACTAAACTAGTTAGAAGTAAAAATTAAATATTTTTAATATTTAATAAAATATTAAATGCTTAATATTTTGTCTCAGCACAAAATATTAAGTATTTTACCTTTGGATGTTTTCACATCCACACCTCAATTCAAGATGACTTCAAAGTCGTATTATTTTTTTACTTGAGTTAGTCTCTAGTGGCTAGACAGTGAAAAAACCAGTTACTGGAGTTCTTGTAAGGTGTTCCCCTGCTATTGTTTTCAAAGAAGCTACAGCAGAAGAAAAAGAATTTGAGTGAAGTTATAGCATTCCATTTATGCTTGACACTATGAGTCATTGTCTCAACTGCATATTCTGGTTTGCTATTCTTGCAGGTAAGTTTAACTGAACTGTGCAATATAAGGGTGCAATTCTAAAAAAAAGTTTTCAGCTGCACATGTTTTATCAAGATTTGAGACATGTACAGATTTTAAAAAGAACACATTTTCTATTATTTACATTTAACATATAATTGTAAAATTGGTAAAAAAAAAAAAAAAAAATACTCAAAAGTTTTAGACTTGGGCTTGACTCGATTTTTGGCTGTCTTGACTTCAGACTTCACTTGATTGTCTTTCCTCGAGACTTGACTCAGGACTTGAGGATAAAGACTTGAGACTTACCTCAGATTTGCAAAATGCTGATTTCATCCCAGCTCTGCTGTTTTTACTTAATACCTACGTAAGGATGCTGTTTGTGGATTATTGCTCAGCTTTTATGTTGATGTCTACTCCTGACAAGTTGGCGGAGCGGCTAGAATCCCTGGTACTAGGAGCAGGACTGTGATCAGGATCTTTTAACCAGCAGACCCCAGCATGTTTTCAGCGCCCTCACCTGGAGAAGTTACCTTCTCCACAGTCACACTCAGCACAGGTATGTTGTGCTGCGTACAAGACTCAGGCTGTGTCCTCAGCCCCATCCTTTACTCCCTGTTTACTGATGACTTCACAGCAACCCAGAACAGAACCAACTTGTTCAAATATGTGGATGACAAATTGTTATCTGCGACAGCAAAGAGGGAGCCTATACAGAAAAGGCTTAAAAGCTAATAACATGGCAAACCAATAGTGAAGGGAGAATGGCCTCAACCTGAACACCAAGGAGACAAAGAAGATAATTTTGACTTCAGGATAAAGAGGAAAATCCATCCTGGGGCTGAGAATGGATGATGAGCCAGTGGAGAGGGTCAGATTTTTGGGAGTCCACAGAGGAGAGGATCTCACCTGGAGTTTCAACACCAAACTGATTTAAAAAATACAGTAAAGACTCATTTTTTTCTGAGAACTTTCAGGCATCGTGGTCTGTCTAAGGAGCTGATGACCAGATTCTGTCACTGGCTTAATGCTGTACAGCATAGGTGCTCCCAACTGTACAGCAGGACACAAGAAGAGCTTGCAGAGAGTTACCAAAACAATACAGTAGATTATCAGATCCCATTTCCCCAGAATTAAATACATCTAAGGTTATCTGCTCAAGTGGGCAAAGAGCATCTGAAACACATTACCACTTCTCCTTGCTACAGTAAATTCTACAAAAATATTTTTTACATATTTGTCTAAATTGCCACCATGTCATCACAGTGTTATATGAGACAATCTATTAAAAGTAAAGCTCTTCCACCTCCTCCCTGAGATACAAACTGCACCGCTCCCAGTCAAAAATAACCAGTCAGGAGGAGGGTCTTATTGTTGTCAATCAACCTTTTAATCATGCTAATGGCAGAGGAACAACTTAATGTTCCAGTAAAATCATTTACCTGCTGTCATTGGTGGGCATGCTAACTAGTCTGAGCATTCATGGCAGGCTGTTGGGGTGAAGCAGTTGTATCATAGCAGAGAGACAGGAATGGGCTTTGAAAAGGGGGACTGTGAGCAGCAACTTATATAAAGTTGATCTAAGAGATCTAAGACCCCCTCCTGGCTCAGGTTGTTTCTGACAGTATTTGTTCAGATGATAGCAGGTCCGCAGGGAGAAGGCAGGTTATCACAGGTTATCTGTCTTACACTGTTACTGATACCTAGAACAAATAGGTCATTTTTTTATTTCCAATGCATACTGCAGTTTTAAGTCGAGTGCAGGAGACAGTCATGCTGAAGATCATAAAGGACCATTAAAAATTTAAGACAGAACTGACTGTGCTCATTGCCTTTTAAAATGATGAATTAATATATTTGCTTTTAACTGTTTCTTATAATTTAACTGTAAACTTTTATACTTTGATTGATTTTGCTCATTTTGTGGCAATTCTATTGCTTCAAGCAATACAATTTCACTATACTACTTTCAGCATACAATGACAATAAAGTTCTCTGTCTGTCTGACTATGGTCTGACTATCTATCTAGCCAGCTAGATATGTGTGGTTATGTCCTTTCATATGGTCTAATAGCTAACTATCTTACTATGGAATTCTCCATCTATTAGATTGTATGCAAGGACCCCAGCACCACTGACAAGTAGGTTACCCGACTGTTCAGTCCCTGTACATCAGACGAGATGTTGCAGAGGTGGTCTCCAGCTACAGGTACCTGGGTGTGCATATTTTCAGCAACCTCACCTGCAGTGCCAACACGTCACGTCTGGTCAAGAAGACCCAAAAGCGTCTCTACTTTCTCAGAAAGCTGCAGAGAGCTGGACTTGAGAACTCAGTTCTGAGGAACTTCTATTGCTGTGTGTTGGAGAGCGTTCTCTCCACCACACTGCCATGAGCACTGCTACTGAGAGGTTGGCTCTGCAGAGGGTCTGTGGACTGTTGGGAGCAGCCTTCCCTCCACCATGGACCTCTACACATCGTGATGCAGGAGGAGGGTTCCCATAATGAAAGACTATACATCAGAATCCGCCTTTGGCTGTATTCACCTCTTTCCACGAAGACGTCTTGCAGCTAACCCTACACTTGTCAGGAAAATAGTGAATGTTATCAGTAAATTAATGGAATGATTTGAGTGAGGAGCTGTTTTGGTGTCTGCTCAGTTGAAGACTTTGTTTTCTCCTTCAAAAAATTTGGGGGTTTTTTGTATTTTTTTTTTTTTGACAAAAAGCCAAATTTATCTGTCCATCCATCCATTTTCCGTCACCCTTCTCCCTAACGGGGTCGGGAGGTGCTGGTGCCTCTCCAGCTGCGTTCCGGGCAAGAGGCGGGGTCACCCTGGACAGGTCGCCAGTCTGTCGCAGCAAATTTATCTGTATAGTAGCAATAATGCAGTTCAAGGAGTTTTATATAACAAAACAGGCATAAAACCATAGAAAAGATTTTAAAAATGAGGAAAACTTCATATCTCTGGACTGACCTGAAGTTTTTGAAAAGATTTAATGCAGTGACGGAAAGGAAAATAAATATTTTTATTGCACTTTTATAAGATGCACTGTTTTAGTTGTAATTTATACCAGGCAAGTCTTTCTACACTGAGAATGTGGACCGGTACCGGTACTGATTCTGAGCCTTCAAATGATTTTAACAGAAGTTTCAAATAACTTAGAAGTTGATGAAAAAATCATGTTTGTTTTAGTCACAAAATGATGCTGCTCAGCAGCAAACAACATATCCCCAACTGCAGCATAGAGCAGCTCATCGATGTAGCAGCCATGCAGCCTGACATAATAACATTTTACACAATTCTAAAATTGTGTAGTGTGAATTGGGCATTCCACTAAGGAAATGAGGAAGGGAGCAGTGAGTGGAGAGCTTCGGAGTTGAGCCTTTCTTCAGTGTTAACAATAGAAAGAAAAAAAAAGGGCAAGGAAGAAACAATAAATCCGATCATTTAAAATGAGGTCGGCAACTTTCATTTGTTGTGTGATTAATTGATTTATTGTTTATTGCTGTTATTGCTTCAGCAAGAAAAAAATAAAACTTTGCCTAATTTAACTAACAAAAATCACCCTAGCTATATAAAACAGAATATTTTGTCTGATTTATTGTGAAATGATGATGTAATGTTTAAAATACTTTTTTACCCAGTCATATTCAAATCCAATTTATTATAAACCTTATTCAACATTTTTAAATTGAACTTCAAAAATAAATACATAAAATTCTAGACAATTACATGTAGGGACACATGTAAAAATATGGCAGGGGATCAAATGATTATTTCCCCCACTTTAACTTTTGCTGACAAAAAATGATTTTGACCAAACGCTTCCATCACAGTAGATGTAAACACATAGACAGCAGCAACAGTCCGTGAATTGCTTTATTGAGTTTCCAGACAAACTTAACAAGCCCACTTTAAAATATTAATTAAAAAAAATTAATCATGACAACAGTACAGTGAGTGTTTTAAAAACAAAAGGGCTTCATTAAAATGTCAGCAAAACCCTGAATTTAAATTGAGTGTGAAGAATCACAATAGTTACTTTCCCTTTTTTTAAGATCTTGCAACATAATCCTTCATTAGGACAAGGAGCAAAAATAGGTTGAAACTTCAAAAAGTAGCAAATATCAATATTTGTCACAGTAACAGATTGCTTGAGTAGCGTGTATTGCACATGTGAACACAAATATGAACTTTATTTACATGTGAGTCAGTGAGAAGTAGACAGGACCGTTACCAACAGCAATCTGCAAAAGAAAAATGACACCATGGATGGAGATAATTCAGGAATGTGTTTGTGATAAGTTCCCACAACAGCAACAACAAAAACGAATGCTGTTTTCTGAAAACTCTTCAGTGATAACCCTGAAGAAATAAAGCAAACAGAGAAAATGTCTTTCACCCCAGAAACTCCCTACCAAAAGCCTGGGGTTCCAATGTAACCCCCTGCAACCCAACATGGCTTTACAGGACACAACAGCTACACCATGGGCTCAAACATGAAGAAATATACAGGATCAATTTAAATAGCAAAAGAGTCAGTGTGTATAGCGACATTAAAGCTGTGAAACACCTTCACAACACTAAACACTTCTTTCAGTCGATCCGCTTTTTCTCTGCATTCTGTTTGTCAGAAAGAAATGTGAGTTGAGAGACAACATGTGGGTCCACAATATGTGGCAACCATCGCCACACTTAGGTTTGGTGGAATTTTGGTCTCAGTGAACTAATATCATAATACACAATAAACACATGTGAAAACTGTTAGTTTCCACTAGCAACGGTTCACAGAAATGTCTCAGGTTGTGGTGACAGCATACCTGGAAATTATGCATTTTAAAACTTTTACACTGCAGTTCCTTAAACGGCCATGAAGTGTAAGCAAATTCTCAGGAAATGTCACATTTAGCATACAAAATCTTTTGACTTCAGGAGGCATGGGGGACTCAACAGAATGTGGTGGTAGTTGCTGCTTGCTCAGCCACATCAGATTAAAGGAATAGCTTGTAACTTTTGAAGTGAGGTTTTGTGAAGTTATCAGTGACACTTCTCTTACCTGATGTGGCCAGAGGTCAGTGAGGTTGTACAGACTTGAAGGAAATCCTTACCCAGATAGACACTTCAAAACCACTCAAACTGAAAATGTTTCCATCTGTTGGACACAATGCTGTGTATGTGCTCTTTTACTAGAGACCAGTAAGCTTGTCCCTGTATTCTAGTTGTCATAGCTGAGCTACGACAGTCAGTCAAAGTCTGCTAAGAATGACATTAAACTGGATTTAGTGTCATTTGTGCAGAGGCATCAAATATGTTCCAGTCCTTTTCCAGAAGTGATCCCGCTCCAACAGCTGGCTGTCTCTTTCAGTAGTGCTTTGCACCATCACATGGATGTTTTTTGACTGAGAAAACAGTTTAACTTGATAATACATGCTGTATAGGGTGATTTCTCAGTGGGAAAAGCAGTCGCCTTGCAATAGTTGTGAGTTTAAGTTAATCTTCCTTCCCCATCATGTCAATTTTTCACAAATGGATAATATACATTATTGGTTTTTGATCATGCAGTTTAAGTTGTTTGGAATTGCAATAATTTGCTGCAACAATGCACCATCTGACTGTTAGCTTTCTACAATCTCAATTGTGTTTGTGGTCTCAATCTGCTGTCACTCACCAATCATCTGTGAAGTTCACAAACGTGAAGTTAACTTTGCTGTTGAGCTGCCATTTGTCCAATGGGAATAAGAATGAATATCAAAACCTTGCAATTGTTTGGGAATTATCCAGGCAGATGTGGTGCAGGCAGCCTCAGATACTGTTGTTCATTTGTCAAAGCAACAAACTCAACTCTTGCAAAAGTGTAGATATTTAAATATCTGCTAATATAGCTTGTTATTTGACAGATATGAGCATTTTTATGTTTGACTTGTCTTAGCTGGCTAGAATTAATCCTCTGATTAACTGCTATCCATCCACCATAATGAGGTTTTTCTATGAATACCACAGGAACATGTTGTCTGTCAATCACAGTTTATCAAACTGTAACTGGCACTACCTTCACTTTAAAGATCCAAATGATCCCTTCAATTGATTTATGTTTATTTAAACTTCAGTTGACTATTAATATGGTCAGCATCCTGCATTATCATAATTATTGGGGAATTTTAGCTTTCAGTTCAAAGGCCCATGACACACTCACACCCAAAAGTCAGGCTTCATATTAGTGACTGACAGTTTGAGAGATGAGATTGCCTACTAGTGCAGAAAGACAAAAAAAATATAGCATGAAAGCCATAAATCTGATCCATCAGTCCAACCTGATAAAAAACACAAACAGCACTGAACCAGGTATAAAAACAGAGAGCCCCACAACTTATGTAGGCAGTGATGCTATCTGTTGTGCACATCAACACTGAAGTGGGATACATTGATCTTTTGCATTCTATTGGTCTGACATTGCTAAATGGATGTAACCCAAAGGTAGAAGTGTCTATTGCAGCATGCCTAGTTACATAAGTAACTTACTGTGATGGGGTTTGTCAGTTTATGAAGTTAGTCATTGCAAGTTACAAACAAGAACTGGTATGTTTAAATAATAGTTTAATCCAAGGAAGGATATGTTTAGCGATTAGCAAATAACCAATATGCTAACTGCTAAAGTTAGCATGTTGAAGGTCAACATTCAACACAACATTGACCTTCTTTTTGACCTGAAATAAGCAATAACGGTTTGTGATGAATATATTAACATCATCTGGCAGTTGAGCCACTCGAACATATGCACACTAAGAATGAGGCACAAACTCAAATTAAGGTTTGATATTCAACATGTTTCCAAACTATTCTGACAGTTTAAAGTCCTTTTAATGAGAGGCCAGTGAAAGTGGCAAAGAAATGAGTTTGTTTGTGGTACACTGTACCACAGTCTCTAATCCATCTTTTTCTGTGAATTGATGCTCAGTTTGCTGTAACAAGACAACTACACCGTTCCCCCTGCTTACAACAAAGCTGTTTAAAAATATTTTTGCTCTCATGAGGAAGTTGTGCGGAAACTAGCACCACACAACTATAGGCATAACTCTTGCCTCCCAGTCTGCTCTTTTCTGAATGTGTACAGTCAAGCTGAGAGGCTGAGGTGAAAACACGGTCTCTGAGCAGAGATTCTGCATGGAGATGGACAAACATGCATCCAGAATGTCCTAGCAGCTGGCCAGGCTGGCAAGGCATGTCAAGACCATTCAAGCTAATGCTGTCTTGAAACTGTACATATTCCTGAAGAATATTACTGAAGCAGCCCATTGCAGACTGGCTACATGAGGAGATTAAGCACATAATATCAACTTGTCATGCTTGTTTTATTTAATGAGATACAGCTAAAGTTGTAATATTATGGGCTTTTAAAAGGGAGTGAGATCAAGTTAAATATTTTTGTTCAATTGTTTTGTGTAGTTATCATAACAGCAATACTGTGATATTTTTACTCAATCTGGTTACATGATAGTTCATGTAGAATGGAGCAGTATGGATGTAGAAGTTTTATAGCTGAAGCCACTGGGGTTTAAATCAATACATTATTTGGAACAGTTTTATTATTTAAAGTATTTAATTAATGAAAAATGTCTTCAGAAATCTTTACAAACAAGAATGTTAAAAACCAAAGTGACCTACTGACTATGGATTGGTACCCTAACTATTTTTTCACCTATGTCTGCCTTCACATAAGCTAAAATGGTCGCTATCAAACTCTGCATTCTTTATCTTTTGCACTATTGGTGACCCTTTTCACAAAAGCTGTTTCACTATACTTGTAAAATTTGTGTGAAGTTTAATACATGTAATGTATTAAAAAATGAAGACCTTAATGAGCACTTTAAAAGGACTAATTGCTTGTAAGAAGTTTATTGACACAAACCCTACTTTGAAGGAAACATTAGTTTTCTGTCTATCGTGGAGAGAAAGTCTGAACATTGCTACCATCTGTCCGATCTCTCATATATAACATGTCTGGGATTTAGGAACATGCTGTGAAGATCTGTTGGAATACAAAGCCACAGTCACTGGACCCACCTACTAAGCCAGTCATGACATTTGATTTGAACACCTCCTATGTGTAGATCCTGCTGCTTGCCTGAGGAGGGCAGTACCGAGCAGTGGTCTTGCCAGAGGAACCTGAGCACAACATTCTCCTCCAAAAAGATTCAACATCCTATTGTCCCTTGGCATCTGTAAACAAACAAACAAGCAGGCTGCGGTGACAGCGGGTGCCATCAAGCCGTGCACCAACTTTCTGTCAAATAGCCAAACTTTTAAAATATTAGATCCTCAAATAGAGTAAATTCATAAATCTTATGATTGGATAAAACAGTTTACACATTATTTTTGCTTGTCATACAAAAAGAGAAAGTATTCTGTAGTTTATACATACAAGTATGTACAGATATAGCAAAAACAAACCAACCATATAGATGCTGTGATGTTGCTATGCACATCTGGATGGTGGACGGTATTTACAGCAAAGAAAAATGTTGCACTCAAAATGAAAAAAAAAGAAAATGTGGTAATTGTGGTATTTTAAAAAGTGCAACAACCTACAATTTTTGAAGGATAGAAAGGGGTGGGACTCAGGTCACATGACTTTCAACAGAAACAACAAAGTGAGCTTGAAGGGCTGCAGTAAAATGTCTAGTTTCGTATAAGATGAGCTGATCCTGAGATTGTTTCCTCAGTATCATTATCAGTATCATTATATTACATTAACTTCAATAATAACGCTCAGATAAGCTTTTTGACAAACATTTCCACTGGTACAACTCTTAGGAAACACTAAATAAGTATTTTGGGAATACTTGGAAAGATTACAGCTTATGAGCTCTTCTGATCCCCTCTACTCATCTTTGTCACAAAAAAAAAATGAAAGAAAAACTAAGGCATTCAGATGATGAAACAAATATACATTGAGCGACTGAAACAACAGCAGTGTATGTGCACTATCTGGCTGGTTCTTCAGTCTTCGTGGTCTACTTGGTTGTCTGAGGTGCACTGGCAGTGATGTGTGGATTCTGATTGAATAGTTTGTGTCAGACAGAAAAAAGGCACCTGGAGTTCTTGCTCTCCCGCTCCTTTTAAAATGGGTCAACCTTCCAACAAGCGACTACTCGTTTTGTCTGACAGACACAAGAAGACAAGTCGTCAGCTTATTGTCGGACATTTTGACCATATTAAAGTTTTTTGTTTCCACAGTAAAAGTCCCTCAGTGGAACCAGAGGAGTAGGTAGGAAATATAAAAGAAGAACGACTGGACAAGGTTCAGCGATGCTGTGTACAGACAGTGTACAGAAATTGCAACCTTGCTGACGCTCCTCGTCTTTGGTTTCCATGAAGATGCGAACAAGTCGTCTGCGAATCCTTGGATGGATGAACCAGAAGAAGAGAGGTGCCCCTGTTTTGTACAGGACTTGCCTTTGCCTGCCTTATATGGATGTTCTCAGCCAATCTGAGGCCTCCACAAGAATTCAGTTTCACACTGTGAATGTGTGCGTGTGCGCGGGTGTGTGTGTTGGTGTACATACACACTCTGTGGAGGAGCAGGAACAGGAGGACAAGAAGGTGTTACAAGGAGGTGAAGGTGTTTTTGGGTGCTTCAGGTCAGCTCCTTTTTACAACACAGGCTCTTCCTCCATTGGCTCCTCTGTAGACCTGTAGAAAGTTCAGTAGTCAATCACATAATGACATCCCATCTTATGGAGATATTCTGTGACAGAAGAACACACAGGAGACATTGTTTTCATAGTATTCTGTTCCCTTTACTCTGTCACCCCTAAATCAAAATTAATGCAACCAATGTCTTTTGAAAATTACCTACTGACTACTTGTAAATATAGTCCAGCAATTTAACGTCAGTATAAATACAGCTGCTAAGAAAGCTCCTAGGGGTTTGACAGTGAACATATCAGTTAATAATTTCATGAAGAACAAGGAACACACTAAACACAGGTGTTTATCTTTCAATGAAGATAAAGGCACAAATCCTGGACTTGCATATTATTTGCACATAATGAAGTGGGCTGATGTGTAGGTCATCTAGTAAAGGTGTTTCAGTATCTGAAGGATCCAGAGTTAGAAGCTAAATAACCATTTGAGAAATTGAAAGACCAAATAGAAACCATTTGCAGCCTAAATGACAATGAACCGATTAGACACTGATGTATTGATGTATTTTGAACTAAAATATGATTCCAGGATAGTTTGATTTGGCATGCTTAATGGTTCAAATGTCACAAAATGCCACCATCCTTGCGTGTGGGACTGGGTAATATATTAATAAAAATATATATTGCAATACACAAATGACCAATATCAATAGATATTATGTTTGACAGAATATTCAGTATATAGAATTCACTGAACTCCAATCTAAAACTCACAGCATTCTGGGAGATGTAGAGCAAGGAGACGCTTTAGCTGCTCAACCTCTCAGGGCCCAGTAAGCCCTGCAAGGAGAGTGTCATCAACTAACTCACTCACTCTGTGGTTACCTAGAAACAACTGGTTGGGAACCTGCACAGCAATTTAAGGTTTTGACAATTCGTCTTAGACAAGTATGGGGCCAAGGGAATGCCATGATATGGCAGCCCACACCATCACTGATCCACCCCCATGCTTCACACTGGGCATTTAACAGTCTGGGTGTTGCACTTCTTTGGGGCTTCTGTGGGGAAAACAGTGAAGGTGGATTCATCAGAGAACAATACATGTTTCACATTGTCCACAGCCCAAGATTTTCGCTCCTTGCACCATTGAAACCGACGTTTGGCATTGGCATGAGTGACCAAAGGTTTGGCTATAGCAGCCCGGCCGTGTATATTGACCCTGTGGTCTCCCGACGGACAGTTTTGGTGGAAACAGGAGAGTTGAGGTGCACATTTAATTCTACCGTGATTTGGGCACCGTGGTTTTATGTTTTTTGGATACAATCCGGGTTAGCACCCGAACATCCCTTTCAGACAGCTTCCTCTTGCATCCACAGTTAATCCTGTTGGATGTGGTTCGTCCTTCTTGGTGGTATGCTGACATTACCCTGGATACGGTGGCTCTTGATACTTGCTGTCTTGGTCACAGATGCAAAAGCAAGACATGCACCAACAATTTGTGCTCTTTTGAACTCTGGCATGTCACCCATAATGTGTGCATTGAAATATTTTGAGCAAAACTGTGGGGTGGAGGGAGAGAGAGCGAGAGAGGTTGAGTGAGAGGTGCGTGTATATGTTTTGGGCAATCCGCCAAAAAACTCTTTTCTTTCTCCCAACAAATTCCCTCATTGGTTTATGTGAGCTTGATAATAAAAAAGATATTTGCATTTTGTTTCTTTAAATACACAGCATAAAGTTACAATTACGAATGGCATAGAAGCAGTTGCAGACAAAAATAAAGACCAAAATTCAACTCTTAAGCCGAACACAGCAATTTACAGTTTCAGCTGAACTTTGAAAACAGTAAATCATTAAGTTACCCCAAACATGCACTTTCCAGATTTTTACAGTATATACAGACATGCCTATACAATACTTACACAACAGACAACATACATTCCCATTTATTCACCCGTTTATTTCAGGAACACTTATCCCTTTTATATTTTTATGTCTTATCGTATTTATTCCTCCTCTTCCCCAGGAATTCTAGGTGATATCACTATATTGACTAATATATCTAGTTATAAAATTATAAAAATATAAAGTTTAGTTGGCTACTGATTAAATTAGACATTTTAAAAAATGTTTTTAATGTGTGCACACAATTGATTATGTTAGGACATAATCAATTATGTTAGGACTTCAATTCTCAGCCAAGGCAACGGCACACTCTACCTCCTCTTTCAGAGATCTCAGACACAGAAACTAAAAACAAAATGCTGCAGCTTACTCATAAAATAATCCTTAATACTCAGTTTCCTCACTTTGAGACTTCTTTATGCACAACATTTACTAATGTTGTGCATTTACTAATGCACAACATTAAATGTCTCTGACAGCAGAGATGGAGTCGTGATCCCCCCGGTGGGATTACATGATCCAATTGACCTTTGACTTTTTCCTTAGTGCTTTTACATCAATAATATAGAGATCCCAATCTCTGCGCTGCTTCTTATTTCAACAGCATTAGAGCTCACAATCTATGCTTTTTCTTATACAAATATCTCAGGTCACACAGAGAAATTTGTTATTTCTCTCACTGGAGAGAATGAGTGTAGAGAACTCCATTTCTTTTTTCTGGGGAAGATTCGGAAATACCTCCTGGCCTATTCTTTATAGAAATCGCAATCTCTTTTCAGGGATTCAGCTGGTTTAATGTTAAGGTTAAAGTTCATTGGCTCTTGCCATATTTAACAAATCGTGATATTTATATATTTGTCAGCTCAATGAAAGTGCCTGTTCCAAAGAACTGCACCAGATTGACTGATCTGATGTTAAAAGGAAAAAGTAAAATTTTCTGTGTTAACGTCGCCAAACCGGGCGAGAACCAGACTGGTAAGTATTTATTTTTCCGAGCTGCTGGTCCCAATGTATGAGATAACTATGAGTCTGAGAATTTTTGGCAGCACAATCTTTGCGCAAAGTAACTCGTCCATGGCAAGCAGAAAAGAACTTCATCACACTTTTTAGCACTTCAGCCTGCCAGCAGACAGGAAACCTGTCTGCTGGCAAACAGGTTTCTTTTACCTGCTTCTGTATTTAGCAAGTAAAAGAGATAAAAATGTTACCTCTTTTCTTTGAATGGGCCCAGTCGGTCTCGGCCTGTAGACAGTCTGGAGCTTTGCTTTGCATCTCCTTTAACTTTGATTCGGTTCAATTCTTACGTCGAGTTCACCACTTTATTGGAGAATCGGAAGGCGCAAAACTCTTGATTATATAAGTAAACAAATATTACTCAGAGAGGAGTCCTTTACTGCCACCCACGACAGGTCGGGAAATTTATTATCACTCCTACCACGGATGCATCAATGCAAAATCAAAGTTCCAAAAGTCTTTCCCCAAAATCTCTCGACAACAACCTTTTTTATACTTCCCGTTTTCCATTGGTGTGTGTTCCGAAGTATTGACCAACGATGTATTGCTTTTGGTTTTACATCAACATTCTGGCTGCCCTTACACTGAGTGTGTATTGGACCTTTTTAGACCAATTGACCTCGTGAACTTGAAGACAATCTGTTCCATTCCAAGAGTGAGCGAGACATCGACTCACTGATCCACACCACCAGGATCTACAGCACGGACATCAGGATGTCATTCGGACTAGAGAAGTGTGGTCGGCTGTAGGCCTGTCACGATAACAGATTTTGCTGGGCGATAAATTGTCTCAAAACATTATTGCGATAAACGATAATATTGTTTGAAGACCTTTTTACATTGATTTAATGGAAATTACATAATAATACGTACGATTTCCTACCAAAGAAATCGCACTTTACTTTAAAAAGATACTTAACACTGGGACTGATACACAAAATAAATAAAACAACCAAAACCAAAAATAAAATAAATTCTTAGTCTCCATTAACAATAAATGCACTTGAATAAAAACTAAACAACATAAAACCAAAGTGGAAATAAACACTGCATTCAACCAAAAGAGTGCAGATTATGAAGTCTGTATAGTATATTGCAGTAATCTTCAGTAATCATTAGATTTAAATAGAGAAGACATCCGACTGTCTGATGCAATAGTTCAAACTACAGGATTTTTTACCCCGAACGACAATCTTAGAACGTTCTTCGTTCTGAGATTCTCACCTGTGTTGTGTGTTACGGTAGATCGTTGTTCCGCTCCGATCTAAATCAAGGATTTATCCAGACTGGGAGAGTGACGCAGCCTGTTGAATGTGACCGGTAGCCAATCAGAAAGCGCGGATTCTCCTCCATGGTTTCTGAGGGGAAACACGGAGGGAATCCCGAACAGCTGACACGGTGCAACCCGAAGTCCAGTAGACATCGGAAACAACATGAATGTTTATTCAACAGTTTGTGCAAAGAAAATATCAATAACTAGGGGAGGAGTTGGAGCGAAATTTCTACCAGAAAACCTGGTAACTTTTCAGCTGTTCTCCGTTAACGTGACATAAATAGTTATAATGATTTTCATTCAGTCAGGACTGACACTAGCTACATGCATTGCAGGTAGATTGTAGTAAGGAATCGATTAATGCCTGGTTTCAAAATTAGTGAACTGGACTTATTATTTTGTGTCCATTGTTGGACACAACACGGTTTCGATCGAACCGTTATACCGAGGATTTCTGTCGGCTAATGTGTCTCTCAGGTTTTGATAATGGGCCGACAATCCGCGACATAAGATCGTGCAGCGCGCGCTGGGCATTACACTAAGGAAGTAAGGAAGGGAGAGTTAATGGAGAGCACCGGAGTTGAGCCTTTTTTCATTCAGTGTCATCAACAGTAAGAGAAACAGGCAGGAAGAAACGATATAGCCGATAATTACAATGAGGTCGATAGTTTTAATTTATCGTTCGATTAATTGACTTATCGTTTATCGCGACAGGCCTAGTCGGCTGGTCAACCGCACAGAAGGGGTCTCACTCCCAGAAGGAACAATAGCAGACATAGAGGACAGTTACAAGTATACCACAAGAAAATGGCAACCTCGATGAGGCCACAAGGAAAGGAGCCACAGCTAAATACCTCCAACGAATAAGGCAAGTCCTGAGAAGCCAGCTCAATGGCAAGAACTAAATCCGTGCGATAAACAGCTACGCCCTGCCAGTAATCAGATACCCTGCTGGAATAATTAGCTGGCCAAAGGAGGAGATAAAAGCCACAGATATTAAGACTAGAAAGCTACTAACAATGCATGGAGGGTTCCATCCCAAATCCAGCACCCTGAGACTGTACATGAGACGCAAGGAAGGAGGCAGAGGACTAGTGAGTGTGAGAACCACTGTCCAGGACGAAACAACTAAGATCCATAAATACATCAGGGACAAAGCCTCAACAGACAATGTGCTCAGTGAATGTCTCAGACAACAGGGAACGGAGGTTGAGGTGCCAGAGATACCATCATGGGAGGACAAGCCCCTACATGGGATGTACCACCAGCAAATAACCCAAGTGGCTGATATCAGTAAATCCTACCAATGGCTGGAAAAAGCTGGACTCAAGGACAGCACAGAGGCCCTCATCAAGGCCGCCCAGGAACAGGCCCTAAACACCGATAGAGGCCCAGATCTACCACACCAGACAAGACCCAAGGTGTAGGTTGTGCAAGGAGGCCCCTGAGACAGGGGCCTCCCTGTCTCAGGGTGCAAGATACTGGCAGGGAAAGCGTACATGGAACGACATAACCAAGTGGCAGGCATAGTGTACAGAAACATCTGGGCAGAATATGGACTGGAAACCCCGAGATCAAAGTGGGAAACACCCCCAAAGGTGGTGGAGAATGCCAGAGCTAATATCCTGTGGGACTTCCAGATCCAGACAGACAGAATGGTAATGGTGAACCAACCAGACATTGTCGTAGTGGACAAACAACAGAGGAAAGCCGTTGTGGTAGACGTAGCAATACCAAGCGACTGCAACATGAAGAAAAAGGAGCACGAGAAACTGGAGAAATACCAGGGCCTCAGGGAGGAACTGGAGAGGGCCTGGAAGGTGAAGACCACAGTGGTGCCTGTGGTCATCGGGGCCCTCGGGGCAGTCACCCCCAAACTGGAGCAGTGGCTACAACAGATCCCAGGAACAACATCAGACATCTCAGTCCAGAAATGTGCGGTCCTTGGCACAGCCAAGATACTGCAGGACCCTCAAGCTCCCAGGCCTCTGGTAGAGGACCCGAGCTCAGAGGATAAGAACCACCCGCGGTGCGTGAGAAGGGAATTTTTATTTTATTTTTATATATAAAAAAATGTTATTCAAAATGTTCCCTTATGCAACATTTTGAATAACATGAACTTCCTCAGGGAAATGTTCTGCTTTGTAGTTTTTTTCAGATAGATAAAGGTAGATGTAATGTTTTTCATCCTAAAAAATAGATCTAATTATCTAGGAAGCACCCAGACAGGAAACTGCCTGGTATTGCAGTTTCCTGTCTGTTGATACATCAAAAAGATGTATCAATATTTCTGTCCATAAAATCCCATTCAAGAGTTTTTGGCAGGTCCTCTGAAATTATGTGAGATAGAAAATGAACAATAAGCATCTTATTGTTAAGTGATGCTTAACAATAAGAGGCAAATGGTGGTGATAGTAATATGCTGTGACGATATTTTTCTTCAGGCAATGCAGGGCAATCTTAAAAGAAAAGCTGCAAAATGATTTCTAAAAAGAGGTTAGGGTTAGGTCATTTCTAAATCTGAAAAGCAATAAGGTATTGGTTAAAGCTACAGAATGATTACAGACACCTTAACTCACCTGTTAGATTCTCTGTTTTCAGAAACAGAGCCTGGCTGGTCTACATCAACACTTAGCGAGGCCATGGCGCTGAGTGTTTCAGCCTCGTCTCTCTCAGACTGGCCTGGGGCCACAGGAGAACCTGCCAGGAGCGAGGGGCCACTGTTTTGAGATGCACTCTGGAGACAAGACCAGTGTTTACCTGGAGACAGTCACAAAGACACAGTTGGAGACAGAGATCAACTACATGCTGTGGTGTTTAATGTGAACCATATTGTGATTATTCTTACTCTGGATGTCTATGACTCTCTCCAGGGAGGCGCAGGCTTTTGGACATGGCTTCTCCTGAGGCCACTGAAACCCAGAGTCACACTGAATGATAGACAAAAATCTAATCAATATATCAGTTGTGATTAGTTTCATTGTTTTAGCAATGCAGTTTATTCCACATTTTCTCATGCAAATTAGAGTTGAGTCTGTCTATTACCAGATCTCCCAGGAGGGCAGAGACGCAGGCCTCTGATGCGTCACAGATAGCAGTTAGGTCATGGCCACCCTCGAGCGCCATTACAATCCGCCCACCTGCTAGTCCCATCAGCAGCTGTGTTAGCTTACCAAAACCTGCAAACACAGATTTATCAGGAACCATGTTTGGAAAAAGAAATACAAAAGATGGGTAGAAAAAAAAATACAAAAGATGGGTAGAAAAAAAAAACAATCCCCAATGTTTGTGGGATTGTTACTAAAGCCGTCCTCACATTGTGCAGAAACATTGTAGCCACCCAGAGGAGACTGATGACCTTCCACTGCATCAAAGCCTGCAGACACCAGGACCACATCTGGACTGAACTGCTGGGCAATGGGCATTACCACACTCCTAGACACACAAAACAGGCAAGGTCTTAGAGCATGCTTTTGCCTCACAGTTTAGCTTTCCCACAATTAATTATGACGATATTTACATGGCATGCAGATTATCACGATTTGAAAAAGTATTTTTAAATTATCTCCTTAAGTTCTCAAAATCCAGACCAGCACCATAATTATCCACGGGGTTGTTGCATCTAGGCTAAAAAGTCCAGGTGTGATGTCACCTGACAGAGGACCTTCTTCCACAGATCTGTAAGCTGTCGCCTACATAGCTTATGGCAAACTGCAACGGGACTTCTTATAACTTTCTCTCAACAATTGTGCCATTCTTCTATAAAGTCCAGATTTGTAGAGTGCATGACTATTACTGGGCTATATAGTGATACACTGGTTAGTGTCATTCCCTACCTGTGACCCTGTTAAAATAAGCAGGTACAGTATAGACAATGTTGTTTGACAAACAGTTGTTGTAAATATTCTTCCACCTGAGCTGTGGATCTCTGTTCCTCCTCCAAAGTTGACAAGATTCTTGACTCTGTCTGCATGATTAAATTGAACTGACCAATTTTGTTAAGTGCCTATAGATCAACTAAATAAAAATGTTTATTAATGTCCTGTGACAATAAAAACAATAAAATATTACTTTAACTTTTGTAAAACACTGTGCTAGTAATATCTAAGATACAGAGTTGTTTGCAACCACGAGAACAATATCGTTCACAAACATGTTTCTAAAAATATAGGATCACACGGAGACCTTATTTAAAATAAGTACATCTGGATGGTTAATAGATAAAACTGCTTTAGAAACTCTTAATCACTAAAAAGAAGTAATGCTGGTTTCTTTTATTCTTTTGATTAGATCAACGTGTTGCACTCTCACTTTGATCTAATTTCTCTGTACTGAGACCTGTCTGAGTTATTCAAATATATAAGCAAGTTAATGTTCATTTTTTGTTGCCTCACTTTCTGTTTTGGGAACCCTTCATGTTTCATAATGATAGGACCTTGGGTTGCTTACTTGCTTTTGAGTTTGGTTTAGTTTGATTATTATATGTTTCTTTATCTTCTTTGATTAGGTCAGTCTTGATCTGTGTTATTTCAGTTAAGTTCTTGTTAGTGATTCTATGTTCATTTCTGGTTTCTAGTTATTCTTTAGTGGTAGATTTATTCCCTAATCCCTGTGTACTCTTCCTCACCCCCTGTGCCACTTTCTCTCTCCTGAGTCTACTTCATGCTCTACCCTCACACCTGCAACCTGTTAGCTCATCAGTCTATGTCTTTTGTTCAGAATTCAACCTCTCCAACGTTTAAGCACCATATCATCAGTCACTCCTTGCCAGTTCCTCTCGTCTACTCCTGTCACTTCCCCATTCTGCACAGTGTTATCCTCGTGTCTCCCTGCTGGTTTCTTTTACATATCCTACAAGTATCTGCTGGCTGTGAATAAGTGTAAATACAGTAAGTTTGTTATTTAAGTTGGCAGTAATGACACCCAGTTACGCCAAGGCAAGATTGAAGGTTAATGTGGCTTTGGTGTGTAAGTTTGCCAAAACAATGTCAGACAGCATCATTGTTCTAATGTATCATTGCAGCGTAGTATGAGTTGGTGTTGGTTTTCAGAGTTATCCAGGTATTTCCTAAATGCTTCAATTTTAACAGTTTGGAACGCTGTATACTAAATGTGTAAGGAAATGTTTACCTGAAAGCAGTGAGGTATTCCACATCACCCATAGGAGGCTCTACTCCTCCAGTCCATGCTATATTTACATTAAAGCCAGCTCCTGCACCTGAGCCCACCTGCACAGAGCAAGCAGAGATACATTTAAAAGACAGCAGTTTTATGTTGATTATTTTTGATAATTACAGTTCTGAATAAAAATGTATGTTTTGGTTACACCACGTAATTGAAAACAGTGGTATATTTGATAAATGGTAAATGGATGATCCCTGGGTACTAAACAAAAATCAAACAAAATGTAACCAAAGTTTTGACTGGGTTACAAAGACTAAACAATTGAATAAATACATTCCTCCTCTGGTGCTCCACTGCCAGGAAAGAAGTTTCCATCATCATAGCGATGCAGAGATATGTAGAGCATATTGGGATCATTGTAGAAGGCCTGCTGGGTGCCGTTGCCATGGTGTATGTCCTGCCGTGACAGTTCACATCAGAGGCAAGGTCAGTGAGATGCTTGGATACTATAAGCAGTTGAATAGGTCAAGGTTTTATCCCCTTCTATTTTTGACACATGTAGTCAAAAATACATGTGTATTTTGACTACACATGTATAGGTCAAGATAAAGCCTTGACCTATTTTAAAATTAACATGAATTAGTAGAACATCTTCTGTATGTGATGTTTATGTTTTTATGCTTCTCACCCAGTCCACAATGAGGATCTTCCCCACACCAAGCTTCTGTTGCAGCAGCTTGGCAGTGATGGCTACTGAGTTGAAGAAGCAGAAGCCCCTGTATCCACACAAACAGGCACAGATCTGTCAGAACCTAGACTTGCAGATCTGATAAAACATGTAGATTATTTTAAAAATAAAGAGGCACTGACATGGCTGTGGATTCCTCTGCATGGTGACCAGGTGGACGCACAACTGCAAAGCCATTCTGGTAGAAAAATATACACTTGAGAGTAATGTTCAGTTCGGATGGTACATGACTTTAAGGAGAATTTTTGTGTGTGCTACCTTCAGCTCCCCTGCGGCCACCTTAAAGGCCAGCTCAATAACTGAGCCCACTGCCATGCGAACTGCTGCTGATGAGTGCATTTCATTCCACACAGTGTCACTGTCCACCTGCAGAGGGCAGCATGGAGCTTAGGTTAAGACCTCTGAAAGAGGTTAGATAAACACAGAGTATAGAGAGCCTCACCCCTATTCCTCCACAGGGCAGAACTGCATACATCTTCTGACTGATAGGACCTGAAAAAGAACATGAACAATCCTCTAAAACCTCCCGACAGCAGCAGGGCTGAAACAGTTCATCAGCTTAATTGTAATGAATCAATAATTGAAACAATCAATAAATTTATCAGTTGAATAATTGTTAACTGAAGGAAGCAGACTCTGAAACATGTCATTTTCTGAAAGAAACACCCTCACAGCACTAATTAAAACAATTCCATTAAAAAAAATGTAAAGTTTTGCATTTAACATAAAAACCTTGATATCCAGAAATGACAGTTTTAGCTCCATTTGGTTGAAATTCTAAAAAAAAATAATCTATTAAATTCTTTTGCTGTACTTAATGCAGGTATAAATTGGTTACTAAAATAAAAAAATCACCATTATTGGCCTTGGACGTATTGATGTTAAGTCCAGCAGAAAGGCCTGAGATTTCGCATGCTGATGTTAGAAGGAATTTTTAGCTGCAGATGCATCCTTTGCTACAGATGACTAGACGTTCACTGAACAAGCTGTTGTTGCATTTTAGGCAATAAAATGTTTATTTTATTATTTTAAAAAGGAATTTAATTATTAGTTTTTTTGCATAACTCAATGTATTTTTAATATTTTATTAAAAAGGTTAAATGGTTCAATAAAACATTCGCAGAATGTTCAAATTTTTTTGTCCAACTAATTGATTAATGGTCAGAATGATCAATCGATTAATTAATTTACTAATGACTAACTAACTAAATGATAGTTGCAGCAGTAATCACCAGACACAAATATGGAGGCACAAACTACTGGTATCTTATCTACGTAAGAACTACTGCATAAGATAAGTATGAAACTGAACATAGACTGAGGTAGACTGATACCCAGAAGCTTCTTGTGGTCCAGTTTGTGCCGATTGAGTGGGCTGGTTCCATACAGCAGGGTGTGGAACTCTGAATGGACCGACTGGATTTCATCTAGAGATGCTTTTCTCCCACGAATCCTCTGCTCACACACAGGTGGACAGACAGAGAGAGAAGCTTGGTAACATCCTTACTTATGTAGGTAAAAGCAATCCAGTGAAAAGCCTGCCATATGCACCGATCAGAAACCTTTGCGAGCACAAAGGTCACACTTCCAAACTTGTTGGTGTGTGACTGTGTGTACCTCACAGCGGCTCAGTAAGCCTGTTTCCTGCAATCTGGACCAGATGCTTTGGACTCTCCCAGCATGCTCTGGGTGAATGTGCGCATTGCCACAAACACATTGATGTTTCAGCATCAGGCTGTCATACACCAACCCTGCAGACAGGCAAAGAGAAGGGGCTACTGTCAACTCAAGCATTGTTATGGTGCCCTGCATAAGTATTCACAACATTTTTTAACAGCAATTAAACAGAAAAGTTTAATTGCGAGATTTTAGGTAAGAGACCAACAAATATTTGCAACAAATGAGAATAAATGAAATAATAAATATCTAAAGATTCACCTTCTCACATATAAAGCACTTAATAACCAAGTTCCACCATATATCAGACATCTGATTGTTCCATATGTTCCTAACAGAGCACTTTTCTGCAGCTTTACAACTGGTTCCCACAAGCTCTAAAAGTAGAAGTAAATCCTTTAGCTATCAGGCTTCTCTCCTATGGAACCAGCTTCCAGTTTTAGTACGTGAGGCAGTCTGTGATTAAAACTTTCTTTTTGATAAAGCTCATAGTTAGACTGTTTTAGGTTAACCTAAAATATATATTATATATTATATATAATATATTGCTGTAGTTATCCTGCCATGGATTTGGGCTACTGGAGGGCAACTGACCACTTTTTCTCACTTTGCTCACTTTGCATTATTTGCTGTTATTTCAACTGTAAACTTTTGAACATTTTACCTGGTGTAAAAATGTGCTGCAGCCACGTAAACTTTCTTTGTAGACAATCACAAACTAAAAAGTGCTAAAACTCACCTAAAAACACTGAAACCTGACTCCATTCAGTGTTATCAAACCCAACATTTTTTTAAGATTTTAATCTTTTATGAAACTGAACTGTATTTAGACAATGACATAACACAGACTGTACTCTATTTCCACCAAATTGGGAAAAACCTCACTGGAATGTAAATACTAAATGTCCTCAGTTTTTGTGCCATAAAGATTTAACACATTGCTCTGTGCGCCAAACCGCATCAAATGCATGTTATCTGCAGGGGAATTTCACTCTCACTGTAAAAGAAAATGGAGTCAGATCAGCAAATTAACTCCAAACAGGTCAAGTTTGATTGCTCTAAAGTTGGTTGCACAAAGGTGTGCTGCGCAATTGTGGAACATCTTGGAACTAACCTGATGGAGAACATTGCGAATTGAAGGATTTGGAGAGAGCTTGTGTTCAGAGCCCATATTGATCTGCTGGGAAATGTTGATGATGGTTTATTAACATTTAGATTGCACAGACTGATCATCCTAGAGCTCTGAGCAAAACTTAAAGAAGGAGCCGTGTGTTACTGGTGATGTGCAGCTGGAGCTGCTTACAGGTTGTGATAGTTATTTCTCAACCTGTCAGAAATAGGTTGAGAAATGACCTCATGCCAACTTTGTGAATGTGCCTTTATGACTAGAAAGCAGCTCCATTCTGAAAGTTTACAACATATATGCCCTAAGGTGCCTAATAAATTTAGTGGCAGGTTGGCCACTAAATTTATAATAAATGATTATAATTCTTCTATTTAGCATAAACATCCACATCCCCTACTCACCATAAAAGACTCTCTGGCATGCTGTCTGTCTTTAAGTCCTGGCTGAATGCTCTAAGGTTCAAACAAGCATTTGCACTTGGATTACTCAGCATTCTTTATTTTTTTTTTCTATTTGGATTTTTTTCCTGTAAAATTTACTGATTTTATTTTTTGTGAGGTGACCATGTGTGGCCTGAAAGGTCCCTTTTAAAAATATATATAATTATTAATATTAGAACTACTTATACTACTACAAGCAAGTTGTAATTTAAGTACTGTATATTTATAGCAGATGGCCACTTGTACTGAGCCAGGTACCGATTCTGCTGGAGGTTTCTTGCTGTTAAAGGTGATTTTTTTTTTTCCCTCTGCACGGTCCCTGCATGCATGGTCAGAATGAGAGATTGATGTAAAGTCAAAGACACAATCCAAACTATTGTCACTACGTTTCCGTCCAGCAGGAGAGAACGCTGAAAGTCATTGACTCCATCTGCTGGATTTCCTTAGATAGAAACTATGAACTACTTTAAATAATTAATGGAGCATACTATACTGTTTGATCATTGGGATAAATTGGAATATATGTGTGATTGAATTGAAATTATTTATTTTTTGTTTGTGAAGTGCATTGAGACACCATCCAGAGGATCCCAAAGCACTACATACCTCATTCACCCATTCACACACACATGGCGGTGAGCTACATCATAGCTGCTGCTGTGCTGACAGCAGCATGGCCACCGGCTGTAGGCAAGGCGAGTGAAGTGACTTGCTCAAGGACACAATTACAGAGGCAGACGAATCAAACCAACAATCCATCAATTACAGGATGAACTTCTTACACATATAACTTGTCAATTTTATTTAGTTGTGGAGTTTGACTAGACCACTATAGCACATGAATATGCTTTGATCCAAACCATACATGTTAGTTCTGGCAGTATGAAGTCAAGACAGCAGCTCCTTCAAGAGTTTGTTGGACAAATACCATGTTGTGTACTCTGCTAAAGAAACTATTTCTTTGTACCAGAAACTTGATTTTTAAGGGAATTTGATCAGGGGGAAGATTAGATTCAATGTAAAACAAAGAAGTTCTCCACATTTGTTGCATATATGGATTGTTTCTTGGTGGACAGCTGCACCTTCCTATGACTAATCTAGCAAAAACAGCCTAATGCTTGCATCAAGTCAATGAGAACCGAAAAAGTATACATGTCAGTTTGAAGACTATTTCGTACATGAAAGTGAAATAGATCAGGATATAATTAAATATTACGAACAAGGACATGTCACAAAATATCACACACTATGGGCTTGTTACTAGGCAACAAGCCCAAAGGCTTACAGAATCTGGACTGACACCAACCCACACGTATCCAGTTAGAAACCAGATGTGCATTCCTAAAAATACATCAATAAATAAGTAGGAATCTGACCCGTGGTGAAGAGGTGTTTGATGGGGTTGACAGCAGTTGCAGGGGATGACTTGGCTCTTCCCAGAGGTCTGTGGGGCAGCGAGGATGAAAACACGCTGAGATGCTGCAAGGACTGCTGGGAAAGAGAGGGAGAGATGTTCTGATTCACTGCAGGATGATTCACAAATCAGCCCATTCATTGCAGAGGAGGAAGAGTGTGTGCATAGTTGTATGGAAGCTTAAAAAGAGACACGTTGCTTAAAACCACACACACACACACACACGCACACACACACACACACACACACACACACACACACACACACACACACACACACACACACACACACACACACCAAGAGATAAGAGTATAATTCAAAGCTGGCTTCATTCATAAAGCTATGCTGTATAACATGCTGAAACCAATTGAGAAAAATTGCTGCCACTCGAGCCCATTTAACCCATCACCAACCCCTTCACTCTCCTGTGTGGGTGCTGTTACCCAACTTGTGTGTGTGTGTAGGTGCGTGTGCGTGTGTAGGTGTGTGTGCGTGTGTGTGTGTGCACATATTTGTGTGTGCGTGTGTATGTGTGCATGTGAGATTTCAAGGATTTTGTGAGCACTGCAGTCATCCACACATACACACAAAGATGCGAGCATATATTTTGAAGTGGCTATATATAGGAAGGTGTTGCAGCACTCCCGGCTGCGCATTGAGTGACTCATCATGTGTGGGTGGACACTCAACACACACACTTCAAGACATACAGAGACACACACACACACCATTGAGTCCAGTGGTTGAGTCACCACATGGTGATGTAAATGCAGCGTCAATGCGTGTCAATGTGTATGTGACACGCATTGATGTGTCACATACACGTCAAATGTCATGGTTCAATTTTGAATATGCATGGTCTTTCATCATTGCCAGTGTTACCCTAAAGATTTTTTAAAGAGTTCTTTAGCACAGCTATGTTTTCTAAGGAACCTTGCAGAGGCCACAAATTTTTCTCAAGCGACATCAGTAAACGCCCATAAAATCACCTTTAGGTGTGTGTCTCTCTACAAGCTTTTCATATCTAATGACCTAACAGTTCTTGCTCATTGTTCTTTGTAAAATAGTTCAATTGTCATCAGATTGGATGGATTTCATCTGCAATCAACATGTGTTGATTGCAGATTGCACATATCTAAGTTTAGATATGTGCGATGAACCAATGGCGCATTCTAGAACATGAACATCATTTTACCAAAACCATTCCACTGTTAAGTTTTCTTGATCTGCTAGAAACGGATCATCCACCCACTGTCTTAAAACTTTGGTATCTTTTGACTGTTTTTCTTAAATGTTCGTGCTTTAGACAGAAAATCCCCGCAGCATAATGCTGACTCCACTGTAGTTCACCATGGAAATGGTATGTATGGATTTCAGCAACATACAGTATCTTGCTAAATAAGTTCAAATTCGGTCTGACCCAAATACAGTGTGAACACACTGTGCTTGAAAGAACTTTCACTGTGCAAAAGAGCCTCTATATGTATACTCAGATGGAATTACTCAGAAGTGGACACAATTTAGTAATTCATTGTACAGTGAGGTAAATCAATCCAATGTGCTTTTCTGGAAAAAACGACCCCAACCAGGATGATAACAACACTGAAATGAAAACAGGTTTTAAATACTCTGATTTTCATTTGTTTCCACTGCTTTTGCTCAAAAAATGGAAAATGACCTGTACTCGTATCACTCTTTATCAAGTCCAGAGGATTCCCAGAGTGCTTCACACATTCACCCATTCAGACACACTTTCACATGCTGATGATCCCAAGCTACTGGATATTAACCACAACTACCCTGGGGCAGTCTGACAGAAGCAAGGCTGCCGTGCACCGGCGCCCCCTGTTGGGCCCTTTGAAGTGTCTTGCCCAAGGACACAATGACAGAAGCTTTCTTTGTGCTTCTGTCACAATTCATTCCCACAATAGGAATGATTTGCAGTTTAAAGAAAGAAAAGTATTAACTCCATGGAGATAACGGACATGAACCCATGCCTGGATATCTTACAGCAAACATTACTGGTTGTATCTCTTTGCTTATACATCGCAGCGAGGCAGAGAAATATTTGAAAGGTGACGGTTTAGTCTCACTTCCCTGTATCACTTCATCACTTACAGACAGGCCCAAGCCAATAAGAAAGAAAAAGTAAGAAGGAAAGAAAAAAGGAATATGGATGGATGGAAAGTTCAGTTCATACTAATCCAAATATATTTTGTTTTTATTTCATTTTTAGCTTCACCTGTAAAATTACTTAGCCAATTTCAGACTTCTCCAGAATATTCCAGACTGCCATAGGATTGTGTCAAAGACTTTGGAATGAATGTATTTCTTCAGTGACATTTTCACACCAACCTGTATGTAGCTGCCCCTTTCCTCTTCCTCACTCTCCCTGAGCTGAATTACATCATCATCCTCTTCATCTTCATCTAGCTCACTCTCCGTGCTCTCGCCTTTGACCTGGAGAACCCTGGATTCCTCCTCCCCCTTCAGGTGGCTGGCCAGTCGCTCAGATGAGTGGCTGCTGTCGTCTGATCCCTCTTTCTGCAGGCTACATGCCACAGAAAACATGGCAAATTCTTACACTTAAAAAGCAACAGTTAGGGACTTAAAAGATTTTAGCTTGGATTTCTAAAAGCTTTCACTGCACCTGTTAGGAGCCGGGCCTTCATCTTCCTGCATGTCATTGGTCTCTGTTAGCTCCTCCTCCGTCTCCTCAGGGTGAGTGGGTGGAGGTCTTGGGAGGTCTCCCCCTTTCGATAACATCTACCAACCACATATTGTGTTACTGTGCAGACCTATAACAGGTCATGCTCGAGGTATGTGAAGTGGTCTACCTTGTAGTGTTTCTCCAGGAAGTGCTGGTGCTGCTGTTGGACCACCAGCTGCTGCAGCGCCTGGGGCGACTGGGGTAAAGGGGCGCTCTGTGTGCGAGCCAACGGTCGGTGGCGGGGCAGCTTGTTGACGGGCCGCATTCCAGTGGCTACACCTCTCTCTGCAGTAACCAGTGGTGACTGACTGTATATGGGCACTGAGTGTGTGGATGGTCACAGGACAAACATAGTAAGAATTGTATTCTGCTTTGAAAATGTCTGTCCAGTTTGGTGTTAGTCTTACCTAACATAGCGGTCTGTTGTCGGGCCTGCTCAAGCAACAGGACATGTTGCAACAATGAGGAATGAGCTGAATGAGAGCCGGAGGGTGGAGTCTCCACATCATGTGCTGCACCTGCACAGGAACCACATCAATTCTTCTGACACTTTACATGAAGCGGCTTTCACAAATATTTATACCCCGAGACTTTTTCACATTTTGTCACATTACAACTGCCAACTTAGTTTACTCATTCCATGTGTTATGCGCTAAATGTAGAAGGAAAACATAATACATCCATCTATCCATTGTGCATAGCTGTTTATTGGCGCAGGTAGGGAGGTGGAAGAGCTACACCCTAGACATGTCAGCATTCCATCACAGGCAAACAGAGACAAATAATGGTCCACACCAAACTCATAATTACAATTTAAAGAGACCAACTGGTTGAGAAACCTCGTGTTTCTCAACCAGTGGATTCCTTCTACTGCCCTTAAAAACCTGATGGTTTTTAAGGGCAGTTTACAAATAAAAATCTCAATAGCTATGTGTGCATGTGTATTCAGCTGCCCTGAGTCAACAATCTTTTGTTGCAATTACAGCAGTAAGCCATTAGGAGTACTGCATGTCTCCAAATCTACAGGCTGAAATTGTTTTTGGCCAGTTATTTTCTCTCTGGAGTTATGCAGCACCTACAAAATTACAATAAGTTTTTTACCTCCACGTTTGAAAGATGTTCCCCTCATATGACCCGATAGTTTCATATGAGGTAATAGCATTCCATGGCTGGTTTGGTGCCTTCACTGTGCCATACTTACTCTATGTTCAGATGACAAATTAAACAGAATTCAATTCAACTTGGAATATTGTTTTAGAACCTAACGCTCCTTTAAACAACTGGACCCCAGTCACTACTCATATAACTTTTGAATGCAGTTGTTTCTTGTGAATGTTATTTATCAGAGTTAAAGTGGCTGAATAAAAATCTAGATTACACTTTTCAGATTGTTTTTAGTAAAAACAAACACAAAAAATCAAGAAATAGACAAAGATTTTTTTCATAAAAGGGGGGAAAAATAGAAAAGGTTCAATGGATATGAATACTTTTTCAAGGTACTGTAGATGCTGATCACCTGGTTAAATTGCGTGTGAGTGTTACCTGCTGGTAGGGAGGAAGTGGAGAGAAACTTCCCAGTTAGAGCTCCTCCCCCTCGTAAGGACTGGATGGCCTGACGCTCTACTTCCTGCTGGGTGGACAGTTTCTGGGGTGGCTGGAAAGAAGAGACATTTTTATGTAATTTTTGTAATCAGTCTACATTATCTGTGATGTCACGTTGAGAAGCAGTTAATGGAAAGATGACAAATTATTCCAAAGATTAGGAAAATAAATCAAGTGGGAAAAGTTGCTGTCAGACAGCCAGGTCATGAGTCTCACAGGTAAAACTAACACTAATCTTTTCACTGAGTCAAAAACATCTGGTTGTTCTCTGCAGGACAATCCACAAACATAAATTGCAAAGATGACCATGTCTATCATGGACTTACTGTGATGTGTGTGTTGGCCGGGAGGCCTAGGGAGATATTGGGCAGGGAGGGTGAGGTGTAGAGGCTAAGAGGACTCAATGTCCCATCGGCCCCCAGAGTCTGATGGAGAGATCTCAGCTGTAAGATAAACACAGAAGCCAGCTGGTTAGAAAATTCAATGCTAAATGAAAATCTCATTTCCTCTTTTCCAATGTGTCAGTGACAGTAGATCCTTTAGTCTTTAAAGATATGCAATTTATTGTTTTCATCCTCAAAAAATAGCACTTGTACGGAATTTTTTTCTTTTGCATTCCCTCACAATACTGTACTGCTGAGTTACGCAGCATAATTGAATACTGTAAGCCTTTCTTGTGATGGCCGCCGTACTTCCTGCCTTAATAAGGTTATGTGAGGTTTTTCCATGAATGTTAATATCTGTTTGTGAAATATCTGAAGTTTTATATATTTTCTTTAGGATAGAAAGGCACTAAGAACCTATGATATAAACAGAAACGTTCTGTAAGTAGGAAAGAAATAAAAATACATCCTAATTTAGACTATTTCTGAGTTATTATCGCGGGGTAATCAGTCATCTGACAGTTTTGATTGTGTCTGTTGTGTTCATAGTCTGAATGGTTTATAGAGCTGCTTTCAGTGCTGATCCATTTTAAACATGCAGTAAATAAATAGATTTTCAATCAGTGTTTTGCACCAAAGAGTTAATATTAATAAACATATTTTCACTGAGGCTCCGTAAGAGCCATGTGAATCAAATAAGTAATGATTGATATGACAGGAGCACGCAGCTTTGACACCTGGTGGTGTGTGTGTCGATGTGGGCGTGATGTCATCAAGTATGAATTGAAGGTTACTGGCCTGCTGGCTTTGTGTGCGTGAGGAAGCGGTGAGCGGGGAGGTCAGTCCTTGCAAAGTTTGGAGCCTGATAATCAAAATGGATTAAATCGATAATTATGACAGAACAAAGAAATGGTTTGGAGTTGATTGATACACAGACAGATGAGATTCCCCGAGTTAATCCAGTGCGGCCCTTTACCGTCATTAGTTTGCCGTGTTTTATAATAATAAACCGTGTTTATTATTATTATTATTATTATTATTATTATTATTATTATTATTATTATTATTATTATTATTATTAAGTCTTTGGTGCAAAAAACTGATTGAAAATCAATTTATTTACTGCATATTTATGTCTATTAAGGTTTAAACCATTCAGACAACAGAGACACAGTCAAAGGTATATCATAGGTTCTTAGTGCCTTTCTATCCTAAAGAAAATATATAAAACTTCAGATATTTCACAAACAGATATTAACATTCATGGAAAAACCTCACATAACCTTATTAAAGCAGGAAGTAAGCCTTTCTTATGGTGGCCAACGAGGGTGAAGTGTCTTGTCCAAGGGCAAGAATTTAACCAGCATCTCACTGACTGAGGCTCTAAATCCTACGTCTGCCGCAATGTTCAGTTTTGGGTGCAGTTTTCTTGTGTCTAAAGATAATCTCAGTCATTGTTGAGATGATCTATCAAACCAATTTCTACTTTAACACTACATCATCTACCAGCAGGCCATTTTACTGAAGTATTTATACAAGGGGAGTCTTATGTATGCATTGTTTGCATCATCACATATGTTGTAGTTGCTAACTCTCAGCCATTTCAATTATTAGATATAATTTTCCATTCCAAATGGCCTGTTTTATTTTAATAAAAGGTATTTAGGAAACTGACTCTATGCAACCATATTTCTGGAAATGTTTATTACAAGATGTTTTTCACAGATGGTCATATCAGAGTCACTTTATACTTTTCATTCTTAATCCTGAAATTAGACATTTCACATTTGTCTAACAATACTTAACGACTACTTAGTATCAACACTTAGTATCAATATCTCACAAAGATATTCTAAGCCAGACCACATGGTTCAAGTAGCAAACATTGACAGCTAAAATGAATTCCAAAATTCAAAGATGTCCATCAGAAATGCACAAAATGACAACAAAAAATAAAAAATAACACTGAAAACATCTTATTAATGTGTCTTTGTCACCATCACATTTGCTGAGTCAGAAACTAAGAGTGAAATCAATCTGTCCCGTCGTGCTTGAACCATCTGTAACCAGCAACTGTCTGGCCATCGAATTGATTCATAAGTAGAATGAAGTCTGAATTTGATCATTTAATTTATGTCTTTTAACTACTGTGTTTTATAAAAATAAAATTACATTTTACACACTGAAAAATTTTAATAAATGTTTAATTTTTATTAACATTTTCAGAAAATATTATGACAAATGAATATTATGACACAAAATATTATTAATTATATTTGATCAATAAGTGGAACATACATTGTTCTTCATAATTAATGTCATTAGTAAATTCTGTAACCAAATAATTTAAATTAATAGAAAAAAACATTATTTCTTAAAACTGGTCCATTGCTTTAATTTTTAATGAAACACTCTGAGGGTGTAAATCTGTAATGAAGCTTTGAGTTGTAGGAAAAACAGTTCATGATAAAACAGACTGACAAAGCAAAAAAGTCAAGAAAAAGAACTTCTTTAAATGAAGCTTGTGCATGTTAAGCTGTGATTCTGCACCTCGGTTTGTATGTTGGGGACTGATCCCGTGTTACCATTGGCGATGGCCGTATTGGAACTGTTGGGGCTGCTGGGACCTGAGCCAGGAGCACTGTTACAAAGGGAGGACACTAGGACAAAAACACAGAGAAAAGCTTAAATGTTGCTGATCCAGCTTGTCGAATTTTTCCATTTACTCTCCTGTAGAAATGACAAAATCTTTGTTTACCTGATATCTCAACAGCCCTTTTCTTGAAGGTGCTGATGACAGTTCCATCCTTCCTGCGCAACAATGGAGAGCTGCGCCTCTCTGCCACTTTCTGCTTGAGTCTAGATCGAACCTTCAAGTTCGGCTCTGAAACTGAAAGATTCAGATACAGAAGGAGACACATGGGGGACCTTAATTTCATGCAGTGATCAACATCTTTCGGCCATTTAAAGCCATATCTCCTATTCATTTAAGGCCACAGTTGCTTGCCACAAAGATTGCAATGATTGGAGTGGCAGAAAACATTTCAAGACAGTGTCTTGTGTAAGTATTCAGATGTGTTGAACCTTTCTACATTCTGTCATTTTACAAACACATAACAAACACACATGTATATGAAAAACTACCAAAGAATGGCAAAAGTTTCAGTCTCTGGATGTGCAAAGCTGGTAGAGACATATTCCAAAAGACCTGCTGCTGAAACTGCAAAAAAAGGTAATCCTGCAATGCATTCAGAGGGGCATGCTCAATTTTTCAGAGTTTGAAAAACATGACTCGTTTTTCACAATTGTCCACTATTCTATGGAGGTCTGAAGGTCCCAGTAAAATACATTGAAATTTATGGTTATAAGTTCAAGAGGCATGTATATTTTTAAAGGCACTGTTCTGTCAAAAACACTGAATTGTGCTAAATGTTTCAAGGTTTCAGACATTGAACCTTGTGTCTTCAGAGTCTTTCCTTTTCCTCCATAATAGATGCTTCCTGGACTACCTCTGCAGTGATGAGTCACAGTGAATCACCAACCAGTCAAACTCACACAAAATAATTCATTCAGTAGTGTCTTCTGGTAACTATATGTCTATATATGTTTGGGGTAGTAAGTAAGTAAATATAGTACACACACATTAATGTAAGCAATAGTGATGGGAATCTCTGCTCTTTTCAGAGTTCTCAATGAGGAACCAGCTCCTGTCATTCACTTCATAGAGGGCTCTTATGGCCGAAACGTTTGTGACTGAATAATCATATCAATAATCATTTATTAGGGATGGAACCCCTGGTCTCCATCACACTGACCCATCACTAGTAAGCAAGTCTATAATGGTCTGCTAAAAAAATAACTGTTCATCAATATGGTGGAAAAAAGTTATCTACTAAAAATTAGAATGTCATGAAAATCAGAATTGTCATGAAAATGATCAATTCAAGCTGATCGTGTTTGATCAACCTCCGAAACCGGCAGCAACTCAAGGTGGTCACTTGTTGTCTGAACTATTTTTTTCCTAATTTTGTTTTCATAAAAGTGTCGGTCAGATCATTATGTTTGAAAATATTCGATGCAACTATTATGTTTGATGCAATCGTACAGGGTGTATTTAAGGCCCCTGTTTAGTAAGGTAGGTGTATTCTTACAGTGGGTTTGGTGCTTACTGGGCTCTGACAGGATGTACAAACACATGCAGAGGCAAAAAGACAATGATGATGTTAATTCATTTTTAATTATTTTTCCAACTTGTTAACTCATGTTAATGGGAAATTATGCAACACAAAGGAGCAGATCTGTGCTGAGAAGGCGATGGCTGTCATCAAAACTGATGTTATTATATTGCTGTTTTATAACAGTCCCTTTGACACTTATTGATAAATAATGCTGATACATAATCACCATTAATATATCAATAATGCAGATTAATTGAACAATAGAGCTGAATGTTAACACTGTGTTGAATGTGTTTTTTGTTAATCTGACTGAAAATACTGTCTTAGCTCAACCAGGAACATCAAGATTGCAGGATTTTTTTCTCTCCATAGAAATAGCATCTGGTCTAACTTTCTGTAGAGGTGTGATACTTTCATGGAGGAGGGCATCTGCTGACATAACTTTTTACTTTTCACTCCACATCTGCTCTTCTTATTCTTTTTTGTGCATCTGCTCTGTCTTCTCAAACCCTCAGTCAGACATGGCAAATGACTGATTTGCCATGTCATTTGCCTGGAAGAAACCATAGCAAAGCATGGCTGGCTAGTCTGAACCTAGCAGAGGTTCAGACTAGCCAGCAGCAAATAGCAAGCTCTTGGTGGAACTGCATATTAACGGTGCTCATTATAGAAGTTACTTCTCAGTGCAACGCTGGTAAAATATTGTTAATAGGTTAATAGAGAAGCAACGATACGTTGAAGGTGCAGTGTTGGAAAGAGCAAGAGTTTCTTAAAGAGGCAAAGGCCCAATTTCAAGAGGTTAAATTATGAAGTGACATTTCTTTTTAAGCCAAACCTGACACAGCATTTTTATAACAACTGCAGTTAACATAGTTGCTTGATTTTTCTATAAAATGGGACTGTGTGCCTGGAAAACATATAATATTGCCTCTTTAAACTAATTTGAGCAATTAACAACTTGATACACTGTTCAATAACATGAATCAACTGGAATGTATGTGTGACTGAATTGAATTCGCTTCTTTTGTAAAGTGCCATGAGACGACATTTGTTGTTAATTGACACTATGAAAATAAAACTGAACTGAAGTGAGCAACTTTGTATAAAGACTGCATGTTATAGTCCCAGTCTCTGCAGCACACTGTCTCACCTGTCTTCCGAAGTGGGAAGTCGTCTTTACCCTCGTAGTTTCCGAGAAGAGGGGGGAGTTTGTAGGAGGGAGAGGTTCCTGGGGTGTTGCTCTGAGGGGGGGAGCTTTGCTCTAGAGACGTGTGCTGGCCTCCCCTGCAGTTACAAACACACACATTAGATAACTGACACCACTACTAATGCTGACTTTGTATTAACGTTCTTTGTATACGTTTTCTTGAGTTCATTATTTTCTGGAAACATTTGCTGTTACAGTAAAAGCATGAAATTAATTCCACCATGTCTCTTCATCCCGTAATTTTCTCCTACAGTAAAGTTAATGCTGAATGCTGAATGGGTTTAGGCAAAAGCTTCTGATACTAACAGCAGACCTTTTCTCTTTCAGGCCAGTGAACTGTTACCAGAAGCTCCCGGGACATCTGAAACTGACAAAACGTGGCATTAACTCACTGCAGCTCCTCTGAGGTGATGAGGCTTTCCTACATCTGGGCACTTTTACAAACTTGAAGCAGTGATACTTTTTGGAACAGACTTCCGACATGAAGACGAAAGTCAAATGACAGCAGGTTTAATGGTGTGATGACAAGTAAATTTGCAAATAAATGAACACTGGCCACATGAGGAAGTCAACAGAAAAATTCAGTCACTTCTCCTCTGGTAACGGGCCGCAGCTGAGAACAAGAAAACTAGAAAATAAATCTAACTGTAACAAAGACTAACCAAATACTGGACCTAAATAATAAAAATAATAGATAACTGAAGTTACTATCTTTGGAATTAAAAAAGAACTACATCAATGCACAGTTTCAGTTATCACAACAAAAAACTACTCAGAAAGCACACGATGGTAATTCAACATTGAATTTCAGTCAGAATGGTTGATTTTTTGTTGAGGTCGACAACTGAAGGTGGATCAACCATCAAACAATCATCCAATTGTAGCCAAGTAAACCAATGTTGAAAAGATTGAAAATGTCTTGGTGAAAATTGAATGGAATGAGTCTAACGGATTTGAAAAAAAAAAGCCACAGCAAATGAGTGACATAATCAAAATTAAAGGCCTGGTCTGTTGGCTTAATAGTTTTTTAGCATGTTGAACATAGATAAAGGTCAAACTACCAAAAACGTTTACCCCGTTCCCCCTGTAAAGAAAATAGGCCATTCTCACCAGCACTTTGAGGAGAAGGAATGGTTGAGTCCTCCTGGACCAGGTTCTTTCTTACTGAGAAGAAACTCCTGAAGCTTCAGCTTCACCTCTGTGCTGGCAATGGCACCTTCCATAACACAAACACATGCAGACAGCATCAGGATGCTACACTCTATGTACATCAACATGTACATTTCAGTGTAGTCACTGATGGGAGCATTCTTCCCTACTCTCTTTCCCCTTCTCTTTGTTTCTCAGCAGCAACAGTTGTTGCTCCAGTCTCTGTTTTCCTGTTCTTCGTGTCTTTGTTGCTCCAGTTTTCTCTTATGCTCCAACTCCTGCTGCCGCTTTGCTGCCAGCAGCTCCTGTTGTTGCTTACACACATACAAACACGTTTTACTTGGGTTAAAGACCCAGAGATGAGTGATAAATCATTAAAGCAGTGACTATAAAGAGAGTATGAGCTACCTTTAAGTGTTCTTGCAGCTGGACTTCGTGCTGCCTTGTTAACACTTCATGTTTTTTCTGAAACTCCGCAAATAGCAGCTGCTTCTGGAGTTCCTGTTGCTGTTTGAGAAGCACGAGTTCCTGCTGAAGCTGCTGCTCTCTCAAGGCTGTATCCACTGCTCCTCCACCAGACACAGAGCCCAACCTTGGCTCTCTCCTCAAGTCCACTGGGCCTCCGCCTCCACCTAGGCCTTCTCCAGGAATACCGCCTGGTCAAAAAGCAAGACATCACGGTCAACTTTCCTCCCTCTTTAACTTTACACAGTTTTCTACAGCACAACTGATCTGGGATTTTATGTAACAGAAGAACACAAAATACCTTTATTAGAGAGTAAAAGGAAAAACATAAATAGTTTCAAGCTAAAAACCAGAAAAAGTCCCTTGACGTCAAGCTTCAGTAAAGCCATTGTTCACTTCCAATTACAGATGCTGTATGCCTATGCCAGTTTTCCTGTTAGCCAAACAACTCAAGCTCACTCAGACTGGGTCAACAGCATCAGTGAACTTATTCTCACACAAGATTGAAAAAATGTTTGGAAGTCTGCCAAAGCCATTTAAGGGGACAAAAAAATTCAACTTTTCAAGTTACATGCTAAACAATGTCTGGATGAAGTCTACCATTATTTCATGCTGAAAACACCACCCAAAAAGTAGAACACTGTAGTGGAAGCATCATACTTTGGGGATGATTTTTACTAGCAGTGACATTAGCTGCATTTCCATTGCAGATGTGTGCAAATATTTGTCTCGATTCTGCTAATATTGAAAGAACAAAATTCTGGAATTGACATTTCCAATAAAATCACACGTGAATAAGCTTGTTCATGTCATTAAAATTATGGCAGCGATGGATGTAAAGAATTACCTTATTCATAATTAAGTCATGGTGCTAGTGCTCGCCATCTATCAGCTATCAGAGGAGACGTCTGCGTTTTATTCAGGAGGAGCGACAAGCCTCTTGTTCTTGGGAGTGGCTACATATGCAGCGTTTTGGAGAAATTGTAATGAATGATTTTGCATAAGAGCTATGGATTCAACACATTGGAAGTTCACACAACTTTTGAACAGTGTGAGGGCTCTGGTGGAGCAGCTGGACACTGTCCGAAAAAAGACAAACAAACTACAAACCACAGAGAAGACCACTTACTGCCATCTTCGTTGTGGTTTTCGCCAGTAGTAACATCTGACTGTTCAACAAGTGTGATGCCAGAAAGTGTTTTCCTTGCAGTTTTGTGACATATTTCTATTTTGATACAGTTGGAAAATCACGTCATACCCGCGCAACAACTTTTTCTTGAGTTTTTTCAAAATTCGCATATTTTCATTAAATTACATTTATTTTCATAATTGTGCATTTATTTTCATTTATTTACATTTATTTTCATAATGGCTAATGGTTAATAGCAACAGTGCTAGTGAAGTTAGAAAGATTTACCTCCATTAGGACAGTCAGAAATACCACAGAATGGTTTTGATAAAAGCCCGTACATCAAAACTGGCTTAATCTAGTTTTGATCCACTGGCTTTGTCACAATGTAGCCCAAGATTTTTGAATATGCGACAAGCCTTGAAAACTGACCACGGATGAGCTTCTTAGTAATCAATAATGGCCAAAGACATATGCAAATACTGCAGATGTACAAAGCTAGTAGAGATTTATATGGAAAAACATGTAGCTTTGGTTGTTCAAACAACTTTGACTCATGGAGGGCTGAATACCAATGCACATCATACTTTTCAGATTTTTAGTAGTAAAAAATCTGAAACCATGCATTCAAGTATGTGTTGGTATTTGCAATGTCGGAAACTTAAATCATGCCTCCTAATTTATTTAAAAGGAGGCATGATTTTTAAATAAATCTAACCCTAATACTTTCAAACAACCATTAATTTCATAATTAAGTTTTGAACTTTAACCGTGCTAACTGAGACAAGGCGTCCTGGTGCAGGCAGGGTATTGATATAATTCTTAAATATAGTTTCTTAACTTGGCTTCATTTCAATTTGATAAATAATTACACTCAAGTCAACCACAGTGTTATGAGCATTAGATTTATATAATCTTGAAACGGGTTACAATCAGCTAATATTTATGATGTCCTGACATTTGTTGGGATGTAATCTTGACTACGTTAACTATATTTGTTATTTTTGCAAAGAAGACTCACCACCTCCTTCACCACCACATGTTGCTTCAACTGGACTCTGCATGCCTGATGGGAGGGGGCTCTTCACCTCCAAGACTGCAGAAAAAAGACAGAAAGACGAAATGATTGATTAGTCCTTAACACCACAGAGAGTTACATAACTTAGGGTCATACACACAAAGTGCATTCAATCAGATTACACTTCATTCACACACTCAGTGGTAGTGAAAGTTAGGGACACATTGTCCTACCCCCCTAAAATAGCCACAAGCCACATTAGCCTTAGTAATAGAAAGTACAGACTTGTAGTGTTACCTTGGCATTGGTCTATGTATATTCGGCACGGTTCAGCTGTAGGACACAGAGGAATATTATTACAAGAGCTGGAAATAAATCTGAATGATCACATTGGATGTTGCATGGCTGAAGAAAACAACAAACAACTTTGTTTGCAGAGCTCTCAGTTACAAAAAATAGAAGAAATAAAAATGTCTTCAGTGTCACGGATTCATATCGATTTATTTCAACAGGTATTGAAGTTTTTGTAGTTGGCCTTTTACCTTGTCAGATGATATTTGTAGGAACTCATCACCTTGTCATCAAGACTTCTGACCAACAATATGAAGCTTGATAAAACATTTCTGCTGTGATCAGCTTGCACAACTGCCTGCAGAATTAGGCCACTTCTTGGAAAATGGAGCAGGCTTCCACAGACTGAGACTGTGGATTTCCTCCCTACTAGCCATGGGTGGATTCAATTAGGACTTACTCACAGGGATGTTTGACCTATGTAAGGTGCTCTGATTCATCAGCTGCCATTGTTTCCAGTTCTCCATCCTAGATACCGTCTAATCTAATTAAACTGCAACATCAAAAGCAATGCCAAGCTGGTTAGCCCTATCCAAGAGGATTCAGACTAGCTGAGCCAGAGACTACACATGTAGTGAGGAGTGAGCCTCAAGGAACATGTTCTGCTTCCATACACAGACATATCCAGAACATGAGCCACATCTGTTGACTTCATTGTGTTAAGCCATTCCTGAAGCAGTCTATATCAGGAGCACAACACTCCAGTGTGAGGTTCTTCCCATTAGTGACGACTTTGAGATCTGTATCCTCTGCTGGTGTTGGTCCACCAGGAGATAACATATGAACAAACTGGAATGACCTCAATCTCAAGATGAAGATGAAAGACAATAGAGAAAGACGAGCTGAAATCTGCTACTACAGGAACCTTGGACTTCCTGAAAACCTTAGCAGAGTCTCAGGCTGATTACCTCCAAGCCACACCTTATTGATACTGTGATTCATGCAAAAGGAGTCCTGATCATGTGCTGAGTGTGGCTACTGTATAATCAATGCAGCATCTGTATAGACGACTGCAGGTAATGGCTGAAGAAAACAACAAACAACTGTGTTTGCAGAACTTCGAGTTACAAGAAATAGAAGAAATAAAAATGTCTTCAATGTCACAGATTCATATCGATTTCCTTCAGCAGGTATTGAAGGTTTTGTATAGTCTGTGCCACAGACTTTGTCAATGGTAAATGGACTGAACTTATATAGCGCTTTTCCAGTCATTTTGACCACTCAAAGCGCTTTACACTAGAGTCACATTCACCCATTCACACACACATTCATACACCGATACGCAGACCGGTAGGCAATTTGGGGTTAAGTGCCTTGCCCAGAGGCGCATCGACATGTGGCAGGAGGAAACTGGAATCGAACCTACAACCTTCCAATTGCAAGACAACAACTCTGCCACACAACCACAGTCGCCCAGTAGTCAATGACTAAAGGTTGTTGATAATTGTTATTCTTTCTTTATATTATCTGCTTATCTTGTGACATTGCTGTTGGCTCTGACCAACTTCAAAATCCAACCATAGACAGTGGCATTATTTAATACTTGTCATCATTCTTCTCTGCGTGCAGGTTGATTCATAAACTGTTCATACAAAGGTCTGATTTTTAATTTATTTTTAATGTATGTAGTAGTGTGAAATGTCATGCAATAACATCAGATTTCAGCAAAAAAGACCTGTAGAGTGTACAAACCTCTGTTTAATTCCATCAGAACTGACTGACCCAAATGGGGATCAGCAGAACCACAATTAACTGAAATGGAATCCAAAATAAAGTATTCAACCAGATAGAGCACATTGGTGCAACATGGTTTATTTAGGGGTGTAAAACAGATGTGAGAAGGTACGGATGGTAAGAACCAGGCATGAAAAAGGTATAAGATGCAAGTTAACTGGTAGAAGCTCATCCTTATAGTTGCTGCTTTGTAATGATTTCCTTGCCACAGTAGATGTTGCTGCTCAAAGAAAACATTCTGAAACTGAGAACTGTAGATAAACAAGACCATGTGTATATGTTTTTCTCTTTATATGTGCACATGTGCAGCTGCTTGCATCTAAATTACCTAAGCAAATATCCTGGCGCTTCACTGTGACGCACATGTCTCCCTTCTACTACCACACATTGCCTTTGCATGTGTGTGTGTACATGAGAGACTGCTCTGTGAGTGTGTGTATAATAGTCTGCTTGGCAAGAGGGCAGCATTCCACAGCAGCAAGCGTCTGACGTCAAAGCGGGGACATTTATAGTCTGGTAAACACACACTCACATGCAGGCTGACAAAGAGGTGAAACTGAGGAACCGTTTCAGTCAATTGAAAAAGTTTTCTAACTGACTTCTGACCAACTCTCATTGGAGTTGTTCATCATTTCATTTACCAGTACACACACTATGTGTATGGACACAAATAACTTATTTTTAATGCTTAGCTCCAACACAAAAATATTTACTATATAGCAGGGCTAAAATGACACAAGAGAAGTTTTTTATAGCAGCCATATTGAGGCAACAAACCAGCAATGTGGCCATGTCTTATTCTCAATTAGCTTCACTTAACTGAGGAGCAATTTCATTGCTGTTATACAGACTTTCATGGGTTTTAATGTGATTCTCTGAGGTGAACCAACGCAGAGGTTCCAAACATTCTTCCACAAAATATCTAAAAAGTGTGGTGTGTAAAACCCTGTGCCACAGCAATTTAGCAGGCTTTGGCAGTAGCTATTTTAGGGTGTCACTTTGCGCATCTACAGTCATATTCAGTAAAGTGGAATATAGGTTCTAATGAGGCTCTAAAAGTACTTTTTGAAAATAACAACCTTTAATCAGGTATTAACTGCTTAACTGCCATGACAACACTGGTGTCCTCATGTGGCACCTGGCAGGGCACCAAAACCATTTGATTAACAGCTGACTGCATTCATTGATTGGCTCGTGATTTACATCACTGACAACTCCAAAAAAATTTAAAGTTTAGGTGTGGACTGTAGCGGACATGTTTCTGCTATGAGAGAGCTGCTCAGTATGGAGGAATTTAACCTCACCGTACCAGAGCTTCTTTTTAGCAAATTTTTTAGAGTTCTCGAAAATGACACCCACAAAATAAATTCTATATAACTCAGGAAGTACAAAGTGTATTTGACTGGTTCCAGTATCAAAATAAAGGTAATATTCCAGGGAATGCTCTAGAAGTCTAAAAATCAACATTTGTATTACTAAGAAAGAACAAATACATATGGCACACAGTGAAAAAATACAAAGTAAAAATAATAAATTCTTATAAAATACATTGCGTAGTGTGGATTTTCCTTAAAAGCATGCAGTGGAAATCCAGAACCTTTAGCAATTCACAATACAGGTTCTGACAAATTAATTAGCGCCTAATTTTTTTTTTAAATGTTTGAGCTGGGTGTTGTTGAGGTAGAACATTTTCTTGTTATTATTTAGATGAGCTTTTGCCCATTACATATATATGCAGTATGCTTACCGGTACATTGGTTATTGTAGCATGTGCTTAGATTTATCTTGTTAGCAGAAGTGATGCCGGACCGAATATTGGGTCTGTTTCGACTATCGTGTTAATTCTGAATTTAATCAGGAGTAGCACCAGGAACACATGCGGTACATTTTGCAGCGGAATGATTGTGAATTAGCAGTGCAGCTAGCATCTCACCGCTCCTTAATATGGACAATAACAAAGTAAAAACACTACAACAGTGTTTCTGTGCAAACGGGCCCCAAGAAGCTCCTTGATGTTTCTTTCCTGTATCCAGCATATGGAAGCTGCTATGCGATGCTATTTATTGTGACAAAGAGCTGAAAAAAATGAATGCATGTAGTGAAGAAAAAATAACCTGAAATCTGTCAGTCTGAGCTTATTGGCTTGTACTTTACCAATTTAGAACTTCTTTGACATCATCCCTCTGCTACTTTGACTAGCCACCTGTCAAGCATGTTCCCTGTCTTCTACTTATTTAACCAACATAAAGTGCAAGCATGCCCAATGTTGCATGCATGAACCTGTAACATTTATCAAGCCCATATCCTTGGCTTTGTAATCCACCCTGTTATTGCTTTTAACATACTTTAGAAAATGCTTGCTCCAGTTTATATATAAAATTTGATTCAGCACACTTCATCTATTGGCTTTACAATAAGAGAACTTGGCACGGCAAAATACCATGACATACATTGCAGCGGGAAAAACTGTCTTGTAGACCGTGAGGAGTTTGGGAGTCAGTTGTTCTGCAAGAAAGTGAACCTGTGTCCAAACCTTAAATCTTTTGCAGCCATGACTGCCATGCTCCATCCATCTCCCCATTAATACTGACCAGCTTCCAAGTTCTTGCTGAAGGAAAGCATCCACACATCATGATACTGCCACTACCATATCTAGATCACAAAGCTCAGTTCTGATCATCCAAGCGGCTTCTTGCATGTCTTTCTGACTTTTACATGTCTTACAAACTTTGATGGGACGTCTTCTCCACAAAGGCCGTCTTGGCAGACGTTGCCACCTTGTAACATAATTATAACATTGTTTTGTTGAACAGTTGCTGTTATTTCATTGTTAAAATTATTCAAAATTTCCACTTTTTAAAAACTGATTTTGGGCAGAATCATGATAGTTTTAGGTGTGGTGAATTTAGGAAATAAAAAGGGGCTTGCACCCAGAAAACACTGCCTGGTGCGAGAGGATGCCACCGAGGGGCAAGAACGACGCTCCCCGTGAGATCAGGACTTTACTTTTTGGGGATTTTTGGAAGCCAGAAATCCCAGAGGAGCTGAAAAGGAAATGTTGTTGATGGAGAGCAGGAGCAAAAAGGAAAGAAAGAAGGAGGAAATTCGAGCCATGTCTTCCATCCATCGTAATAAGCAATGTGAGATAGTTAGCTAACTTCAGGGATGAACTTCAAGCTCCAACAAGGACTCAGCAAGAATATAAGAAATGTAGCATAATGTGTTTTATGGAGACATGGCTGCAGGATTATATCCCCGACTCCAACATCTCTCTGCCAACCCTCGTGTGAGCAGACAGAGATTTGGAGAGCAGCAGGAAAAGCAAGAGAGGTGGATTAGCAGTGTTTGTGAACAACAGATGGTGTCATCAGGACGTTACTGTGAAGTGTCGTCTCTGCAGTCCAGACTTTGAACGCTTGGTAGCCAGTTTCTGACCACATTATTTACCAAGAGAATTCACCAGTGTTATTTTGGCAGTTGTTTACATCCCAACCTCAGCTGTTGCCGATAATGCTCGTGATGTCATCAGTTTTGTTGTTGTTAAAATAAACCCCAATGCATTCGCGGCAATATATAGTGATTTTAATTGTGCCTCACTCTCTTCAACACTACCAACATTTCACCAATTTTTCAGCTGCTACCCAGGGAAAACAAGATTTTGGATTTGTTTTATGCTAATGTCAAGGATGCATATGTCTCTAAACCAAGACCTCCTCTGAGGAAATAAAATCATAATTTTGTTTCTCTCTGCTCTGAATACAAACCTCTAGTGAAGAGGCTACCTGTTAGGAAGACGGCTGTTAGGAAGTGGTCAGAGTAAGCAGTACAGAACCTCCAGGTTTGTTTTGAAGCAACTGATTGGACTATTCTCTGCCAACAAGATGAGGCAGGTCTTCTATCAATCTGTTGTTGAGAGCATCATCGCTGCTGCCATCATCTGTTGGTACACCAGTATCAGAACCAGGAACCTAAAAACACTCAACAACTTGATTAAGAAGGATGGTTCTGTTCTGGAGACGACTGTGGATCCTCTCGAATTGATTATGTAAAGAACGATTCTTCATAGGATAGAGAAAATTATGGACAACTCTGACCATCCTCGAGATGTTCATGAGACTGTGATGGGTAGGCAGAGCATCTTCAGTCAGAGGTTTCTTCAGATTCAGTGCAGTACAAACCACTACATGAGATTTTTCCTACCAACAGTCATCACAATCTTCAATAACTCTTTGAATAATCAAATTTCTTATATAATTTCCCTTTGGGATTAATAAAGTATGTTTGAATTTGAATTTTTTGCAGGTTTTTCCTTAGCTACTTCTCTGATTCCAATCTATGTCTCACCCAAGTAGAGTGTGTTCCACATACAAGTGGGACTTTCAATTTGTTGTGGAGCAAACTACAATAAGCAAAAAAAGCTGTATATTAATTCCTCTTATATTAAATGCCATGAACAATAAAAGATCACAAATTTAGCAAGAATAAGACAGAGTAATGTTTTACCCTTGATTTGGCCCAACACCTGCATAAAAGAAAACACTTTTCAGATATTCTCAGGGTAATGAAAAAGGTATGAACGTCTTTTTTTCTGTTTGTCTTTGATGCCCCAGTTTCACACTACTGCTGGTGCTGGGAGGTATTTCTGGAAACCAGTGTTCATTCCTTATTTTTTCTCGCTCTCTTCCTGTCTCGTTCATTTTGCAATGCTAAAAGAAAATAGGCTCCATGACGTCAGCCCTGCAAAACACTCAGCTACGGGGAAGAGAGGAAGAACAGAGCAAGCAAGTAAGCGAGTGAGGTAAAAATAGTATAATGGCTGTGTGTACTTTAGTCAAATTAGAAGCTGAGACTCAGAGACAAGAGGACTCATGAGTGGTGTTGCTATAGAGATTTAAGGGTAGGTTGGTAAACTGTGGTTAATCCATTCTGGATAACATCTGCAGTTAGAGCTCTCATGGTGTCTTAGATGAGGATGACTGGTCTTCTCAACTCTATTTGCACAGTAAAACCTCAGACTTCATTGTGCTGTGGGGAAAACACAACTGAACATTGCCCTGAAAAAATTTCTTTATGTTGAAACATGGTGGTGAGGGCTTGTTCCTGTTGTAATATTATTCTTCAGAATGGACAGGGAAGCTGTACAATGTTGCTAGGAGCTGATAAGCTCCAAAAGACTTGCGTTCCAGAAGAAAATCCAGACCAGAAAGGTCGAGATCAAAGCATAGTTATGTATTAGAATCTGAATCTGTTTATGATTTATAGAAAAGCTGAAGAGATGGAAAAACATTTTTGGAAGGCCTTGTATTCTGCTCTCCTTGTGTGTTTCTTAACACAATTTAGCAGTAAGTCTAACTCCCGTTGAATGACTGCTTGAGTCACGATGTAGATTCTTTGTCTCCACTTTATTTTGGTGACCCAAGCACACGGAGTAAACTATAACACATAAATGAAAAATAGCTGCGTTTACTTTATTAGCATTAAAAAAAGTCATGCTAAGAAAATTATAATGCCATGCCCAAAATAAATCAACATGAACACATAAGCACTATGCAGCTATCACATTCCACGTTTACTTCACATATTCTTAACAAATAAGATATTAAATAACGTCTACTCAAAAATATAGAATGAAAACTTACAGACGGTGATGTCGTTGGCACAAACGAAAAGCTGATTACAACAGATGCACCTATTAAAGTGTGACTGAGTGCAAAACTAAACGAAGTGCCTGATTTCCTGCCCCATTCCTGACCTTCAAAATAAAAGACTCAATGTACGGTCACAAAATTTATACTAAAAACCTATTTTACAACAAATTAAAAGGGCAGAACACCTTGTATGTGTATCTTTATCTGTGCAGTGTGCATGCACTAAAGTTAGCATAAAGTTAGTTAGCATAATTATAGAGACAGTTAATCTTTAGACATACAAAACATTAGCTGTAGCATGAATTTTTAGGAGTAGACTTTACGACTGGTACACTTAGATACAAATCCACACTAAGACAACTGGTGACTCTCTGAACTTACATAAATTTCTAAGGAGAAGGCAGTCTTGTACTCCCGTAAGGAGGGTTTTCAGACAGGGAGTGTAGCTGTTATCAGGATCAATAAATTCTTTGGTGTTGGTTCAAGAGTTCAGTGAAACATTAAATCTATAAGAAAAGTCTTCTCCAAAGTATAATCAAACGTATTAAGATATTTCCTTAAGCATTAAACAGGATGTTTTGAATTAGTTAGTTGTAAATCATATTACTTGCATGCAATTTATATTACTAAGATACAATATGATTATTAAAACCATTATTTTTAACTCTTAAAATATTTCGGACATTTCAAAGAGCTTTTCCAAAACAGATAACCCTGCAGTTTTAGATTTCAAACATAAAGTTATTAGTTGGCATTAGATTTGTTCCAGTTTGTATAAAAGAGAAACCACTGTCTAAGTTGAAGTACTGAGGCAGAAAACCAAAAACAGGCCCAGGTCATAAATTCTGGTCTCGGAGTGTCTGCAGGAGACGCCTGGTACGGCAAGACCCAGTTTGACAATCCATGTGTCTGCCTTTAGGGCTCTTTAGCAGGAGGTAATAAAATTAACATTGGAACAGTCCTGCAAGGAGAGGGCACACCTTCTAATGCATATATTTAAATGAGGGGAATAAACATTCTTATAAAATGGTCTGTTTTACAGAAGAAGTTCGAATCTCTTTGTGCTGAGTGAGAGATTCCCAAAAATGCATTTTTGACTGTCTTTTCAACTCATGCAGGTAATTCTATGTTTGTCATGTGTTGGACTTTTTGATAATCCAGGTGTAATGCTGTTGTAACATTCTGTATTGCATTGATTTCTTTGGATAAAACTCTGGAAATATCTGAAGTCAGCTGTCGTATGATTGTTCTCTGAAACTCCACTGTACACGCAGAGTTCCTGGAACCCGGAAGATCAGAGGAAAAGTATCGAGCAAGTAAACATAAGTAGATTTACTCCTTTGATTTTCAACAAAAGTCATTATCTTTTTATTCGTTGCTGAGATACTTTTTATACTCTACCAAGCACAACAATTTGGGCACATTGTTTACACCGGAGATCATTATTGAGCTGAAACAGGCTGGCATGGAGTCCAGATCCAGTGAAATCCCCAAGGAGATCTGGAGAAGGGCACATCGGGATTGCAGAGGAGGAAACAAACAGTGGAAGAGAGCAAAAAGGAAGAAACAATAGAGTCTTATGGAGAAGAGAAGTTACAAGCCGTGTCTCCCCTCTGTTACCATGGGAAAAGTTAGGTTGATGTGTTTTACGGAGACATGGCTGCACCCAGATATTCCTGATGCTAATGTTACCATCGAGTGCTACCGGTCTGTTCAGGCTGATGGGGATTGCACAGAGAGAGGTAAGCAGAAAGGAGGTGAGCTTGCCCTTCTAGGAAACAACCACTGGTGCAATCCAGCTCATATAACGGCGAAGGAGAGAATCTGCTGCTGTTCGCGGTTGATCTTCGTCCGCTTTACTTACCCCATGAATATTCCCATGTTGTCGTGGTGACTGTTCTCATTCCTACCCATTTTACAAACTTTGTATTTATTACCGAAGATGGAGTAGCTTTCAACAAATAAGCAATCTCCAACAAATAAGCAATTTCCCCTTGGGGAACAATAAAGTATATTCAATCCTTTTCTGTGTGGTACAGAAATCAGAACCATCATCCACACACATTAAGATGAACTCAAACCAACATGTGTCTTCTTAGACTTCTTATTTTAAGTTAGAACTTGTAATTGGACTAACCCTAACTAGTATTGGCAAATGCTGATGAAGAGAAAGAAATGCAATTCTAATGATTCTAAAAGTGGAATCCGCTGATCAGTCATGTGAGATAAATTTTTGAATCATCAGAACTTATCCGGTAAATATCTTTTCATCTCCCTTCCAGTGCATTAACTGGAAGGGAGTTAATGCACTGGCTTCACAAAAGCCAAAAACCACCTCAAGCAGGTAAAAACATTTTTGAGAAACCGAGGAAGTCACTTCAAATTTTTCCATTTTCATGAGCCTTTTTCTACTACAATACCTCAAAATGTGCATCTGTGCTGTTGGCTATTGAAATCTCTAGGTCTCCCCCTTCCTCGCCTTGTTTTATTCTACATATAGTAGGGAGTCAATTACAATTCCAATTTATCTGAAAAGCACACAAATTGATTTTCGATTGTGTTTTATGTTGTGTTTAAAAGGAAATGTGAACCTGCTGTCAGAGTTTTGCAAAATAAGAAATCAGAAAATGTCCACAAAATGTCTGATAAATGCATGAGTTATCTTTTCACAATAAGAAAGAAAAAACTTCACATTTAAACTGTGATCTATATATGCTATTAAACGATGAATTTGTGTTTTTTATTCATTTATTTTCCTTTGCACAGACTCATTTTACTGAAGTTTTTATACATCATTAACAATGAATGTCCCAGTAACAAGCAATTTTTTTCATGTTCACTATAGTGACACTACCAGCCCCTAACCCTACCCATCACATACCTAACCCCTAACTCAAAAAACGCATTTCTCCTTATGGGGGCCAGACTTTGTCCCCACAGTGTAGACAGAAATAGGTCCCCACAAGGATATAAAAACCTGGTTCACACACATACAGACACACACAGTTTCTAATGTTGTTCTCGTCAGTATCTGTAATGTAAATATAATCCAGAGCGACCAATTACATTAAGATGCCACAGAACTAGTAAATAAAGTCCATCTAATTTCAGGTTTTGTCAAAAATTCTCTATTTGATTGAGGTCTGGACTTAAACTGGACCATTCATGACATGAACATGCATGGGTACAAATATTGCCATTTCAGCTTTGTATGTACATCTCCATTTCCTGATCGCAGGAAGGTTTTGATTCAATCTCGGCAGTAGGTGACAAAATGAACGCCACCAGGAGTCTGAGATCAGCACATCCTCTTCTGGGAAAAATAACTCAACTTCAGAAGACGTGCTTTTAACAGTTCACTTTGGCTCCTCCTATCAGTCTGCAACTTCTCATATTGAGGTCATCAAACCTAATTTCAGATCTACCATAGCTGATTGATGTTGTATATAACACACTAGGTCAAAAAAAAATGTTCAAGCAGATAACTGGAAGTAGCACATGGCAATGTTTATTTTCGAATGAGGAAAAACAGCTTTTCTTCACAGGTTCAGTTCACCTTTCTTGTGCACAGCAAGAGCGCCACCAATGGCGAATTGTTGGATTTTCTTTACCTTCAGATTTTACAACCTAACAGCCTCCAACATATAGGCGAATAATCAGACCAAAAGTGTCTAACAATCTTAAATCTAAACGTTCAATTATTTCTTTGTCTGGGACACCACAATTAACACCTGCTGGCCTTAGGTTTGCAACCAGCTCCTGACTGAAAAACCAGAAACCTCCTCCCAGTTTCAGAATCTCAGTGAGAAAGAAACTGGATTAGATTTTCTATTGTTTTAATATGTCTGCTGCTATAACTGATGTATATTTGCATTTAAAATATGTAAATTTTTCATTTGTAAATGAAAACTTGTTTCATTTACAATTTTTATATCTTTGTGTCATGGTAAATCTCAGTCTGAAGGTGAGAGAAAAAGTAGATCTTAGTCTAAAAAAGTTTGGGCCCCCCAGGTCAAGGGAATATGTCTTTTGAAGGCCTAACAGGGTTTCTTTCCTCATTGTCATGCATTTAGCTCCATTAATCTTCCCATTAACCCTGACCAGCTACTGTCTCTTACAGTAGAATTCAAACATCCTGCTACCACCACCCTCATGGTTTTTTGTGGATGATGTGCTCAGAGTATAGGGAATATTACTTTATATAGATATATATTGTTTACAAAAAAAAAAATAGGTCACACCTGAAGACAACTGGTTGAAAGATTTTTTTAACCAGAAAACACAAAAATATTGTTTTGTTTTTTTTTTGCTTTAATTTTTTTTAAAAGCAAAACCCCTGTTTGGGGTTCAGCCCTCTTTGGTTCAGCAAAGAGGGCAAATGCAAATCATACTACATATTTCAAACTCTACATCATTACTCGTACATCCTCACCTGTCTACTTCATAGAGTATGTTAGCTTTACAGCTTCTGCAAATCTCCCATTTTCTTTTAGAGCACTACCAACCAGCTCCATGCTCCGATCTTATTCAATAAACAAAATATCCAAACAATTCCTAAACCCACATATTATATATGCTTGCTTACAGAAAGACCAAATTACTTATTAATCTCATCCAACCACAGCCCCACCTCTGCCTTCCCAGAGATGACTCACCAGCAGCGGTCATGTCAGCACCGGAGCCCCTGCTGTCACTCAGGAGCTCCAGAGGCTGGTGGTGGCTGTCTGTGCTGGCAGAGGAAAAACACGACTCAGTCTCGTAGATGGTCTGCAGCATGGTGCACAATCCTGACATGGTGGGGATGTAACAGCATGCCAGTACAAGAGCTGCTGCTTAAGTTTGTGAAGAGAAAAAATGTCTGCTCTTTAGAGGTACCAGCATAGCTTAGGAAGAACTGTCTGCCACAAATTGTAAAAAAAAAATATATATATATATATAAACTGTGTAAATTGTCTTGTTAAGTGTGAATAAATACTCTAAAAAGTTTTCATTGTGTAATCCAGTCTTGGTTGAGATTGCAAATTTCCTCAGAGCTCCAGTGGCTGTTCAGTTTCAATTGTACTAACCGGCCAGTATCACCTTGAGTAAAATCCTCTTCTCTGTCATAGTAGGTGTGAGTTCCAGGAAGTCTCCTCTCCAATGGGATTGAGGGATTTGAGTCCAAGTAGATGAGAAAACACCAAGCTTGCATAGATCTTAAGTCCTCTGCTGGCTCCAGAAAACAGAAACACTTTGTCAGGTACCTGTCAACTCAGGAAAAAAAGTTTGTTTCTTCTGTTGCAGTGGCGGCTTGGAGTCCAAAATCCCAACAGAAGGAAACCATCTAGTGCTGCGTAATCTCCATCCTGCTGGGCAATTCTGTGAGCTGAACAACCAAAAAATTTCCAAACGAAGAAGAAGCAGAGTTTTCTGTGTCTGTCACATCAATGGATCGTCTCGCTTTTCACCTCCTGGCTGACAAGAGGGAGAGAAGAGGAGGAGTATGAAGGGGAGGAAGAGCAGCAAGGATGTAAATAGATTCGGGAGAGCACTCCCTGAGGTTCCATGTTTCCAAAATTAGAACGAAGCTCTGAGAGAAAGGCAGAGAGAGCAAAACAGGATGTAAGCAGAACAGGACAGCTTCGTTAGAGAAGAGCAGTGGAGAATCCTGATCCGTCCCCTAAAAATCTGCAGAAAGAGTCGATCTAAACCATTCAGGAGGCTAACGCATACAGCCTGCTGTGTATGTGGGTGTGTGTCTGTGACGTTCTCTGAGCTGGTGAATGAACTGTGAGAGCTAAATGGAGGGAGGAGACTAAATGAGAGAGAGATAAAGAGAGAGAGATAGAGACAGAGAGAGCAGTGGCTGAAAGTGGATCACTAGGGAAGTTATACGGACAACAAGTTGTTTCTTTTCAGGAAGGGTCAGAAGATGATGAAGGAGACATGGACAACTGAAGACCGTCCAGAGGATGAAGAGAAACCCAGGTGATGGTGCTTGATGGAAGGATTGTGGCTGAAAATAGTCTGCTGTAGTGGAGGAGGAGCCATAGATAAAAATAGACAGAGGCAGAGAGACAGAGTTCTACGTCCAGCTCTGCTCTGGAGTTCAGTGGTGGAGGGGGTTGCATTCAGTTCTGTCATTCCTTTCCACTGGACTTCTCAAAGACGATCCATTAATTATGAAATTGAGTCATCTTCTGAGTCATCTTTTGTCTTTCTGAGATTTTATCATCCTAACACAAAGTGTAAAGCTATACGTAACTGTTCATGTCAACTCAAATTTGCTGTTGTGCCAAGGAGCTTATGACAGAACTCAGGTTTCATAGTGATACTCCCTAACTCCCTTGATTGTCATCCAGTTATAAAGCCCTTTTTATCCAGTTCAATAAACCACCATAAAACTGCAACTACAAATCTGTTGAATGTGACTATATTTTCTTCTTAGTCCAACTGGAGAGTCTGACAGTTTGTCCCTTGAAAGACATGGACATGAATTTTTCCATCCACATGCAGAAAAAAACTAACACAGCACAAGTCTTGAGCCTCAGTATAGTAATTTTTAGCCAGCTTTTCAGACTAGTGTCAATGAAATTAACTGCCTGCAGAAATATTGACAACGCAGCAGAACACAAAGTCGGGGCATCTCGTGGGTAAACTTGCCTGCCATGCAATGCATGGAGAGCAGTGACTGACTTGCAAAGCAACTCAGTCACTGCTCTCCATATGCACTGCTATAGGCAAGCCCCAACAAGCTGATAAATCGACTGGAGATGGAGCGACTGCTTCCCTTCCTCCTTCCCCCCTCCCTCTCTGCTCCTCCAATCATTCACAGAATCCAACAGATACCAATGAAGAAATGTCTTCGGGACCAGAGTTTCTTAAATTTACAGATGAAATGAATCAACAGATTCACCTCGGCACGTCTCTCCTTAACGCTCAGATAGCAGACCTCACTTCATTTAAGCCACCTGACTTCCCAGAGGATCCATCACTGTGTTTCTGAGGTCAGAGGTCAGGGTCTAGATATTATCTTTACACCCGTCTTCCTCCAGAATGTGTCTGGCCCCCTGGAAATGCAGAACAGGACATTACCTGTCCGGATCACTACAAGAAAATTGACAAAAAACAGAAATATGAAACACAGTGGTCCTAATTCAAACCTCAGTCTGATCCCCTGCCTTTTAAATACCAGATCACTCTATACTAAAATTAATTAATGATTTCATCACTGAGTATAATATTGATGTGTCTGACAATAATGAGCAAATTGTACTAATTGAATCAGAGCCTCCTAACTACAATTTTTTAAGTGAGAATACAAAACATAAAAAAGGAGGAGGCGTGGCTTCTATATTTAAGAAAACCATAAATTGTAGTAAAATCTCTTTGGGTCATTTCACCTCTTTTGAGTATCTTGGAATTCAGGTTAAAGGCTACAAACGACCTTTGACACTAACTTTATACAAAACTCCAACAGACATGAAAAATGTCTCTACTGACTTGAATGATCTTCTATCTCTCATATGCATTGATTATGATTGTTTAATAATTGTTGGTGATTTCAACATTCATGTGGACAAACCCCAAGACAGAGGAGCAAAAAAGCTTTTAATATTTTAGAGAATTTTGGTTTAACACAACATGTCAAACAAGCAACACACACTCAAGGACACACACTGGACCTGGTTATCAGTAAGGATGTGAATATTTCCAATGTCTGTAACTGATGTCACCTTATCGGATCACTTTGCTGTTATCTTTGAAGGTTCTTTATTCTTTGACCCACTTGGACAAACAGCTACTGTCACAAAACGTTCTTTCACAGAAAACACAGCAGAAACATTTAATCAAATCTACTCTTCTTCCTCACCCTTCAGCTGTAATGATGTAGATAAGTTGGTAGATGATTTTCAGTCTAAAGTTTCATATATCATTGATTCCATTGTCCTAATTAAAGTAAAGGTTGTGACTGGTAGGAAGAAATCTCCATGGAGAAATGCACAAACAGTTTGATCTGCAAGACAACTCTGCTGCAGGGCAGAACCAAAATGGTGTAAAACTCAACTTCATGTTCATCATAACATCTATAAAGAAAGACTACGTAACTATCACTCAACACTAAAACATGCAAGGGAGGCTTTCTTTGCAGTTAAACTAAAACATTAACAATGCTGGAGCTTTATTTGCAACAGTTGACAGGATCACAAACCCTCCTATGACGTTACCACCTGAATTCAAACTAATGCTGCCTGGAACAAGTTTTCAGCTTCTTTTCAGAGAAAATCCAAAAAATCAGAGAATTAATCTGCACATCAACTCTACAGCCAGAATCATTGCTGAACCCAAACAAAACTAATACAGGAAAAATGACCCACTTTCAGCCACTTCATTATAAAACACTAGAGGAAATTATAAGTCAATTAAGTTCAAGCTCCCGCTGTCTGGATGTTCTAGATCTATAACTCTAGTCCTGCTGTCTGAATGTTCTAGATCTATAACTCTAGAACATTTCTTTAAGAAAGTCCTGCCTGTTATTGCTACTGATCTGATCCAAACAGTAACTCATCGCTCACATCAGGCGTTTTCCCCCAGGCTTTGAAAACAGCAGTTATCAAACCACTGATAAAAAAAAACAATCTGGACAAGTCACTACTGCAGAATTACATGCCGACCTCTGACCTCTGACCTCCCATTCATCAGCAAAGTTATTGAAAAAACAGTGTAAACAATTAAATAGTTTCCTCATGATGACCAACTGCTTTGACTTTTTCCAATCTGGTTTTCGTGCTCACCACAGCACGGAGACTGGTCTAGTCAAAGTATTCAATGACATCCATATAAATACGGACTGTGGGAGAACCACAGTGCTGGTTCTGTTGGACCTCAGTGCACCTTTTGACACTGTTGATCATGACATATTATTGAATCGACTGGAGAGTTGGGTCAGACTCTCCGGTTCGGTGCTCAACTGGTTTGAATCTTGCATAACGAACAGGGATTTCTTTGTTTCAATTGGAAACGCCTCATCAAAGAGGTCAAAGGTCACATGTGGGGTGCCCCAAGGTTCAATCCTAGGACCCCTCTTATTCAATATGTTTATTCTCCCACTAGCTCAGGTTATAACAGGAAATAATATTAGCTGATGACATCACTTTAGCCCTGCCCACTTCCCCACAGGAAGTTACCTGTTTTTTCTGCTGTATGTCTTACTTTTACCGTATTAATTAGATGGATTTAATGCTGTGCAAATTGACATAAAATGATATGATGATAAACTTTGTCATTGCCGGCTGCTGCCTGAAACCGTGTGGGCATGGGAAAATGACAAATATCAGTCCCTTGCCATATAAATACGATTTTTTCTGAATCACACATGGATCATCCAACTAGGCTTGTTGCGATAAACGATAAGTCAATTAATCGCACGATAAATTAAAACTATCGACCTCATTTTAATTATCGGCTATATCGTTTCTTCCTGCCTGTTTTTCTTACTGTTGATGACACTGAATGAAAAAAGGCTCAACTCCGGTGCTCTCCATTAACTCTCCCTTCCTTACTTCCTTAGTGTAATACCCAGCGCGCGCTGCACGATCTTATGTTGCGGATTGTCGGCCCATTATCAAAACCTGAGAGACACATTAGCCGACAGAAATCCTCGCTATAACGGTACGATCCAAACCGTGTTGTGTCCAACAATGGACACAAAATAATAAGTCCAGTTCACTAATTTTGAAACCAGGCATTAATCGATTCCTTACTACAATCTACCTGCAATGCACGTAGCTAGTGTCAGTCCTGACTGAATGAAAATCATTATAACTATTTATGTCACGTTAACGGAGAACAGCTGAAAAGTTACCAGGTTTTCTGGTAGAAATTTCGCTCCAACTCCTCCTCTAGTTATTTATATTTTCTTTGCACGAATTGTTGAATAAACATTCATGTTGTTTCCGATGTCTGCTGGACTTCGGGTTGCACCGTGTCAGCTGTTCGGGATTCCCTCCGTGTTTCCCCTCAGAAAGCAGGAGGAGAATCCGCGCTTTCTGATTGGCTACCGGTCACATTCAACAGGCTGCGTCACTCTCCCAGTCTGGATAAATCCTTGATTTAGATCGGAGCGGCACAACGATCTACCGTAACACACTAGTGACAATCTCAGTACGAATAACGTTCTAATGGGGTAAAAAATCCTGTAGTTTGAACTATTGCATCAGGCAGTCGGATGTCTTCTCTATTTAAATCTAATGATTACTGAAGGGCAATATACTATACAGACTTCATAATCTGCACTCTTTTGGTTGAATGCAGTATTTATTTCCACTTTGGCTTTATGTTGTTTAGTTTTTATTCAAGTACATTTATTGTTAATGGAGACTAAGAATCTATTTTACTTTTGGTTTTGGTTGTTTTATTTATTTTGTGTATCAGTCCCAGTGTTAAGTGTCTTTTGAAAGTAAAATGTATCCATCTGTGGCAGGAAATCGCATGTATTACGTAATTTCCATTAAATCAATGTAAAAAGGTCTTCAAACAATGTTATCGTTTATCGCAATAATTTTTGAGACAATTTATCGCCCAGCAAAATCTGTTATCGTGACAGGCCTACATCCGACAGGCTCCAAACTGGATATGTATGACCTTTGTTAACATCTACTGGGCAAAACAGCATTTAAGTGTTATTTGACTCAATCCATCAGGTCAATCCATCAGCTGTATCTCCTCACTGCATCCACTGATCTGTACCAGATTTTTTTGTGTGTCTTTGGTGAGCGCTGCCGAATGTATCAATATGTACCGATTGGTGGACGGGCGCGGAAACTGCGCAACAGCTTCTGCAGTGAATGGCGGGTGGCGGGCAGCCCGCGGTGCCGGAACGTGGTGATCAATAGGCTGGTGTGGTGCTTGGCTGCGAGGGCCACATGACGCCACTGTGCAGCTTGAATTCAGCTTGCAACTCTTCAGCTTCTGCCACTCGCTGACCCGTTGCTGATGCCACTTATCTTTTCACAAATTATGATATTTGCATCATCATCGAATTTGATCAACATTAACATCTCACCTCCCCCACATCACCTTTTCTTCTCATCATCCTCACCTTCTAAACAGCTCCTTGTGTTGTAGAGCTCATTTTTAGGGTTGACTCAGTAGCAGTGTCCAAATAAACAGAAATAGGCAGAAGCATAAATAGCACAGGATAGCTCAAAGTGCCCTGCTGCATCATTACCTAAACTGCTTTGTTGTGCTTCTATTATCCAGAGCTGTCACAGCTTACTCAAGACGTGTGCTCCCACCATAAGTTGTGATCTGAAACAAATTTGATGGCAAAACAGATGTGGCTGGATCTGTTTTACGTGTGAAGTCTCAAACACATCAGCCGAAGGTGTGTGTGTACATGTGTGTACTGCTGAGGCTCAGTGGATGACTCATCTCTGCGTTTCTATTAGCGGTGCATCAACCCCTAGAACCACAATGCTGTGTGTGTGTGCATACTACAGCTGTAACCATGACAACCAAATTAGTTTGACATGCAAGTGATTAGTTCACTTGCATGAACTAATCACTTGTGATTAGTTCACTTGCATGTCAAGTGAACTAATTCCTAATTCCTAATTCAAAATTAGGAATCATCAGTGGTAGACTGTGCATTTGCTACCTGGGCCTTCAATTTAATGCACCACTATAACCAGGCACGTGTACAAGTCACAAATACAACAGTAAACAAAAAGAATATATAATGAAGTCTGGTATTACAAAGGTTTGTTCAGCTCTGCCAACATTACATGTAATGCACATGTTTTGCCTAGACCAAAGACCTATTATATAGCTTGTTCAAGTAAGTCTGATAGTGGACCTTTAAGAAAAAGTCAGTCCGAAAAATGGATGTTGAATTTTTTCTGATATCAAATCAATTTCTCCATTTCTAGCCATTGCATTTCAAAAAATAAAAATATATTCACACATATTACTGTGAGCATCGCAGGTTGCTGACAAGTGCCGCTTTGTTAGCTAAATTTGGGGTTAATGATTTGCTCTGAAACCTCCTATCAGATCACTTAGGCCTTCAAGCAAGAGTTGGGAGGCGAATCTGAAAGCTAATTGGTGAAAATAACCATTCCGCTGCTCTATCGTTAAGTTACAATAGGCACTAAACGATATCTAAAGGCTCTGGGCGGATTAAGGTGCAGATCATTCATGCTGCACTAGTATGACTGCTGCACTCTATGCAGCACTGACAGTTGTGTTCTGGCTACCCTGGTCTAAAAGAAATGGGACGAAGCGTTCCAACTCGCTCATCAAACCTGCTAATAGGTTTGGTCACTTCAATTTAATAGTGGTGCATTAAATTGAAGGCCCTAGTTGAATGGGCTAAGGCATTCAACTAGCTCTTCAAACCTGCTAATAGCTATTCGGACTGTGGAAAATTAAGGAATTTGTCCTGAGAAATGTGGAAAATCGATACACTTGACTATGAATTTTCTGCATGCAATGCTTGCAGAATCTGCACAGTTCGCAGAATACACACAGTATCACAGTGCAGTGAAATTAGAAAATGAGCACAACAGCTCAAGAGGAAATTGGGGATAAAACAGGAATGGTCACATTGCTGGTTTGGAATCATTTTTGACAAACAAAAAAACTAATAAAATAAGACATCTTAAAATTCTCACAACATTTGATTAGTAGATACAGAATGAACAAGATATTTCTGTATGTAACCTGTATAAAAGTACCCCCAGGTTTAGGTGATTTCACATCAATTATAATAGGTGTGACAACAAAAAAACCTAAATGATGAAAATGAACAGTGAGATGTTTCTGTAAATGTGCACACTTATATGATAACCAGGTTATTTCACAGTTTCCCCCATTTAACACTACAGCTGGAAAAAGTTTCGACAAGATTCAACATGGTGTCATTTCTTAACCACTTGAAAGATACTTACTGGATTCGTGGGATGAATTCATGAAGGCTGAGTCTGGACTTCTGCCCTGCATATGCTTCTGTTAAAGTGGGTCTTCTGAATCATCCATGAGTTGGACAGCAAAAGGACAAACAAGTAGATTAAAAGGCCTCAATGTGGAGTTTACCTGTGGAATATGCACAAAAACATATTGAATCATTTTGCAGCACTTACTGTGTCTCACATTGAAGCAGTAGGCACCTAATCAGTGTTATAACAACTGTTGAAACCTTTGTAAGCTCTAACAACACTAAGATCGGCAAATGTGTAGATTAACCTGTTCTTTCAAGCTGCTATAACAGCGAGCAAACAGAAAGCTGAACACAAGTTTGCAGGACAGCAAAAGGTGTTAAATTTTCTTATTAAATCAATATGTATCAATCATGGAAAGGAAATGTGTCCAATAAAGTAAGATTCTACCTTTCTATCCAGAATACAAACACTACTATTATTAGGACCGCTAAACATGTCTTTTGCATCCTGCAAAAGACATGTTTGTCTGCAAAAGACAGATTTTTGTTATGCTGCCTGTATTATCATTTTTACAATTTTCATTTTCATCTTTAAAATTTTGCTAAAATTGTCAGACTGCCCCAGAACAACTGTGGCGCTTTAGGTTCAGTTCATTTATATAGCACCAAGTCATAACAATGTCATCTCATTGCACTTTACAAAAAATAATTTAAATTCAATCATAAATACATTCCAATTGATTCTAGTTACCACACAAAATGTTCTATTGGTTATTCAAAGTAGTTCAAAAAGTTTCTGTCTAAGTAAACCCAGCAGTTTGCATTGACTTTCACCCTTGGATGAGCATGTAGCGACAACGGTCTGCTGAAAAACGTGTTTTCCTAGTTATTACATTCTACAAATCAAGTAATCCATGACACACATAAAGTGCCTCCTGCAATAAATATGAATTACAACAAAAATCAATTTTTAACCTGGAGTTATGGTTAGATATGTTGTTTTTACAAGCATCCACAATCTAATAATGCATGTCTCGTTTTTAATACAAATCATTCTTGATTTCACATTCACAGCATATCTCCGTAAATATACAAAGAAATTGGACTGATATGTATACAAATGATTGATATGTATACAAACAAATTTACCTTGGTATATTTCATCACTATACCCTGAACAACTTTTTTGTGATTTATGTTTGGTTTATTGCAAGATTCTAAATTGCAAAACAAGATGTACCCTGAAGCTTACTGGAGATCCCCCTGGTCCTCTGGCTCCACCTACTGCTAAAGTCATGATATGGTGAAGAGAAAGGATTCATGGAAAATTGACAAACATTGACATCCTCAAAATAAATGTACATCCTCCTTGAGGATATTAAAACCCACACAGATAGCCTAACAGCAGGCTAAACTCTGGTCAGAACTACTTAATGCTCCTATCTCGCTAAGGTTTTTCTATCTGGATCATCATGTCACCTTCATCCAGTATTTGCAGACGTCTTACTGCAGTTAACTTACTCTGACTAGGTGCACACATTAACAGCCTCCTGCTCTGCATACTAACTGTGTTGCCTTTATGGCACTAAACTGTCTTTTTAATATTTTTCACATTAAATAAAGTTACATTTTTAGTTTATACTTATTTCCATAAAGTACTTTTGACAAACTACAAATAGAATTGTTGACATCATTGATGACAAAATTTGAGATTTAAAACATATATAACAGTCCACATTTTATATTTTGTCAATCATGAACAGTCCAAGACAAAAACTGTAACAATGGGCAAAGTGACAGCCATTCACCCTTTTCACACAAGTTTATAAAACGTGGGGTCTGCAGCCTGGCTCTTTTGGACCGTGAAGGTGGCAGACCCCTGATCTAAACTTTTAATTATATAATGCTGATGACACACCTCATTAACTCGACAAACAAATTGTTTTTAACATTCTAATTTCAATGTGACTTAGCTGAAATTCTGATTGCATCTCATAACACTGATTTACAGATGGTCACATTCACCTAAACAAAGGTTAATACTAACCGCTGTTTGTTTTGGGGCTTTATCAGTTTCTTCAATTGTTTGAACAATATTTATATAACATATGGGGCACTTGAGAAAGATTTACCAAGTTGGGATATGTTATCTGTATATTACATACAACTAAAATTCCAGGAAAAAGGACAAATAAGTATTTTTAAAAGATATAAAACTCTCAAGGGTTAAGGCCAATCTAATGTGCAATGACAGGCTGTCCCAGAGTCTAGAAACCACAAAAGCTCTGTCACATTTCAGTCCTCAATTTGGGATTTTGGGCCTTTGACCAGTAGCTAGTTACCAGACCTGAGCATTCTGGTTGGATTATACTAATTCAACAATTTTGAAACATTTTGTGGCCTTTAAAAACCGACATTTAAAAACTGACAACGTTTTAAAATCAGCCCTATAATACCAGAAGCTAGTCAAGTCAGTATTGGTGATATATGATAATGTTCTCACTTACAGATGAGATGCTAGGTTGCTGCTTTCTGAACTAGTTGCAGAGAATTTATCATTATTCTTTACTTTTGTCAATCCCATATTAAAGTGAATTTTAATCAACCAGATATGATTATATAGGGACATAAATCACTCTCTCCACATTCTTGAGAGGGATATAACCTTTGGCCTTGTCAATATGTCTGAGTCAATAAAAGCTTGACTTGATGACTGAGCTTACCTGTTTATCCAGCGTAATATCTCTAATATCATGCCAATGTTCTTGACAGATAAGAGGATAAAAGTGGATTACAGACCTAGGAGACCAGAGTCTCTGATCTTATGTATGATCACACTTATGATGACTCATAGATGACTCAAGTGGGAGTGACTATAAATATGATTACTCATAAGTGAGAACAACATACCTAACCTTAACTCTTTAAGTTAAATATGGCTGTATCTGAACAGAATGATGTGTTTTATCATCATTCATATGTTAAGAATAACAAGTCATCTAGTTGAATCTCACTCAAGCAGTCAAGCAATGTTGAATGTGACTGAACAACATCCATCATCAACTTTACAATGATTATTAACAATTACTCTCAGTGGTAGTGCCATAAAAACTGCACTGGATCCAAGCTGTTACAATAGTTCTGAGTATAATCTGCTGCCCTACTGCTCCATCACCCTAATGAGCTAATGACCTAATGACATGACGCCCAAACTCATATTAGGAAGAAGTACTGTAGCATCTTTTTTTTTCTTCTACCGCTGCTAAAGTACCCAGAACTGGGAATCGGCCCTCTTTCTACTTCTTTACCACCTCCTCCTCTTCACACCAGCATTTCCCAAAATACCTTGCCCCTCCCATTCTGCAAAAGAGCAGGAAGTGCTGCCTGGCAACTGGGGGTCTAGCTGCCATGGTAACAGTTCACCTGAACACCTCCTCCCTAAACAAATAGCAAGTGTGAGAAATAGAGACCGGGAGAGCAGAGGATTTAGAGGTAATTTCCCTGCTGGTCCTCCTGTTTTCAGATAGGCAAAAATCTGATGTAACGTCAGTCCCTCTGTACATGTTCATTTTAAGATGCCAACAAAATACGCAACAATTTACACACAGGCTTCCTGCTCTCCAAACACACGCGCACACACGCACACACACACTGCTGTTCCAGTTGTTCTTATATAAGAGACCTCAGAATTCATTTTACTCGTTCGTGACACAATTAAGTGAATATTTTATAAGTAATGAAAACTCAGAATTCAGTCTCTCAGAAACTAGGCATTTTTAATGCAAAAATGTATGTTATGGTCAGGTCATTGCTTAGACCAGGGGTGCCCAAAGTCGGTCCTTGAGGGCCAGCATCCTGCATGTCTTAGTTCACTCCCTGGTGGTAGCAACAACCTTTTCGGCACGTCAATGTTCTTCTTAGACCTTCTAACGAGCCATCATTGAATCCACGTGCATTAAACCAGGTAGAGAACTAAAACATTCAGAATGCCGGCCCTCGAGGACTGACTTTGGGCACCCCTGGCTTAGACAAACTGTCTGATGATTTGACAGTTTTCTACACTGTAACAAATATTTGTAAAAACTACAATAAGGTGGCTGGGTTTTGAAAATAAAGCTCTTTATTGTGATCTGAAATGATCGGACCGCATCCTATATGCTATAACTAAATTGCAAAACAAGCATATGCATATAGGATCCGATCATGCTGTAACCGTTCAGAAATTTACAGCTGTACTATAAATTTTATATGTACAGTTGCATTGTGGGATCCTTACTGCCTGGAGGAGTTCACGGGCTAGAGGGGCCGTGAACAGCCCTCTGGCCATTCACGCATCATTGTTTACCTGGTGAAACAATGGCTTTCACTGGGCAAGTTTTAAAAAAAACATTGTATTGAAGTTTTGTGTGTGTTTGAGGATGACAATATATTTAACGTGGTTATATTGAGCTACTCTCGCTTTTATAACATTGTTGGGTAAAGCTAATTTCAGTTATTTCTCAGCTTGCATTATGTGCAACACAAGTGCTTTTTAGCTCAGTTTTGATAACATTTTTCACCCAGAAAATGCAGGTGGTTATATTCTGGTCTTTCTTATTTATATAATGTACAGTGTTTTTTGTCACTGACAGTGTGTAACGCGTTTTGTTTGCTGAGGAACAAACATAATCCACATTTTTACTGATCTGAATCCCACATCGAGTTCTGGATCACCTACTGTCTGTTTGACCTTCCTCCAAACCAGTTCCCAGTTGCCCAAAAGAAGCATGTCCTTGATGAATACCTGGATTTCAAACAAGTGTTCAGTACATCCAAAGCTCTCTCTGCTTCCCCATCGATTGTATGATTGTGCCATAAATCTTCTCCACGGTGTCCAGTCGTCTCTTAAATCTGTCATATTCAGAACGTGAAACCATGAAAAAGTACATCCATCAATCTAGGAATACAGGTACAGGTACATTTTGTTGGTGAAAATTGGGTTCCTTGAGTCCTGTGTTGATCACAGGGGGCTCAACCAGATAATCAAAAATAAATCTCCTTTACTTCATCTTCTCTGCTTTTGAACCAGTCCATGTCTATCAAATATGTCAGGGAGTTGACCCCACTGTGTGAAATGCACCTGTAGTTTTGTTTATATTGATTACATTTTGATCTTCTAGAAATCAAAGGAAATGCCACACCTCGTCCTTTAATGCCTCTTGGAAAAAATGATGATCTGAAAGCAGAAAAATGTGAGTTCCACAAACCATCAACTATCTTTTTGGGCTAAATTTTTTAGGACAAACAGGTATGCACAAACCAAACCTTTGCAGGACTGGCTGGATTGGCACATTTTCAACAACTATAAACAATTGCAATGTTTTCTGGGATTTGCAAAATTCTACCCGGTTTCATTAGGAACTACAGCCAAACAGCAGCACCCCTTACATCTCTCACTTCAACCAAGATCACCTACATCTGGACCCTGGATGCCAACAAAGTCTTCCTTGAACTCAAGAAAACATTCTCTGAAGTGCCAGTCCTTGTTCAGCCCGACCCCCACCTTTAGTTTATTTTTGAGGTGGAGCATTCTGACTTGGGGGTGATGAAGCTGTGCTGTCACATAGATCTCCTGTAGATAACTAATTATACTGAACAAAAATATAAATGCCCCATGTTAAATATTGTTCCCATGTGGAGTTAACAACTGCAGATGAGCATTTGCTGACATTTTATTGTACAAAAATAACATTTCTCTTGATTTGTGTATAATTTTTAATTGCACTTGCTGTCAGTGAGCATCACTCAGTGAGTTGTTTTTTTGTGCATGGGTGAGGCATGTCCAGTGGATGATCAGACAAAATTAGCAACAGCTGGACAATCCTTGGACTGGGACAATAAAAGGCCACCCCTGAATGTCAAATTTTGTCACAAGTCATAATGCCTCAAATGTTGCAAATTATGAAGGAGTGTGACATCGGCAAGTTGGATGCAGGAATGTCCTCCAGAGCAGTAGCTGGATGGCTCAATGTCCATTATTGGACTATAGGCCATTTAAGAGTTCATTTTCCACAGACTGGCATGACCTAATAAGATTTACTTTCCCTCCTGAATCTGTGCCCAACTCATTCATCGGGTTCACTCAGTAAAATTCTCCTTCCACCCTGAAGTCAGTCAAATCATCACCATCATCCACTACTGTAGCTGCAAACTGAACGAGACTCTTTTAGCGTAGCAAATATTTAAAGAGAATTTTATGAACCCCCTGCAGCTTTATTGATACGCGGGAGGTGAACACTGTGGTCACTGTGAAAGCAAAAGAAAAACCTCTGATAACAAATTAGTACTTTGATGATGGCCTCTAGAACTGGAAGTTCTAGTGGTCATCCATCCATAAAGACATCCATCCATAAAGACATCTAAGAATATGTCCCTTGCTTGTCACATCTGCAACCACAATGAAACTGGCAATCAACCATTTTCTGGACTCCTTCAATTTCTCATCAATGATGTCTTCTGTTTACATTGATGCCTTTTTTTATTCCAATCTCAAGGTTGTTTGTATGAGACCAAACAACCTTAGTCTCATATTACTATTTTGACTTTGTTACTGGATTACCACAAGACCTTCAAAATAAAGGAAGCAGGGAGGTTGTGAGCAGCGCACACACACAAGCATATTTAGCTTGTTTCTGACAAGGATCAGTACATTTCTGTAGTTAGTTCTGGAAGCACTGGGAGAAAACCAAGGAGTTCAATTCTTTTCACAGAAAATCTTTACAGATTATCTGTCAAAATATAGTGACATGTTTTTTACATATTTGTTAAAACTATCTTTTTTAGAATAGTTATATTACTCAGCTTTACTCTTGTGGTAGATTACCATTGTTGTCTTTTTATGAAACAAATTACACATGACCAACCCTTTCCTGCTCCAGAAACACAATAAGATAGAAGTCAAAATTGATTGTTAATATGAACCCAGTTTACTTACTGGAACCATACTGATAGCTAAAAAAATTTCTAACATTGGCAGTCACCAGTGTTGATGCTGATATATCAGACATCACTAACTACCTAGCAAACTAATAAAATCATGCATTGCAATACTATTACTCAATATTCAATTCAATTTACATTGCGTCAATTCACAACAAATATCATCACAGGGAACTCTACAAAAACATAATTTCAGTCCACACAAATATATTCTAATTCATTCTAGTTGTCACACAGTAGGAAGGGTAAAAGCACACCTGGGATCAGTGCGAGCCCCACTGGGACGTGCCTAGGGTAAACCTGTGGGGTCTAAAGAATTGTGTCTTTTAAGATCAAAGGAGGCAAAATAATCAGAATAGGAAAAGAAAAATGTAATCTCCAAAGTATGTGGAAGAGCGAAAACACAAGCAATATGTTTTACCGCCTTAAACTAAGTTTGGACTTGAATACCAGAAATTCCAAGCGATATTGCTGACTACAAGCTCCAGTCACAGCTAACTTGTGTTAACACAATAACTTATTAAAGTTATTGCATATTTTTCACTTATTTATTTAAGTTTGATTTAACCAGGTAGTTATTGAGCTTAAGCTGCTGCCTGTCATTGCCGATGTTTTTTTTGCATTTAAAAATGCACACCAAAAAAATAGAAAGTGTATTTTTTGCAGGTAAAATTAACACTCTGTTGAAGTTCTCCTAGTCTTCAGACAAAGCACTGCACAACTTGTGATGAGAAACACAAACAAACCATTGAATGCTGCAGGTACAAAGGGGTTCAGTTTGATATTTTGTTACTAATGATGGGAATAAAGGTTTAATGTACAGTTAGAAGTTGGTGATGTGTTTTATTTTTTAAATAAAACTATACTATAGTTTTATTAGTTGAGAATACTATAAAAAGTGGCATTTAATAATTATGAAAAAAACAACATGTGGACTGCTGGAGAGAGGCACCAGCACAGCTCACAACTCCACTACACTACACATAAGCATGTCTTACATGGATGGAGGGAGGTTAGAACGTTTGGTAGCACTTTAGCTGATAGGAAGTGCATAAGACTGATATGACACTGTCATAAATATGACATGGACATGAAGGAGGCTTTGTGAATGTCTATGACTGTTGTCATGAACTGCCAACTTCGCCGTATGTTTTATGACACTTTAATCCAAAGTTGGCACTTTTAATGGACTTTCTCTACAACTTTTATAGCAGCTTTGCATTAAAAGTGTCATTATTTACCAAATGACACTTCATGACCACAGTCAGACATTTATAAAGACTCCTTCATGTTCATAACAGATATGTCAAATTAATGACAGTGTCATGTCAGTCTTATGCACACCCTGTCAAATAAAGTGTTACCAAAAGTTTCTATCTAGGGACGTGGTCAATGAGGGGAGAGGAGAATTAGTATGATTAAATCAAAAACAAAGATTGTTGAAAAAATAAAATACAAGAACTAGCATAACAAGAAATATGGAAAAACCAATAAGAAATAATTATGATTGAAATTAAATCAAACTAAATGCCCAAACACCAATGGTCCATAACAAAAGGACAGTAAACGTCTGCCCACAGGGCTTAATATGTTATTTTCAGTACATTTCTCCAAAATATCCTGGCTTACCAAATATTACATCCAAACTGTCCTTTGCCATACTGGTATTGTACACATCTGTATTCCAAATATTATTACAATTCAATGTATTGTGTAGCTGAAATACAATAACAGATATCTAGATAGTTCTTAGCCATTGCAACACAATAATAATATGATGGCTAGAAAATGTGCTGCAGATGCGTAGGAAATCTTTAGCTCAATTGAAGCTAATTTAACTTTAGAATTGTTGTCCTTTAAGAAAGTGAACCAGATTTTAAATATTTGTGCAGTCGCTGATAGATTTTCTATTAGAATTGTCCTCTATCCCTAGCATGTTGCTGCTACCATTATGCATCATCTTGGTGATGGAGTGTTTAGGTTGATCTTCAGAATTTATACTGTGACTGATTTACACAGTTATTCAGTATCTGAATGCTGTTGATAGCATTGAATTTTAAATGGGGGTATTGAAGTAAAACCATGTATCATATCATATGGTTCCATATCACATTATGTACTACGTTGTCTGGGTTTATTACTTGTCCCATTAAAATATATTCAATTTTATGGTGTTAACATGACTAATTAGGCCTGTCACGATAACAGATTTTGCTGGGCAATAAATTGTCTCAAAAATTATTGCGATAAACGATAATATTGTTTGAAGACCTTTTTAAATTGATTTAATGGAAATTACGTAATAATACATGCGATTTCCTGCCAAAGATAGATACACTTTACTTTCAAAAGAACACTTAACACTGGGAGTGATACACAAAATAAATAAAACAACCGAAACCAAAAATAATAAATAAGTCTTAGTCTCCATTAACAATAAATGCACTTGAATAAAAACTAAACACCATAAAGCCAAAGTGGAAATAAACACTGCATTCAAGAGTGCAGATTATGAAGTCTGTGTAGTATATTGGCCTTCAGTAATCATTAGATTTAAATAGAGAAGACATCCCACTGCCTGATGCAATAGTTCAAACTACAGGATTTTTTACCCCATTAGAACGTTATTCGTACTGAGATTGTCACTAGTGTGTTACGGTAGATCGTTGTGCCGCTCCGATCTAAATCAAGGATTTATCCAGACTGGGAGCTGAACGCAGCCTGTTGAATGTGACCGGTAGCCAATCAGAAAGCGCAGATTCTCCTCCTGCTTTCTGAGGGGAAACAGAGGGAATCCCGAACAGCTGACACGGTGCAACCCGAAGTCCAGCAGACATCGGAAACAACATGAATGTTTATTCAACAGTTCATGCAAAGAAAATATAAATAACTAGGGGGGGAGTTGGAGCGAAATTTCTACCAGAAAACCTGGTAACTTTTCAGCTGTTCTCCGTTAACGTGACCTAAATAGTTATAATGATTTTCATTCAGTCAGACTGACACTAGCTACATGCATTGCAGGTAGATTGTAGTAAGGAATTGATTAATGCCTGGTTTCAAAGTTAGTGAACTGGACTTATTATTTTGTGTCCATTGTTGGACACAACATGGTTTCGATCGAACCGTTATAGCGAGGATTTCTGTCGGCTAATGTGTCTCTCAGGTTTTGATAATGGGCCGACAATCCGCGACATAAGATGGTGCAGCGCGCGCTGGGCATTACACTAAGGAAATAAGGAAGGGAGGAAGTGGAGAGCACCGGAGTTGAGCCTTTTTTCATTCAGTGTCATCAACAGTAAGAGAAAAAGGCAGGAAGAAACGATATAGCCGATAATTAAAATGAGGTCGATAGTTTTAATTTATCGTACGATTAATTGACTTATCGTTTATCGCGACAGGCCTATGACTAATGTTTACAGATTCATGGGGGTGGAGACATTTTTGTAAGGAACTTAATACAAAGCAGTCAATTAAATGAATTTGGAAATTTACATTTTTATTAATCAGAATTAGCTTTATTGGCCAAGACTGTGTGCACAAAGAATTTGACTTCACTTTTTCACACTCGCAGCACACAGACATTGAGTAGTAATATACGCTTTAGAGGAAATAAAATAAAAGACAGAAACAATATGTGCATATTGCAGAACTATTCAAAGAAAAATAGTTATTAGTCTTTTCAAAGGCAGGCAGTGCAAATTTGCTTCTTTTGTTTCAAAGTAGTAATGGACGTAGGACTGAGAAATATGGCTGAAAAACATACCATAATATAAGGGTTTGATAGGAGTCGATACCAGCAATTATTAATTTGTTTGCTTTAAATGTCTGAAATACTGTCAAACTGGTGATGTGACATTTTTGTGTTATGCACAATTTCCTCTTGCACTCTTTTTCTACATTCACTCTAACCCATTCATTTTATTTTTAAACAGCAATTTTGTGATGAAACACAAAATTGCTGTTATTAGTCAGTGAATTGATGCTAGTTTACCGATTAATGCAAAATAATTATATCATTATTATAACAAATAATAAGAAAGTATTAACCATTTAAGAAGTCAGCTGATGGCACCAACCTTGATTAGCTGGCTGTGAGAGGTTCCTTCCTTGGCCTACATCCCCCAGAGTGCTGTGTGGTTCTGGATGCAGTTTACTGAAATTACAACATTCTATTGGACATGCTTTCTGATCACGTGTTTATTGCAATATACATTATCAATTTATTGCCCAGTCCTAAATGGGACATGCATAATATATGTATAAACAATGGTTTCAGAAATTGGGACTTTCATCTTTAGTCTGTGAAAACCTGGAAACAGGCTTCAAGTAAATATTAAAGACTTTGTGCTTGTGTATTAGATTCTTAGGAACCTCATTCATATATACATGTGTAACCTACACTGTCTCCTTGAAGAAGTGAGCTGGTAGTTGCACATCTTATCTTAGTTGCACATCTTATAATCAGCTCTAAGCCATCAAAAGAGTTAATTGCTGCCATCTGTTAGCTGCATGCTTGCACTGTAGATTCTGATGGTTAACCTTTGGCTGTCAGTTGTTAGATGCATTATAGTTAGATGGTGTCTCCACGGAAAGTTCCCAGAGCGTGTTGCAAGAGCAAACATCCTGTACTGTTACCCGGTTAATAGCTGGTTAGTTACTTGGTGTGCCAAGAAAAAGCTTGTCCTTTAGCTAGCTGTAGCTTTTCTGTGCACGTCAACACATTTGGTCTGTGGTCGCAGTCTAAAATGTCATTGTGTCCAACAGTAGTTCAAACAAACATTTAATTAACTATCGAAGCATATCGTAGAACGGCCACACGCACTCACGCTCTCACTCCCTCTTGGAGACGCACAGTACCGTGAGTTTCAGCGGAGCTCAGGTCGCTTCCTATCGGATGCGGTCACCGCCGAGGTTCGGTGCACGATACCCCCGCCCCCCAACTCTCTCCGCCAGCGCAGAATCCTATATTCCTTAAGGTGGCCACGGAAAGGTGTAAAGCTAGTTGGCAGGATGCGTTTAACCTCCTACCATTTCACCGCCTCCATATTTACAGTCGTCGTTCCTTCTGCCTCGCACTCTCTCTCCCACCACCAACAACAACATTATTGACGTCCTCCCTCCCCCTGCCACGTGACCAGTCTGCTGGGGTTAAAAATAGACTTGCTGCAAACCAATGGAGGAAGACAGACAAGGCAGAGACAGACAGGCAGGCCCGCAGACAGGCAGACACCTACAGACAGAGGCGGATTTAGTCAGATAGTGGCCCGAATCAGAACAGAGGCATGTGACAGACCACCTCCATATAATTCAATATTTTCAGGATTTTGTCTCAAATCTACTCAATTCATTGTTGCTTATTGCTGGAAGCACAGCTTTGCATCTACATTTTGTTTTCTGAAGATCTATTTCTGCTCTTGTCTCAAAGCATTGAGATCCATCTATCCATTTTCTTTCACCCTTGTCCCTAGTGGGGTTCGGAGGGGTGCTGGTGCGAGACACATTGAGGTCCATAGCGGCTAAATTAAACTTTTCTCACATTGACTATTAATTGTCTATTAAAACTGTTACTGTCACTGTCTTCTCCCAGTGTTCCCAGTATTAACTGCTGAAATACAACACTCAGTCAGAAACAACCAATCAGAGCCAGGAGAAGGCTCTCAGTGGTGTAAATCAAGCATGTGTATGCCCTGCTCAAATCATCCACCCTTCTCTCTGTTCTTTTTGGTGTGGGAGGGGTAACATTTAATTTTTTTATTGCAAAAACTATTTTAGAAAACATAATATAATTAATTTTGTAATTGAAAGGGCTCCATTTTTTAAATTTCTATGAACAAAATTTTTTTTTTTTAAATTATGGAGGGCTCCCTGTTGGTCAGGGGCCCTTAACTTTTGCCCCTATACAGCACCCCTGTTGGTCAGAGCTCTTATCATGGACAAAAACTTTAAAGACTCTCAAGTAAAGCAGTTCTAGCTTTATTTTAGATAACTTGAAACAGCAGCTAAAGCAGTTTTAGTTATTATTGGCCTAATATACCTATGCTAACAATAGCAAATACTTTTAGGTATCATCTTTTATAAGAAAAATAAACCTGTAAAAATAAATGTGAAAGGCATATGTGACACTTGAAGACCTTGAGAGAAGCTCTGCTTTTTCAATGTGCAAATCCACAAATGCTCTGGAAGCTTACTGCATGTGTACTGCTGCATTCAAGCATTCACTCCAGTAACAAAAATATTCATCTCCAGTTTAGACAATAACTTATTGTTGTACCTCACTCAGGCTAAACATGTACATTACTCACATAGCTTGAGTGGAATCAACAGTTTAGTGAGACATACAAACATAATTTCAGTAAGAATAATTTCAGTATAAATCTGATTTTTGATTTACCAAAGTCATATACTGCAGCTTTAATACTTTACAGAAATCAGGATGTTTATATGGACTATGTATACCTGTTATATACACATTGTAAAGTTTGTGTTATGTTCTACAGTGGAGAGGAGATGGCAGACAATCAGCAGGACAGTCAAAAACTCACAATCACACTGGTACTAGGAATTCCACAGTGTTTGTCCTTTAATAAACTCTCTACACCCACCTTACAAAGTCTGCTAGAACAGCTGCTGTATTATCAAATATAAAATAAGCAGAGTTAAAATGTACAGGCCCATCTCAGTCTAGGCATCCATCAGCAGCACGTTTCTCCCACACTTCCAACAGATGAGTAGAGGCGAATACTTGTGACATCACCAGCAATAATTTAGACTGTCTTAGGAGACAACTATAGTTGTTACAAGTTGCTCTTTTACTTGAGCAGCAATGAAAATGAGTCACATGTTTGTCCCCAGCTACCACAGGAAAGAAGCCATTACAAATTGCAGTTTTGATGTCACATGATTACCTTGTGAAACTTCTTCAAGCTGAAAACTGAAAATGACTTTTTGCAGTGCATTTGCAGTCTCTGTATGTACTTCAGTCATTTTCCAGTCATGCCCAACGTAACACATCGAACTGTTGCAGTCTTTATAAAACCTAAGTTTAAGACCTTGGGTTAAAATATTTTTAAAAAATCATGAATATAAATAAACTGGAAATATTTAGCAGTGGTCTAGGGAAATGGAAACATTTTTATAACTATCAGTGCATTAATTTTAGGACTGAAAAGAGGAGCATAAAAACATGTTTTTACAAGATAAACTATAGGTTCAGGCCTAGACATTTTAATTAGGTTTTCTATCAGGGCTAATAAGCAAAACACAATGAAATCCAAACTAATTTAACCCAGGATCCATATTTTTTAATTTTAAAAATTGATTGATTAATATCCAATATGATATCTTGTCTTGTTTCTGAATTTTGTTCTAAAATACTTATTAATGTTCTACTTGAATCTGAACAAATCAATGTCTCCTTCTTTCTATTTTCCTCACTCCATTCTAGAGCCACTAACATAGCCATTAATTCACCTGTATATACTGTCAATCTATCCATTTTTCTTTTATTTATCATAATATTTAAGTCCGGAATTATAAATGCTATTCCAATTTTATCATTTAACATTTTAGAAGCATCTGTATATATTTGTATATACTCTGAATATAAGTTTCCACCTCTTTCTTTTCTATTTGTCTGCCTTGTACCAATAAACTTAAATCAACTTCAGCTTTTCCATTTAAACAAGGTGGAGCACTAGGACTACTCACCTCAGGACCGACTGAATAATGATTTATACCTACCTCATTTATTTCATTAATAATCCATCCAAAACTATTAATTTTCTTATTTTTTACTTTTTCTTGATAAGGTTGTAACATAGCATTTGGAGGATAACTTTCCTTATGTCCTTTAATATATGCCCAATAAATTATGGCTAGTTGTTTTCTTCTGAGCTCCGGAGGCATCTCACCCATTTCAACTTGTAAAGCTGATCCTGGGGTTGTTTTCATTGCTCCGCAACAAATTCTTAATGCCTGATATTGTGTTCTATCTATTTCTTTTAGTAAACTATTAGAAGCTGAATTATGTACAATGCATCCATAATCAATTACTGATCTAATTAGTCCAATGTATATTATTTTGAATGCTTTCCTATCAGCTCCCCAATCTCTACCTCTTAAACATCTCATTATATTTAGGATTTTCTTACTTTTCTCAATTATTTTTTTATATGCATTTTCCATGTAAGTTTTTTTTTATCAAACCAAATTCCTAAATATTTAATCTGATTTATCTTTTCTAGAACATTCTCATACAATTTAAGATTTACATTAATATTTGTTTTCCTATTAGTAAATGTAGCAAACTTAATTTAGGTACCACATTCTGAAGCCCAAGCTTCTACACTATGTATCGACTCTTGAATTTTTTTATTTATAAATTTTACGTTTTTTCCCCTTATCCAAATAAGGCCATCATCTGCAAATAATGCAACTCCAAAATCGTTCTCTATTTTACTAAAAATATCATTAATCGTTATAACAAATAACAAAGGACTTATACTTCCTTGAGGAGTACCGTTTTCAATTTGATGTTTTGAACTTACTTCACTACCTATTTTTACTTTTATATTCCTTCCAGTAAATTTTTTTAATCCGTCTATATATTTTACCCCTTAAACCGATTTGTTTTATTTTAACCAATAATCCTTCTTTCCTTGACATATCATATGCTTTTTCGATATTCAAGAAAACTGCTGGTAGGATCTCTTTATTCATCTGTGCTCTCCTAATTTCATGTTCCAAATATAGTATAGGATCTATTGTACTTCTACCTTTTCTAAACCCAAATTGATATAATTTAATTTTCTCCTTAGATTCCAAAAAATATATCAATCTGTTATTCACCATTCTTTCCATTATTTTACCAATACAAGACGTTAACGCTATTGGTCTATAACTCTCAGCGAAATGTGGGTCTTTACCAGGTTTACAATAGGAATAATGATAGATTCTTTCCATTTATCCGGCAGAACTCCTTCCGCCCATATTTTATTATACATTTCTAATAATATCTTCTTACTTAATTCACTAAGATTATTTAACATAATATAATTGACCTGATCACTCCCAGGCATTTATTTACTAGAATTTTTTAGTGCGCTATTTAATTCTATTAAAGAAAATTTCATATTTATAATATTCTTGTCATCTTCATCATTATGTAGCAGTTCTTTGTGATTCTTTAATGTCATTTCAAGTCCTTTCTTTTCTTTACTACTAAGATTCTCCATACTATGTATTTTAGCAAATACTCTTGCTAATAATTCTAATGTTACCATTATCTTTTATTACTGGGAAAAAGATTTATCTGACATTTTTTCTTAATGGTATTCCAAACATCATTCATTCATTTTTTTCCCATGACAGATCTTTGATCTTGCTTGTTCTGATCAAATGATGATATACTATGCCAGAAATGGAATCAGTTTTTCTAACGTGACATTATTTTGATTATCATCTGTCTCATTTTTCCTTTCTAACTTTGTTTTTGGATTACTTCCTGTATTTTTCACCTATTTCACTGCTTCAGCATAAGTAATTCTCTTATCAGATTTAATTTTTTTTTAATTTCAGCTGCTTCTTTTCTTACCAAGCATCCTGCATAAGCTGCAGTATGACTTCCTCCACAATTACAACACTTTACTGGATTCTCTCCACATTCCCCATAAGGGTGTTCACCTCCACATCTCCCACATCTTTGCTTTCCTTTGCACTCATTTGCCATATGACCATGTCTTTGGCACTTATAGCATCTGAGAGGTGATGGAATATAAGCTCTTACATTAAAACTCATGTATCCAATCATTACTTTATCAAGTTTTACTTTATCTTTGAATTCCAGTAGTACAGACGTGTTCTCTCACCATTTCTAAAAGCCTGCAATTGTCTTATGCCTCTAATCTCTCCTCCTTTTATTACTTTCTTTAGCTCTTCCAAGTTTTTTCCAACAAGAATCCCTGAAATCACCCCTTTCACTCCTCTTTCTTCCCCAACTACCTTTCTTTCCATCACTTCTCTTTTACATACCATTTGTAGTTTTAATGCCTTATTCTTTTGCTCAGCATTCTTACAGATAAAAAGAAGGCTCCCATCCCTTAAAACTTTGGCTAGTTCCACATCTCCAATAACTTTCTTTAATCGATTTGACAAACTGATTGGGCTCACCCCAATCATAACGTAAAGTGAACTAAACATAATGATAAATAAGATGCAAAACCAAACCCAAAAACCCAGAGTCCCGACAGAGGCTAAGGAACACAGAAGAAGAAGCTAACCATAAAACAGCCTAAGACATGACAGAATTATTATAAGTTTATCTTTGTGACTTTGATTTTCTGTGCAGGACTTATAAATCAATGGATATCTCAGCCAGATCTAGAGAAACTCATCCATGCGTTTATCTTTAGTCACATTGATTATTGCAACAGCGTCTTCACAGGCCTGTCCAACAAATCAATCCTCCAGCTGCTGCAGCTGATCCAGAAGCTGCTGCAGCTGATCCAGAAGCTGCTGCAGCTGATCCAGAAGCTGCTGCAGCTGATCCAGAAGCTGCTGCAGCTGATCCAGAAGCTGCTGCAGCTGATCCAGAAGCTGCTGCAGCTGATCCAGAAGCTGCTGCAGCTGATCCAGAAGCTGCTGCAGCTGATCCAGAAGCTGCTGCAGCTGATCCAGAAGCTGCTGCAGCTGATCCAGAAGCTGCTGCTCATGTTCTCACTAGAACCAGGAAGATAGAGACATAACACCAGTTTAAAGTCCCTCCACTGGCTCCCTGGAGCTCAAAGAATAGACTTTAAAATACTGTTGTTAGTTTATAAATCACTGAACGGTTTAGCACCACAATACATTAAAGATCTGCTGTTGTTGTATCAACCTGCCAGACTCTCAGGTTCTGGTTCTGGTTCTGCTCTGCATCCCCAGAACCAGAACCAAAAGAGGATATTGGATTCACTCCTCCCATTCCGTTAGTTCTTTACGTTGGTGCGTGAAGGGAGGTTAGAAAGAAGAAGAAACTGACGGCAGGCCAGCGATGCATGGAGATCACCGTTAGCCGTAGCTAACGGTCGTATCGAGCGCAAAAGCATATTTATTGCCGTTCACGAGTGTTGCCCAATGTGGTAAGATATATTAATGCTGTAATCTGTTGGAAGATTAGTTTCTTGTTAAGTTTATTTGCGGACTTGGTATTTGCTAAACGTATTTAGCCGTAGGCTGACTGTGATTTGCGGCACTTTGATGTTGAATGTTGATTGTTAATATGTTACGAAGTGTTCTAAGAGTAAACGTAGCCTTATAACCAGTTAGGTAACCAAGTGATGGTTAATATAAATTTATGTTTAAGTCTGTTTTATTGACGATTGCATTACTAAGTATTGATGTTTTGTTTTTATGTTTATTTACAGTTTAACCGGCATGTCCCCGTAAAGCACAGGTGTCAAACTCCAGTCCTCAAGGGCCGCTGTCCTGCAACTTTTAGATGAGCCTCTGCTGCACCACCTGAATAGAATAATTGGGTCATTAGCAAGACTCTGGAGAACTGATCTACACAAGGAAGACGTAATTAAGCCATTTCATTCCAGTGCTTTGTACTTGTGGCATATTTAAAAACTGCAGGACAGCCAGAGGCCCTCGAGGATTGGAGTTTGACATCTCTGGCGTAAAACACGAGGCAATAAAACAATAACAACAACAATAACAACGACTACCTTTTGTTCTTTGTAAAAGAGGAGAAGCAGCTTTCAGCATCTATGCACCAAAAATCTGGAACAAGCTTCCAGAAAACTGTAAAACAGCAGAAACCCTGACTTCCTTTAAATCTCAACTAAAAACGCACCTGTTTAGAGTTTTATTTGAAACATAATCAATTAAAAATGTAATGATGGACCTTGACTTATTCTATGTTGCATGACTTTGTGTTTTGTGTTTGTTATGATGTAAAGCACTTTGAAATGCCTTCTTGCTGAAATGTACTATACAAATAAAATGTGATTGATTGATTGATTGATTTTATTTATAGCAGCTTCATGATTTATATATTTAAGAAGACAATAGAGAGAGAGGATGAAACATCACATCTCTTCACATCTCAATCTATGCAACATGTTCAGTTCCACAGTGCCGCACCAAGCAGAAACTCCCTTTTAAAAATGTGTAGAAAGCACCTGTAGGAGACACACCGTCTCTATGGCAACAACATAATTTTTTTAAAATAGCCCTTCACATCACTCTTACTCCCTGTTTTTGTGTGTCACTTCCTCCTTCCTTCCTTTACACTCCATGGTTTTGCTTTTCTCTTTACATAATTCCTCATTTCCTTTGCCACTTTCATCCCTCTCAAACTCATCGTTCCTTTTTTCTATATTTCACGCTGAATTTATTTTCATTATTTTTTCTATAATTTATATGTATCTCTTTTGCAAGTTTCTTTTTCTAAGACTGAAAATCTTAGATCTGTTTTCATTAATTTAATTTGTACTTATCCTTTCCTACTACATTGTATTTGTGATGAAAACAAACTGGGGAGCCATGGAATTGCAGTTTTTATAGGCTACAGTGCTTCTTTCTACCAATATGAATAGTTTGCTAACATATACTGCTCCATCATCCCACCTCAAGACCCTTCTGATGTGTGATATTCCTTATGTTGGGGAAGATGGGATGGGCACCAAAGTGCTGACACCAATCCTTCTGAGGGCAACTCGCCAACTGACCCGTGCCCACACCTTTAGAGCATCTACTGGAGGAAAGGACCCTCCAAACATTGCCAATAGAACAGCCTGTTTCTTTCCTGGGCGTGGAGGTTTGGAAGAACTCAGGCTAGCCAGGTGAAGTAATCCCATCAGCAGCAGCCCAGGACAGAGAATCTTGCCAGAAGTCACCTCGTTAATAAAGTATGTGTAATATTAAATTTTAGTAATCTGGATGTTCTTGGAAGATTTCTTTTTTTTTTTTTTCGGAAATAGTGAACCAACAGAACATCATGATGCTGTTGAGGTTATCGCAGCAACCAACTGGAAAATTCATCTGCTCAAAGCACTGTTTGACCAAAGGTCAGCAGTGAGACAGGTTTGGGTAAAACATGGCCAATAAACTATGTTTATTTTTGTGTAAACATAGTTACACAAAAATCTCAACATTTTCCCAGAAAGATGAAGGAATGCTGTGACATTGAATTAAAACAATATTCTGTCCTTGGTGAAATATTTTTCACATTTTCTCTAAAATGTGAAAGGGCTGCACAGTGGTGCAGTAGACAGCACTGTTATCTTGCAGTAAGAAGGTTCTGGGTTTGGTTCCTGCCCCGGGAAACTCTTTCTGCATGGAGTTTGCATGTACTCCCTGTGCATGGTGGGTTCTTTCCGGGTACTCCGGCTTCCTCCCACAGTCCAAAAACATGACTGTGAGGTTAATTGGTCTCTCTAAATTCTCCCTAGGTGTGAGTGTGTGTGTGCATGGTTGTTTGTCCTGTCTGTCTCTGTGTTACCCTGTGATAGACTGGCGACCTGTCCAGAGTGAACTCTGCCTCTCGCTGGAAACATTAGCCTGAGATAGGCACCAGCACCCCTCCTGACCCCACTAGGGACAAGGGTGAAGAGAAAATGAATGGATGGATGGATTTCCTCTGAAGTCTAACTACTGTTTTATTGTGGTAATTTTCATATGCATGCATCTACAGTATGTATAATTCTGTTTTACTGTATAGGCAATGTACTCTTACCTCAGCTGTGAAGCAGGTCAAAATGCATCAACACAACGAATCTAGTGAGACATTTAAAAAACAAGCACTTGACGGAGCATGACTATATCGAGGCTCACTGCAGGGAAGAAAAAACAGACATCCGGAGCGGCCAGAAAGCAGGCAAAGCCTCGCACAACTAACAACACTCAACCCGGATGAGGATGATTCAGAAAGCTGAACAAATAACCCAAAAAATGTGCTACTGCTAGTAATATTTCACAGATGTAGCGCCGCTCTACCTCTACCTGGCAGTAAACTCTCACATCGAACGTCTGTAAACAAACAAAAAATATTTTACATATGTATTGAAACTTTCGCAATAGACAGATAATCTGAAAAGAAACTTTGTGAATCATTGGAAGGCAGAATTGGAAATCAAAGAAGAAAGCTGTAATTTTCCATTTAGAACAAGCACATGCTAGCAGCAGGTACGCCAGAGAAATTTCTCCAAACTCATTCCCCCTCATCATGGAAACCACACGAAGAAGTTCATATGATGCAGCTTTTAAGTTGAGGGTTATCGATCTGGCAGTACAGGAGGGAAACAGAGCCGCTGCGCGTAAGCTGGTCATAAATCAAACCAGGGTTCGGCGTTGGAGACAGAGGGCTGGATTTATTCAGTCCAGCAGATTTATTAAGGATGCAGCCCTCTGCTGCATCCTTGTGGAGATATCAGTGGCTTATAGCCTGGCCCGGCTTATATATGTACATTTACAGTTTAAAAACTTTTGTGAAGAAGTTTTATTCGTATTAAATGATGTTCCTTCATGTGTCATATAAATGTAATGTTTTTTGTATCACAGTCAAGGTGTTTTCTGTGCAGCAGGGAGAGGGGTACAAACTAATGAAACAAGATGTGTCGACTGAAGTAAGTTTCCAGGGTTGCTGAACTTCCCCAGAAAGTTATTTGGGAACTTGCTGTTTTTCCCGTGGCCTTCCCTGCATGGAGATGATGGAGTATTTAGTTTTCGCATTTCATAGACATAGCAGTGAATGAGTGTACGAGGTTCCGTATGTTTTCCTTTGTTTCTCTTGTTTGGTCTTAGAAGATTGAGTCTCCGCTTCGGTAGCAGAGAGAGGTGAATAAAGTAACTATGCACCTCTGAGTTGGTCAGAGCAGAATGATTGTCGCCTAATGCAGTGGATTTTTGCTAACCGTCTGCAGATGTATTAAAGATTGTTTTGCTCCCTGACTTTTGTCTGGACCTCAGTCTCTGAATTGTGCACTTCACAATTTGCAGATGTGTCTTTTAAAAATCACATAGCAAATTTGTTATGAACATTGAAAATGAAGATTGGGTTTTATTATCCAAATGGATCCTGTTTCTCACTCAAAGCTAGAAGTAAACTGGTAGCAGCAATGTTCCTGCCACTCTTGGATTATGGAGATGTTATATATATATGAATGCCTCGATCAAATGTCTTCAAACAGCGAACACTTTAAGATTTATAACAGGTAGTAGACGGTTTACACATCATTGTGATTTGTATGTAAAAGCTGAATTGCCTCCTTTAAGTGTACGGAGAAACAATCATTTGATGATCTTCATATACAAATCTCTTCTGGGCCTAACCCCAGCATATTTAAGCTCTCTTTTACATAGATCTGTTAGTGCTCATTCTTTATACTCTAACAACTTTATTCTTTTGCATGTTCCACGTGTTCGAACTGAGAAAGGGAAGCAAGCGTTCAGTGTGATGCTCCTACAGCCTGAAATCAACTTCAGTCAGAACTCAAGATGTCAGAAATGATTTCATTGGACGTATTTTGAGCAGTTCTTAAAGATAGGCAACAAGAGTCTATGAAACAGTGTCACTGCTTTTAACTTGTTTTATTGTTTTATACTTGTTCATATGTATTAATTGGTTTTATTTTGTAACCAGGTTATTGTGATTTACAGACTTCTGCCCAGGTCCCTCTTGAAAATCAGATCCAGATCTCACCGGGGTTTACCTGGTTAAATAAAGGAAATTAAAAATAATAAATAAAAAGATATATAAAAAATATAGCTCTTAGTGTGGAAAATACGGTAACTTACATTTTTGTCCTCACTCCGCTATCTACTCACCTCTCGTCTATTCTGTTTGTCACAAAAACTCACTCCTGTGTATTCAATATTTTTTCAGTAATCAAAGTGTTCCGAAAGAGAGCTCTAATTTTGTGTACCTGGTTAAATCAGAAGTATGATTTAGAAAGTCGGGCGTACTGTGGTGTGGAGTAAAGCACAGCCTATATGGAGGCCTTAATCCTGGACGCAGCTGTCGCAGGTTCGACTCCCGGCCTGACGACCTTCGTCACGTGTTCCCCTTCTCTCATTACCCTCTTTCCTGTCAATTCACTATCAAATAAATAGTCACACTTCTGTAAAGCAGGAGGACAAGAAAACAAAGGGAATTTTCAAACAAGCAAGGTGGGTGTATTTCACCCACCCAGAAATTGTAAGGGATTGTAATCTTTTCATCTTGTTTTCTTTTTTGTTTCTGTTTTATAATATTAAATTAAAAGAGCAGAAGCAGCTTTCAGCATATATGCACCAACAATCTGGAACAAACTTCCAGAAAACTGTAAAACAGCAGAAACCCTGACTTCCTTTAAATCTTGACTAAAAACACACCTGTTTAAAGTTTTATTTGAAATGTAATATGGAACAATGTATTGTTTATTCTATGTTGCATGACTTTGTGTTTTTGTGTTCATGATGTAAAGCACTTTGAAATGCCTTGCTGCTGAAATGTGCTATACAAATAAAATCTGATCGATTTGACTGATTGATTAAAAACAGTAATATATTCAGACTCAAGCTCTGCATTATTAAGTTTAAAAAATAATCAATCAGATAGTAGGATGGATATTTTATTAGAAATATTTCATATATTATTCAGAATACAAAATATGAGTCAGGTAGTTATATTTATGTGGGTTTCCAGCACATATTGAAGTAGAAGGAAATGAGAGGGCAGATAAAATGGCAAAGAGGGCAATCCAAAATCTTATTAGTTTTACAGTTAAAACAAGTAAATCTGAGGCAAAGAGTTTTGTTGAAGAAAAACTGATGGAAAAATTACAAAAAAGGTGGGATGAAGAAAAAACAGGAAGATGGTTTTATAAAATTCAGAAGATTGTAAGAGAATGAAGAAAGGAAAGAAATAAAAACGAAGAAAGAGTGATAACAAGGTTAAAGTTTGGGAATACAGGACTTAATTTTACATTTTTAAAATTCAAAAATATGCTACTGGCAAATGTGATTACTGTGGAAAAAATTAAACAATAGAACACGTTATAGTAGAATGTCGTAAATATGAATGCGAGAGAAGAAATATGAGGAGAAAGTTTGAATGTATTAAAGAAATGATTAATTTATTAGATATTTTGAGGAAGAATTTGAGGAGTAAACATATACAAATAGTTATTCGATTTTTAAAGAAAACTAAATTATTTCATATCATTTGATTATAGTAGGTGTTTGTGAGTGTGTTTATGATATAGATGGTAGAATACAAATTTATATTTAAGTATTTATATTTGTGTGCTTGTGAGTGTGTTGCCTGCCATGCATTATTATTATGACTGACTTCCATGTATTTCTGACAAATAAGATTAGCCAGCATTATCTTTATTTCTCGCAGACCATTAGCATTAGCCTTTTACCTTAAATAAGCTTTTAGCTATTTTTCCTACTAGTTAGCAATTTTTAGTATACTGAATGGAGTAAGTCAATTACAGACAACATGCTAGCGATGCCCCTCATGCTACTGACAATATTCATGCTAACATTAGAATTTTGGCTAATTTTAGCTAATACGCTTATTTTAACATATTGAATGGTGCAAGTCCATGTTAGTGAACATTCTTGTGATTCTCCACATAATACTGTGTAATTTTTTTGCCAAGCTTAGCATTGATGCTAATTTTTAGAAGGCCCCAGATAAATTTCTTCAGGAATTTTCTAGTTTTCCATTTACTCTTTATGGTCTTTCTGTCCAAAACTCAAAGAGGACAGAGAAACTGCTGCTGCTTGATTAGATTTCTCTTGACAAACTAAATTAAATAAGGCTACAGCACCCTCAAGAGGACAATAAAACAGAGGGAATGATTCTGGTTGCTGTCCCTGAAATAAATTCCAAATAATACTTATTTTTGAATACAAATAACCTTTGATTTGACTGGGTGTAAATGTGAAGATTTAGATCTTGCAAAATAAAAAAAATCCCATGTATGCTTAGGTTAATGCCCATTTTACTGCTAGTTTCATCAAAATGTTTTCTTTTTATCTGTAGTTTTACAGGTCAGACTTTTTAAGAAATGGGCCTACAATAGAGAGCCTATGGATAACATTTTTTTAAAATTATGCAACATTGTTTTGTGTTTTCCCTGATTAAGTAAATTCACAATGAGTAAATGTGGTGAGATTCTCTAAATAAATATTGTCTTTATTACATCCACGGCACTTTATGAGCAAAGCCTTTTAGTTTTTAAAGGGACCATGACCTGAGTTTTGATAGTACAAGGTTTTTTTTACTTGTATGTATTTTTTTTATAATCAAAAAATTACATATTTACCACAAGTCGTGTTTGGAGAGTTCTTAGGGGGACAGTGCATTAACATTAGTACAAACATTAGCATTTCACTGCCCCCCACTCATGCACCGCCATGGGCGGTGCAATAAGATTAGCCAGCATTATCTTTATTTCTCGCAGACCATTAGCATTAGCCTTTTACCTTAAATAAGCTAAAAGCTTATTTAAGGTAAAAGGCCCTGGTCACTGCAGGCCTTCACCTTTCAAACGATGGTGGTAGCCATTTCACTGTAACTTTGCTAACCCCCATAAAATTGCTCTTAAAGATTTTTCCTGTTAATTGTCCCCCATAATAAAATAGGATTTCCTTCTTGATTATTCAATCCCGATTAAATAAAATCGAGTCTTGTATTTTTGTAATTCCAATTTTTTATATAAATCAAGGCTAGTGAGGGTGTATAATATGTTCGGTTATCTTTCTAAGTCTTGTTGTGGCCAATGTCTTGCAGATGATTTTAAGATCTGAATAATATTTGAAGAATATTTTATTATGTCCCCTCCCTAATAAAATAGGATTTCCTTCCTTGATTATTCTATTTCGAGTTGATACAGGTGGCTGTGAAGATTTTGTTTTCTGTTTGTCAATGTAGTTCCTGTGTTGCCCCTTTGCCCCTGATTGCTCCCAGCTGTGTCTCATGTTCCCTTGTTACCCCTTGTGAATATAATCCCACCTCAGTCCCCTGTTCCCTGTCAGATCCTTGTCGTAAGTCGTGTCATATTTCTGATGTGCATGTACTAACAGTTGCTACCAGCGTCTGAGCTCCTGGAATCTCTGCTCTCTTGTGCTGCCTGGACTTTGTATACTGAGGTTCATCATTAAATCATAATTTTTTCACACCACAACCTGGGTCTACTGCTTTAATCCTCACACTGCTAATTATGACAGAAGGATCCCACCAAAAGTAATGGTGAGGTTCACAGAAAGTAAGAAAATCAACATTATGAACCCAGATGATATGCTATTCAAGAGGGACTTTGAAGAATTAAAATCAACCATCAAAGAATATATTGATGCTATTGCTAAACCCTACTGCGCCTGAAGATGTCTCGGCATAGCAACCAACTGTGTTGTTGTTCTATCTCCCTTCCTTAGGCTTGGGGGAGCTGTTTGAGGAAGCGGAGTTGGAACATCAGGCTACCCTGGCAATCATGGATGGAAGACCACTGCCATCCTAGTCAGGTACCACAGCTCCAGTCCCATCTTCATCTCCAGCACCAACCTCAGTTTCAGACACAACTACGACTCCTGTACCTACCACAGCTCTGGCCCAGTAAGCTGGCCACCAGCCCCGGTAAGGAGGGCTGGCCCTCTTCATCATCTGCTCCTTCCAAGTTCCCCAGTGCTCAGTCTAGTGAGTCTGCCTGTGGTCCGTCCGAGACCCCCATCTCTTGCCTCGTGACCAAATTACATAAATGATGATAAATCATGCAATTACACGAGGCACACTCATTTCTATTGAAAATTAAGTCATTTTCAATATTTTTAATATTTAAAAATATGTTTTTTCTTCAATAGACTTCAAGTCATGTGACCCATGACTTGGTTCACATGAATCAAAATCGGTGTGAAATTGTTCTACTAGACTGTACAGATGTGGTACATTCATTTCTATCCCATTTTAGGTTTTTAAAAATATTCCATTCATTTATCCATCCATTTTCTGTTCACCCTTGTCTCTAGTGGGCTGAGGAGGTGCTGGTGCCTATCTTCAGCTATGTTTCGGGTGAGAGGCGGGGTTCACCCTGGACAGGTCAACCAGTCTGTCGCAGGGCAACACAGAAACAAACAGGACAAACAACCATGAGAATATAGAGAGACCAATTAACCTGACAGTCATGGTTTTGGACTGTGGGAGGAAGCTGGAGTTCCCAGAGAGAACTTTTAAAAATATTTTCAGCAATTTTTTTCAAGTTACACAAAGGTTTGTTCAACTTTGTGGGAACAGTTTGGAGCTAGTCCCTTCCTCTTCCAACATGATTGTGCACCAGAGCACAAAGCAAGGTCCATAAAGACATAGGATGACAGAGGTGTGGCTGAACTTTACTGGCCTGCACAGAATCCTGACCACAGCCCACTAGAACACCTTTGGGATACATTGGAGTGGAGACTCAGAGCCAGGCCTTCTCTTTCCAACAACCAGTCAGGTGACCTCACAAAGAAGCTTCAAGAACAATGGTCAAAAATCCACATCAACACACTCCTAAACCTCAGTCTTCCCAGAAGTGTTAAAGCTGTTAAGGCTGCAAAGGATTGAACAACAGAATATTGAACCTTAAGGATTAGGGATGGGATTTCAGTTATGTAAGTCAAGACAGCTGAAAACTTTTGGCAATATATATGTAAAAAAAAAAAAAATGCTAGTTCAAATACAATATTGTTATTATTCACATTAATAATTAATAATGAAAATCCTAATTAGCATTAATTAAAAAAATCATTAAACATGCAAGAGAAGGTTGTGATTTAAGTGTTTGGTTCTTCAAGGTTCAAAAGCTTGTTTCTATTATTCATTCCTAGATTATCTCTTGAAAGATGCCCGTTTCATTTTCTTTTAGAGAAATAAGTTTCTTCTTTGAATGTGAAAAATGTATTCTAGATTTGCCTGAGGTTTGAATTACTTAGGGTTTAGAAGTCGGGCTGTGGGGAACCAGATGGACAGGTTCATCCAAAACTGCAGTCGTTCAAAAATGGCTACCGCTGGAACCATCACAAGTGCTAAAGTATATTATGATGAAGCACAGTTTGTTCTTCTCTCTCTTCACTCTCGCTAACATCCCCGGTTGTCTTTATTGCCAGGGAAACAAACCTCTCTGCACCAGGATGTGAGGCAGCAATAACCCCCCTCCTCCCGCCTGTACCACACTGGTCCTGACGTTCCAGTCACCTCTAGACGTAGTGATGACGTTCTACTTATTATTTTGTCTGTGAATTTGTGAATATTCTTAATTTTGTCATTTGCAACTGAGCGGTGTAGAAACAGGATGTCACGATCATTTCCCTTAGCGTTAATCCGTATTATGGTCACGTGGTTTGAGTTCGTGTCACGCCTCTGGATCAGACGCTCCCAGCTCTGCGCGCACTGAGCGGACAGAGGAGGAGGAAGACGGACCTGAAGTCAGGATTTGACTTCCTTAACGTATCAAAGCGGAGTAAGTCTCGTTGTTTTTAAGTCAAACTAAAAGGTGTTTCTTTATTTGGCATTTAATTATGGGTTTTAGTGGAAATGATTGATGTAAATATAAATGTAAGACTCTCTGCTGATGACAGGTAACAGGTTAAAGCGCACTTCATTGGCGCAACAGTATCCTGTATGTTGATGCCATTTCCCTCAGTGACGTTTATTTTGTGCAGTTTCTGGGCTGCTACAGTCCAGTAGCTCTAGACTATTAGACTGTTTTGCCGTGTCGTCCAAATGGATTTTTAATCGCCATAACACGAGTCATAATTGTTTCATTACTGATTATTTCACGGCGTCATGTAACTGTCAGCTGACACTTCCGGTTATGTATTTTCGGCCTCTTCAGATGGTAGAGAAGATGTTGATTCTCTGGGTATTGACTTTTACTCATAACCCGAAATAATGTTGATTTGAAATTATTTTCAACCCTCATGCATCATCCTAACATTCTGTTCACTCTCCTTGTCCAACCAGTCAAAAATGACCTGCCCTAACAAAAGCCCCAAAATAAAGCAAATTAATTGAATTTTAAATCCAAAATATATTTTGCGTAATAAAACAATCTGTCATTTATCAATTCATCTCAATTTAATTAATTTTTTATCATATATTTTTGTTATACAGTACAAAAAGACAATCAACTCAGTTTTGTTTTACACAAACCAAGTATTGTAGCAGTTTTCTTTTACACAGTAAAGGTTTATTATTGTAATTATATAAATGTGAAGTTATTACTTCTGAATTAATTCAACTGAAAGGGAACAAAAAGTCAACAATTTGGAACTTTTTGGTCAACAGTTCAGTCCTTTATATTTTTCACAGGAAGTGAATTATAAAAATACCTCTTGTAACACAAATCAGAAAAAAATGTAGCTTGATTTTGTGAACAATTTAACATCAGGTCTTATGCTGTGTCTCAATTATATGAGATGTTCAACACAAGATGAAGAATATCTTCACAAGATGATGTTCATCTCATGAAGATGTTCTTATGCTGAGCATCTTCAAGATAAACATTTTCTGTTCAACTTAAGGTTTTGAACTTATAAGATATTCTTATCTTGAATATCTTCATTATAGAACATCCTATCCTTCCCACCCCATTGTGAACTTAAGATGAAGAACATCCCCATGAGATGGAGATGTTTTTCATCTTATAAAGATGCTTTCATGATGAACATCTTCAATAAGATGCAGATTATCCTATCCTTCACTCCCCACATTGAACACAAAATGTTCAACACAAGATGTTCAAGAAAATCTGCATACCATGATGTTCTTCACTATATGAAGACATTCCAACGTTGAACATCTTCAGTACAAGAATTTGTTCAACATAAAATGTTGATGAGAGCAGCAGAGACATCAGCGGCTTATAGCCAGGTGCAGCTTATATATGTACCTTTGCAGTTTTTTTCAAAAACTTTGTAGGTGCGGCTTATAGTAAGCTCAATAGCTCCATATTCTAGTAAGCTCTACAGTATGTAAAATACGGTGACATATTGATGAACTGAGCAAGTATTTTAGATTTTCATAACTACATTCTTGTCTAAAACATTGTAAAAAAAAATCAAGTTGTGTCACTTAAAGTGTAATATAACAAAATGATTTGCCACCTTTCACTCCCATTGCTGCTTTGCCTGAATGTCTGGTTTGGACCTGGAATGAATCATGGGATGTGGTGGGCCATACCGGAGCCATACGTCAAATCTGAGGAAAAGCAGGATGCATTTGTTGCCCACATTTGGAGAAGCCTTTGAATTCGGACAGGCCTTATCACGCTATGCGGCTATGGTGCAAAAGCAGCCTACAAATCCGGCCTTTGAGGGACGCAGCCTCTGAATTCAGACATGGGTACAGAGTCCACTCCCTCCAATTTGACCACATGACACCGGATCCTGCACCACCTTTTCTGCTTCCTCTCCCTCCTGTCTGCGCCACCTCCTGGATCCGACTACCATCTACGGAGAGCCTGGTGTTCTATGCTGTCTGGGATGTTATCTTAACTTTAATCTTATGATTAAAATTTCTCAAAACAAATATCTGGTGTTTGTTCCCAATCAAAAGCATCTGATGGGTGTACTGGCTGTTCGCAGTATCTGTTAAGCAAAAAGCAAAGACAAATTACATAAAAATTAAAGAGCACTGATGTAGAGAGCTGTAAGCCGCTCCAACTATACGTGCCGCCAACAACAATTAGCCCAGGATATTCATGTTTTCAGCAAAAACCACAATTGAGCCAAAAAAGGGAGCATCAAAACCAAAATTTTAAGAACCAAAGATTTCTGAAAAAGTTATTTTTTTTTTTTCTGCTAAGAGTTTTTGCGGCACTAGTGGCTCGTATTTTTTTTACAGTAGGCAGACAGGAAAGAGGGCAAGGAGAGGAGGGAAGACATGTGGCAAAGGTTGCCAGGACCGGGAGTTGAAACCGCGATGTCCGTGTTGAGAACTAAGGCCTCCGAATGTGGGGCGTGCCACCACAGCATAGCCCAAATAAAGGTTTATGTTTTCCAAATAACCTTTTCTCTTCATGAGACAAAAAATAGTGAATTTTCATTCAATTTGAATTTTACATTGTTTTTCAGACAGAACTTATTTTATGCATTTCAATACAAAAGAAATACTCATTACAATTTCCTAAAGTTTTGGACACATTTTAACTGAGATTTCCCAGAGTGATGTTGAGACGTAATGAGAATTTAAAGGGACGTGAATACTTTTACATTGCACTGTAGTGTCTCTGATGTCAGGTTTCCTTACATTGTTTTGTTCAAGTTGTGTGTTTTATCAATGACTGCGTCAACTTCTTGATGTAAATAAATTTGTGTGTTTCTAGCTCTCAAGACTATGGACAGTTTAATCCCCCGCCATGGTGGCTCTGTGTTTGCGGGGCTGGTGGGAGCGTCACAGGTGCTCGGCCTTGTGTCTGTGGTTCTGACTGGGGTGTGGATGGGTCACTACCAAGGCGGTTTTGCCTGGGATGGTTCAGCTCATGAGTTCAACCTGCACCCTCTTTGCATGGTGCTGGGCCTGATATTCCTGCATGGCGATGGTGAGAAAACCCACACATACATTTTATTTTAGTCCACACAGAACACATCTCTTTCAACAAGCCCTCATTGGATTGCATTAGAAGAATACTAAGAACATCTTAAGTGATAAAGGCCAGTGACTTGTCTCTCTAGATCTTATTAATTCAGCATGATTCAGCAATCCAACTATAGCCTATACTTGCAAGAAAGATTGATTTCTTTACTGATTTAATGGGCAGGGAGCCTGATATAGCTCAGGTATTCGTCTCATCAACTTCTGAGGACATTTCTTGAACATGTGGCTATGATTAATGTGAAAAGTAATCTTGTTTATATTAAGTTTGAAAACATTTTGCCAATAGTCAAATGTTGGTTTGGTCCTGGTGACCGCTCTGGGACCTCTGGAGATTGTACCAAGAGCTCAATAACATCAGAGACAACCCTGAGCACCTTCTTCAGACTGACAACAATGTCTTCAGTCAGAGGCTACTTCTACATCTCTGCTATACAGACTGGTACAGGAGATCATTCTGGCCCACAGTCATCAGCAACTACAAGAAAACTTTTTCAAATAATGAGTTAAAGCAACATTTGGAGGATTAATTTACTTTGGGGCTAATAAATAATTTTTGAATTGAAATGAATTGAATAAGTGCTACAGTGTAAAAAACCCAACTATTTTAGCCAGTCTGCTGTAGATATGCTCCAGCATTGTCTTCAGGATGTACAGGCATTAAGAGCAAATCTTAGCCTTCTCACTGAGAAGACTCAGAGTATGATTTGGTGTGGTGTTGTGTGACTGTGGTTACAGTCGCTAATGTCTGTTTAGCCTCAGGCTGTTGACCAGTTGAATTAGGAAAACAAAAACCAGATGCCGGTCAATCTGAAACTGATAGACTGAGTCAGAATTTTATTGGAAAAAAAAAATATTGGCCTGTTCTGTGATGCTCTGACTGGCGGTAGAAAATGTCAAATGCACAACTATTAGCTATTCACTCTATAAATCGAATCTCTATAAAATTGTGGCTGGAAGAAAGTTAAAAGAAGTAATTTTTGTAATCTACCACACACCATGTACATGGCACAGCATGATGAAGAGTTGGCTCTGGTCAGATAAGAACATCAATTAATTCTTTGAACTTTGTGTAAAATTATACTAGACCCTAAGGGATGGTGAGGAACCACATCACATAAGATTTCTGACCTCACCAGTTATGATATTTGGAACCCAGAAAATTAGTCAAAGTTTATTTATGTAACATATTTACAACAGCCTCAGCTGACCAAAGTGCTTCACAAAAAAAACATCACAGGTAGAGAAATGATGAAATAATAAAATTAAGTTTAGTAAAAATAATAAGACAAATATAAAATTGGCAGAGATAACAAAAGCTAATACCATGAATGAAAACCAAACAATTTTAAAATTTAGCTGCAACATTTCTCTTCCCTCCTTTTCCTTCTTTTCTTTAACTGGTGTTGAAGGCCAGAGAGAATAGATGAGTTTTCAGTCTGGACTTTAACTGACCGACTGACTGAAAAAGCTTAACAGAGGGAGACTGCTCCACAGAGAAGGCTCTGTCCCCTCTAGTTTTTAGCTTAGCCTTAGGGCACAGGTGTCAAACTCCAGTCCTCAAGGGCTGCTGTCCTGCAACTTTTAGATGAGCCTCTGCTGCACTACACCTGAATAGAATAATTAGGTCATTAGCAAGACTCTGGAAACTGATCTACACAAGGAGGACGTAATTAAGCCATTTCATTCCAGTGTTTTGTACCTGTGGCACATTTAAAAACTGCAGGACAGCCAGAGGCCCTCGATGACTGGAGTTTGACACCCCTGCCTTAGGGGCTGTCAATAAAATCTGGTCTGTTGACCTTAGGGCTCTGGGTGGGCTGTAGGGCTGCAAGAACTTACTTATGTAAGTATTTAAGCCCCATGGAGTTTGAACACTTAAAAACAATCAATAAATCTTACATTTTTTCCAAAAAGCAACAAGGAACCGATGAAGGTGCGCAAAACTGGGGCAATGGATTCATGCCACCTTGTTTTGGTCAGCAGACAAGCTGCAGAATTTTGTACGCTCTGCTGACGCTGGAGGGAGCTCTGCTCCAACCCCAAGTACAAAGAATTACAATAATCCAGTTGTGATGTAATAAATGCATGGAAAGCCCTCTGAAAAATCAGGCAGAGGAAGAGAAGTTTTTCTTTTGTCACAGGTCCTCAGCTGATATACACTGGCTTTGATAACAGCACTAATATGGTTAATGCATTTAAATGTTGGCCTCATCAAAAACACCTCTGAATTAAATTTTGCCTTTACTGGTTTCTTTTGCTTGTAAAACATGGATGAATATACTCTCTTTGTGTGTTGTGAGCATACTGGAATTTTATCTTTTTTTTTTTTTTACGAATGGACAATGAAAGGATCACAGGAGACCAACCACGCTGTCATGTCCAGAAGATTGCATTGACCAAACAATAAAAACCCACTTTTTTCCTCACTTAGGTTAAGAAGATTTGCTCTTAATGCCTGTACATCCTGAAGACAATGCTGGAGCATATCTACAGCAGACTGGCTAAAATAGTTGGGTTTTTTACACTGTAGCACTTATTCAATTCATTTAAATTCAAAAATTATTTATTAGCCCCAAAGTAAATTAATCCTCCAAATGTTGCTTTAACTCATTATTTGAAAAAGTTTTCTTGTAGTTGCTGATGACTGTGGGCCAGAATGATCTCCTGTACCAGTCTGTATAGCAGAGATGTAGAAGTAGCCTCTGATTGAAGACATTGTTGTCAGTCTGAAGAAGGTGCTCAGGGTTGTCTCTGATGTTATTGAGCTCTTGGTACAATCTCCAGAGGTCCCAGAGCGGTCACCAGGACCAAACCAACATTTGACTATTGGCAAAATGTTTTCAAACTTAATAGAAACAAGATTACTTTTCACATTAATCATAGCCATATGTTCAAGAAATGTCCTCAGAAGTTGATGAGACGAATACCTGAGCTATATCAGGCTCCCTGCCCATTAAATCCTGAATGAATACCAGTGAATTCAATATACTACTTTCTCTTGATTTAGTTGGTGGCTACAACATTTCAAAGATTTTATTTACTGTTTATCAGCAACTATATTGCATAATGTAGCTCTACTGGCAATCTCATCCTTCAGTAAAATGCAATATCTATTTGATAGGAAGTCTGGCCTCATACAATATTAAGATTTGAAGCAGTTATGGTAAAATCTCTTTTCTTCCTTTCTGAGTTTATGAACTAGTCAACTACTCCTTTTAATGCTTGTTTTTTTCAAACTTCTTCATAAGTTGAGTTCTCTCCAATCTTCAGAAATAATTCTAAGAGAATAGCAGATTTTGTTGACACTGCAGGGCGCACACTGCAGCAGATCCTGATAATGCCTTTTTAAGCAGACTACAAAACAATATGAATTATCCTGCTCAATCGTTTGGTGTCTGTAGCCCTTGGTAGCTTCACAAATGAGAATAACCACATTAGGCCAACTGGTGCAGTCCTGAATTGCATTATGTCAAGAAAGGAAAAGGTCAGTTAGACATTAGATGGTGACTGTAATGGGGACGCTGACATGTGTTGTAAAGCCCCCGTGGCTTCCTCACCTAGGTATAAACAGATAAGGGAGCTAATGTAGTTACATTGAAAAGTACGTATACTATTCTGCTCACACTCTTTTCTTCTTTTTTGTCAGAAGTCAAAATGAGCTAAGTGGACATGCTGTAATGAAAGGAAAATGTTCATGTTTCTGGAAGTGGATCTCTTGTTACATACAACTTTGTACAAAAAAAGTTGCCACTAAATAAACTCAGACAAACCTACTCGTACAGATGCATTTTAATTTCTTTGATAGCCTAGTTCTTGTTTGCTCTGAAATGCAACAATTTTGTGGCTATAACAACAATGTATTTTGCAATACATTGTATATTTGTATTTTGTGGTGACTCCTCAAAATTTCAGGTTAATGTGGAGAGTCACATTAACATCACCATTAACCACACAACATCAAAACAAGTTGGACTGCAAGAGTGCAGCAGAAATTACATTTTCAGTCCATTTAATTGAAAGACAGAAAAGAGAACATTATTGTTATATTCGTGTTTGATACGAACCAGTCGTTGCGCTTTACTCAGACACATTTATTAGAGACGCTCTTCACAGGTCTGCTCACACAGGTCAAGTACACTTGGCTGCAGCCTGCGGAAAGGGGCGGGGACGGACCACTGTCAGTCTCATACCTTATATGGAAATGGGACTATTACATTCCGGAAATGAAGGGGGCGCCAGTGACACCATTTCCTGTACCAGCCGTGTTTTAATAATCATAAAAATAATAACGCTTTTTTTTGACAACGCTTTTCAAAACACCCAAAAACACTTTTAACATTTAAAATTAATTACAAATTAACTACAAATTAAACAGTAAGGAAATGACATTCCACGTGATACGTCAGTCACGTGGTATGTCTGTCACGTGGTATGTCCCCTTTTTTTTATCTTTATTCAATTTTTTTTTCGGATGTTAAAATTACATTAGTAACAAACAATCTACAATAAGCAATAATAAGGAAATGAAAGGTGCGCCGTGTTTTCATAATTATAATAACGCATTTTATTTGACTACCCCTTTCAAAACTTAAACTTTCAAAACTTCTTTTCAAAACTTTTCAAAACACCCAATAACACTTTTAACATTTAAAATTAATTACAAATTAAACATTAAGGAAATGACATTCGTTATATGTTCCGTTTATTAAATCTTTCTTTTCGGATGTTAAATTTATATTATTAACAAACAATCTAAAAGAAGGAATCATTATGGTGATTATTTATCTATCCTTACACCCTAACTATCCCAAACAAAAGTCATAAAACATAAATTAAATTAATATTTTAGAGACAAATGTACATTACATTAAGAACACATTTATTCATCCATTAATTATTATACACATATAGCGGGGAGGTGAGAGCTGCTGATGGACCCTGGACAGATCACCAGTCCATCGCAGATTAAGAAAACAGATAGAAACAAATACTTTCTGGTGTTGAAATTCAAATAATAGATTTTGATGTGGTGAACAGTATTCTTAAAATAAATAAGTTAAAATCTAAAATATAATATCCTTTGCCTTATTCAATAAGGACTAGATGGAAAAGAGGTTTGGTCAACAATTTTGGCCAACCTGGTCCGTCCATTCACAGCACTTTTGTTCTGTTTATTTGCCAAATATTTTTCTTATTATTCATGTGGTGAATATAATTTACAAACAAATTAAATGACTTTTGAACTTCTAACAAGCTCAACTGTTATCATTGTTTACCATAATGTCTTAACCAGTAAACTGGTTGGTGTCCCATTATTCCGTTTAGAAATTATAAATCTATTCTAATTGCAATCGATTCATAAACTGCGCTCCAAATACCTTAAATATGCAATTGTTGCAAAACCCAAAGTGATTCATTTAAAACTTTAAATTTAGCTTCAGCCTGGAAAGACTCACACAGAAAGTAGGTTTTAGAAAGTTTATGTGATAAGAAATAATCTTCGGACCCGGCAGTAGACACTGCGCTGGGAACTGTCAGAGAGAATGATTCGCTGTTCAGGAGTTATTTTTTTCTATATGAAAACCTTTTTTAATAAATTCACTGGATACATAAATTAAACCTGTGTAAATTCTAACTATAACTGTCTTCATCTCATCCGATCACGGCGCCGGTCTCATCTCCTCCACCCTTCAGAACTCCAGCTTGAGTGCAACTGCTGAGCTTCCATCACCTCCACCTGGTCTCCACCTTCTCTCAGCTCACCTTTAACCTTATGTTTGCATTATGACTTTGTAACTAAACAATGTTTCTGTATGTGCTTGCTTTATCATAAAACAACAGTTGATTCTGACTGTTAAAACACAAACAACTTAGCCGAATGTCAGGTTAGTAAAGAAAATTTCTATTGGTTCCAGTCATTGTTTAAAATTATAGGAAACATTGCATTTACACATACAAAATATTGCAAGTTATTAACTTAGCATGTATTTCAAATTTTTAAAACAAGGTTATCCAATTGCTAAACAACATTGTTACAATATATTTACAACTAATTTATTGGCTCTACTTTCTCTCCAACAAAATGCAGCCACAATGTAACTCTGTGTGGAAACGACACCATTTCTGTAAAAACTAATAATTAAATCAACTGAGCTACAACAAAAGGAACATTCAAAAATGTACATAATATTGAAATAACAAACAAAAAAAATGACTGAACAAGTCAAAAGGCAAATGTGCTTCAGCATAAATGATTTAAAATGGCATTTCACAAAAAAAAACAAACATAAAAAAAAAAACGAACAATGTGTGACAACTGAAATGTGTGAAAGACTGTAGAAAAAAACTAATATTGTCCTGGCATTCAGTACTGGCATTCAGGGCAGTGTCCAGGTATGTCATCAGAGTCGTAACGAGGGAACTCTCCTCATCTTCCATGTCCGGTGAAACTCACACAGTCTTTATATTGCTGGTTGCAGGAAGAACATCTGCCTTGAATGACTCTGAAAATGTAGCCCAGCTGATCTCACCTGTTAATGAAAAACAGATTTTATGTAGTTGAAATCTAAAGTTTTAGGTGAAAAAAGTCAAAGGTCCTTACCATCTAGCCAAGCAAAGTGAGTCTTCTTCCTGAAAACTGGGTCAGACACAATGGCTTCAAAGCACTTGCAGGTCAATGCCAAGGTGAGGTAAGATGTCTCCCTGTGCCAGAATCACCTCCTGGAGAACAGCTTCCAGTTCAATCAAAGGCATCTGAAAATAATGATAATAAAAAAAACAGGTGCATTGCAAGACTCATACTGGAAGAATGGCTATGACATGATTATGAATTAACCTTAAAAAAAAAATGAACAAAATTAAAAAACATGTATATACATTGAGATATGTTTAAACAGGACATGATTCATTGTCCCTCAGAACAGAGCAAGGACACAGCCTGATAGCTACTAAGATAAAAGAAAAAGCTTATTATACAAATGATTGGTAGAACAAAAGGCATGTTTGAATTAATCACTGTAGATTCTTTAACATTGTTGTTACTGTTTTGTAGGATTTTAATTAATTATAGAAATCACAATGGCTTCCAGATAACAAATATATATTCTGCAAAAAATGAATTGAAATTGTAGAAGTGATATTGCTCAAACAGCCAAGAGCAGGAATTAACTAATTAGATTTACTCAATTACTCTGTAACTTTGACAAAAAAAATGAACAATTAGGACAATTTTTCCAAATCTTATACTCTTGAGTTAATTTTGTTGATACGCAACATAATGCGAGTAACTTAACTGAATGAAGAACACATTTTAATCCATTAAAAAATTAAAACACCCTACACAGATAAATGTTTATGTTAGATTTCCTTTAACCTTAACTTGTTGTCTTGTATTAAAATGTTTCCTTTTAGGTTTTAAAATACCTATTAGTGCACATAACTTCATTTTTATTAATGTCTGCTTAAATAAATGGGTAACATTACATTGCACGTTATAATCAGTAAAACAGTACTTAATAGCCATTTCACCAAATAATTTGTGCAGCAAACTACACATTTAAAAGAAACAGTTACTAAAAATACAATGAAGTAGTGCTACTAGTTATTACAGTATCAGCTCTGGGTACTACACCCACTTATGATGGCAGCTGTTAGTTTATTAAAAAATCTGTTAGTTTATAAAAAAAAGCTGTTAGCTTATAAAAAAAATATTAAGACTTTCCAGAAATTTAACATTGATGTACAAAAACATATTTAAAAAAATATTAACCTTTAAAAATAAAATAAAAACACTAGAGAACTGATAAGTATGTAAAAAAAAAACATTCATTAGTGTAGTTTTGCATACCGTTATGTTGAACCATAGCAGTTCTTGCTATGTGGTTCTGAACCTTGTTGGACTCATCGGCCCTGCATGAGCAAAGCGGACAGCGACACCTGTCGTTCATTCAGTACGGAAGAATTTTCTCTCCATTCCGAATGTTGCAAAGACACGTGCATCTGTATAATGGAAATAGAAAAACAAATTTTGAGCATAAAATACATTTTTCAATGATACATTTTTCTACTTTTAGATTAGCTATGCTACATGCTAAAATTAGCCTTCCCGAACTACGAATTTCACTCGTTTACAGCTGTCAATTATATTTTCAACCTAATGTAGAAAAGCGTATCGATTTACTCTGTAAAAAAAGTTTTAATAAGGTAGAAAATACCTTTTGCTAACTTTGTGGTTGTTCCATTGTGAATCGCGTGCCGATCGTCAGTGGGGAAACCTCTCAAACTTCTTCCAGTCAACCTCTTAGCCCCGCTTCTTTAAGGTATTTATACTGGTGATTGTGAAAATAGCGCCCCCTTCATTTCCGGAATGCAATAGTCCCATTTCCATATAAGGTATGAGACTGACAGTGGTCCGTCCCCGCCCCTTTCCGCAGGCTGCAGCCAAGACCCTCTCACACAGGTTACGCACAGGTGTGTCAAATGACTCTCTACTTCTGTTGTCCTATTCTTTACATTTATGCAATCACCTATGTTCGTGACTGCCATCTAGTGGACATAAACAAATCATTCAATCATCACATCCTCCTTTCTTTAAAGTTAGAATGTTACAAAAAGAATCCTGTCTAACATTAACATACATTGTATAAGACAGATAGAGCATAGTATCACATAGCTATAACAAAATTACTTTATCTTACTTAGCACTCATTAAAAACATGAATTACAAAATACATACATTTCAACTTTTTTGTGTTTTTTCTCTTTTTCCCCTTTTTACAAAATCAGTCTATCAGGTTTTTTTTACCACTCTGGTAGATCTTCTTAACACAGGTGGTGGATTGTCCTTAATACTGTCCATGTCACAATGCGTTTCAGTTGTAGGAATAATCTGAGAGTCCTTAGAATCTTCACTCGACTCATCAACATGTTCAAATGGAGTTTTCAACAAACTGCGACGATTTCGTCTCAGAATTTGTCCATCTTCAGTTTTCACTTCAAATGAACGTGGAGCTACTTCCTGCAGAATAGTTCCTTTGGTTTTCCATCCCTCATCATCCTGAATCCTTACTGGGTCCTGGTATGACAGTGGGAGGGTAGAAGCTTTGTTGATCTGTCATAATATGATTTTTGTTTTACTTTCTGCTTTCGTAACTTGTACTCCAACTTTGACGATTTCTTTGCCCTTTGTTCTTTACTGTCATAACTTGGCAAAGTTGTACGAATCTTCCGATTCATCAAAAGTTCAGCAGGTGACAATCCGCATTGCAATGGTGATGATCTGTAGCTTAATAAAGCTAAATACGGGTCAGAGTTACTATCTGCAGCTTTCTTTAGAAGTTGCTTAAGAATATGAACTCCTTTCTCTGCTTTTCCATTTGATTGAGCATAATGTGGACTTGATGTTACATGCTTAAAATCATACTGTTCTGTAAACTTTTGCCATTCTCTGCTACTAAAACATGGTCCATTATCACTCACCACAACATGTGGAATACCATGCCTTGCAAAGATTGATTTAGCATGTGTTATGACACAATTTGATGACATATTAGCCAACAGAGCCATCTCAGGATAGTTTGAATAGTAATCAATGATCACTAAATAGTCTTTTTCCTTTAAGATGAAATAAATCCATTCCCACTTTTAGCCATGGTGATGTTGGAATATCAGTTATTATCATAGGTTCTTTGCTCTGTTTGTTTCTAAATGTCTGACATGTTTCACATTTACTTATCAGCACTTCAATGTCCTTATTTAGTCCAGGCCAGAAAACAGATTCTCTAGCTCTTCTTTTACATTTCTCTATGCCAAGGTGACCTTCATGAATCCGCTGTAGAATGTCCTGTCTTAACTCTTGTGGAATCACAATTCTGTTGTTTTTCAGTAACAGTCCATTCACAACACTTAGATCAGCTTTAACATTGAAAAACTGTGAACATGAGCCTATTGGCCATCCTTCATCCATGTTCTGTATGACCAACTGCAACTCTGTATCCTTAGCTGTTGCATCAACTATTTGCTTTAACTTTCCATCTGATACAGGTAACACATTGGACACCAAATTCACATGACATTGAATATCGTCTTCAGTTGAACTCACACTATTGTGTGTAGGTGCTCTAGACAGAGCATCAGCAAGAATCAGATGTTTTCCTGGAGTGTAGATCAGTGTAAAATCATACCTCTGCATCTTCATCATAAGCCTCTGAATCCTGGGTGACATCTCATTCAGATGGTTTTTATTATGGCAACCAAGGGTCGGTGATCTGTTTCAACTACAAAAGTAGGTAGACCATACACATAGTTATGAAACCGTTCTAGTCCATAAGCCAGTCCCAAGCATTCTTTTTTCTATCTGAGCATATCTGCATTCAGCTTTTTGTCATGGCTCTGGATGCATAAGCTACTGGTTTCCATTGGTCATTCTCAACTTGAAGAAGAACTGCTCCAAGTCCATCTTTTGAGGCATCTGTAGACAGTTTTGATTTTTTTTAGTAGGGTCGTAGAAGGTCAGCACTGGTTCTGAAGTCAGATATTTTTTTCAGTTCCTTCCACTCTTGTTCATGAACTTCTGTCCACTGGAATTGACTGTCATTGTACAGGAGTCTGCGAATGTTAGTCATCCTTGCACTCAGATTGGGAATGAATTTTCCTATAAAATTAATCATCCCCATGATGCGCAGGACACCCTGTTTTGTCAGCAGGCGATGGCATCTTTAAAAATGGCTTGTATTTTATCTTCATCTGGTTGAACACCTCGTCCAGATAGCTTTGTCTCCCAGAAACATAATTTCTTTGACACAAAACTCACATTTATTTTTTATTGAGCTTCAGTCCATGTTTCTGTACGCGCTCCATGACGCGTCTCAATCTGTCATTATGTTCTTGAACTGTTGATCCCCATATGATGATGTCATCAATATAGACTCTTACTCCATTCAAGCCTTCTATGATCCGCTCCATTGCTCTATGAAATATTTCTGGTGCAGATTTTATTCCAAAAGGAAGTCTTAGAAAACAGTATCTACCAAAAGGTGTGTTAAAGGTACAATACTTGGTACTGCTTTCATCCAACTTTACTTGCCAGAATCCTTGTGATGCATCCAACTTGGTGAAATAACTTGCTCCGGACATTTCACTGATTATTTCCTCTCGAGTGGGTATTTGATAATGTTCTCTTTTGATGTTCTCATTTAGATCTTTTTGAATCCATGCATATTCTTAATTCTCCATTTTTCTTCTTTGTGATCACGATGGAATTAACCCAATCTGTGGGCTCTTCCACTTTCTGAATGACTCCCAACCTGGTCATTCGATCCAACTCATTTTTCAACCCCTCTCGCAGTGGCGCTGGAATGCGATGTGCAGCATGAACAACAGGCTGCGCGCCCTCTTTCAGCTGAATCTTATATGTACAGGGTACAACACCTAATCCTTGAAAGACATCCTCATAATCCTGAAGCATTGCATCAACAGGGTTATTAGATTCATTAAATTCAGTGTTTATGTGGTAGACTCTTTTCACCAGTCCAAGTTCTTCACAAGATTTATCACCTAATAGTGACTCACGATCCTCTTTTACAACTGAGAAGAACACAAGATGTTTTGTTCCTTTAACTGTCACATTCAGCTGACATGTTCCAATACATTCAATTGATTGTCCATTATAGTCTCTCAGACCTGACTTGACTTCTTTTATGTGAGGTTTTACTTGCATTTCTTCTATATCAGATATGCTTATGAGATTTGCCTTCGCACCTGTGTCCAATCTGAACTTAATTTGACTCATTTTCACAATTCATAACACCAATAAAGAATGTGTCACCGTCACTTAGGTCAGTTTCATCTACTAAGTTTACACGATTCCTCTTCTTTTCTTCTTTCCTCTTCTTAAAGCATTGCTTTGCAAAATGATTCTGTCCACGGCAATTTAAACACTGCTTACCATAAGCAGGACATTGTCTCACTTTATGCCTCGATCCACAGCGCTTACAGTTGATAATGGTTTCCTCTTGCAGCTGCCTCGTTTGCGCATGTCGTTTCTTGTGGCAGGACACCGCTCCTACTGCCGCTGCTCCATCACTGAACTGTGAAGTAGATCCTGTTGAAAGTTCAGAAAATGTCCTCCTCACTTGCTGCAGAGACAGTTCGCTTGCCCGACACATCTTTACAGCTGTTTCCAGGGTCAGCTCCAGTTCTCTCAGAAGTCTCTCTCTGAGCTTCCCCTCACGTACACCAAATCTCTGATCATTGAGTCCTTCAGCAGGCCAAAATTGCATGACTGAGCTTTTACTTTCAGATCTGTCAGAAAGTTATCGAAAGGTTCATGCTGGGTCTGCATCCTGGAACGAAACACGTATCTCTCGTAGCATTCATTCTTCTTCGGTGAACAGTGAGCATCAAATTTACTCAGCACAACGTCCAGCTTTTCTTTGTCTTCAGGCTCATCAAACACAAATGTATTGTAGACTTCCAAAGCCTGCGCTCCCGCTATGGTTAGCAACATCGCTACCTTTCGTGGCTCCGGCTTTGTGTCCAAACCCATTGCGGCGACATACAGTTGAAAGCGTTGTTTGAAAGCACGCCAATGCTCATCCACATTTCCCGTCAGCTTCAAGCTCTCCGGTGGTTTCAGCTCCATGGTCGGCTTTTCAGTTCACTCCTTCAGTTTACTCCTGACACCATGTTATATTCGTGTTTGATACGAACCAGTCGTTGCGCTTTACTCAGACACATTTATTAGAGACGCTCTTCACAGGTCTGCTCACACAGGTTACGCACAGGTGTGTCAAATGACTCTCTACTTCTGTTGTCCTATTATTTACATTTATGCAATCACCTATGTTCGTGACTGCCATCTAGTGGACATAAACAAATCATTCAATCATCACAATTATTAATTATTAAAGTGTCACTGACACAACAAAACCGCTTACATGTTCAGTTATCGGCCGTCCAAAAAAAACCAACCTGCATGCAGAGCGTTAACCAATCATGCACGTATATGGGAACTTCTCTGTTTGATCTACAATCTGGCACAATTAAGGCTAAAGTATGCACTTCTTCAGGTCTTCCCACTATCTCTTCTGGAAAGAAAAGATTTACCTAAATGTACCCCAGATAAGGAACTCTCTGACCACCTGCACCCTGAATATTTAAAAGATCTCCTAGTGGTTGAATTGGTTGTGAATGCAAATGGAGCCCATGAAATGTTTGAGACAGTTGTCACCTGAGAGCCTGAGTTTGCAGCTATTCATGAGCTCTCTGTCCTGCATCCTGGTGAGTGCTCAAAAACTTGGCAAATATCTCTTCACCATCATCCACAAGTCCGAATGCTGACTGAAGGAGACGGACATATTCTTGTAGATATGAATGAACCAAGCTTTTTCACAATATCCAATGCAGGGGATAGCGTACTTTCCAGAATCATCCTTCTTTGTATGTCAATAGAGAGCAGATCTTGAAACAGTTCAACATGAAGGAACCAAATCTCAAAATCTACTTCTGCAGGGGTTTGAGGCACTCGTCCAGAAAAGGAACGAAGTCTCTTCGGAGTCAAACTGGATGAAGAAGCTTCATTTTTGATGACATGCTCAACGATTATGCGCTGAACATCTTGGGGGTTCAATATGTCATCGCTCAGTGAAGCTGTGTTAGTTGACAAAGCTCATCTTTTACTTTTTGCACTTTTTTCAGGTTTTTTGGAATGTGATGGATTATTGACATGAGTTACTTGAGTTTGTCTTTGATGTGAGGGCAGTGTCAGCGTTGTCTGATTCAGTCTCTTCACTATCAGAACTGCTCGACTCACAAACATCTTGTTCTGAGGCTGTTTCCTGAGCATTCATTTCTGATGAGGACTGAGAAAACACGGGTGAAAGTAAAACTTTCTCTATAGCATCAACGTACTACTTTGCAGTTGGATATTTGCCTGTAGCTATTTCACATGGGAAATTTGGCTAAAGATGGTCAACTGCTTCTTCAGCATCCAACTTAATGATGGCTTCGCTTGACCTTAACCTGACTATCTTCACCACTGTACCATAAGTTTTAAGTACTTCAGTTATGTTAACATCAGTAGCATCTTCATTTGGGCGAAGAGCTAAGATTGATCTCTTTGCATTCACTCCATACTTTTGCTCAATGTCATAAACAGTAACCTTATTAACTTCCATTCTTTCTGACATCAGTTTTCTTAAAAATTACTGATATGTTAAAATTAGCTTAGTTTTACTTATAATCCTCACATTTGATTACAAATGTGATCATGTTACCACTACTTAATTTAATTAGTGATGAACTCAGTAGGAAAGTTACTCTTGTTCTAGGGTCACACAGGAGGATGATAAGCATATAAGTTTTAACTCAAGTTTATTTTTCCTTCCCCACAAAAAAATAATAATCCAGGTAACACTAATTACCTTAATAAAATTAAGAACTTAAATTGTCCACCCTTAGAAAATAATCACACTAATATTCAGAGAAATGAAGGTAGGTTTTCTAAACTGTAGCTTTAAAGCTGATTTCACCAAAGAAAGTACATATTCCAGTTAGTCCTTCAATAGCAGTTCAGTCAGTCAGTTCAGTAAATGTGCACATAAGTTGTCAGTTTTGAAAATGTTCATCAACAAATAGTTTGTGGAATGAAAAAAATTTAAAGGATTGGGAGCCCCATTATTGTTCAATCGGCTTATCTGTTGTCCAAGCAAAAAAAGATCCAGCTCCAGCAGCGCCAGTCCCTCCGTCTTTCCAGGCTTCAGTCCGAGTAACAAAGATGACGGCGGGACCCTCCTGCTTCTGGAACTTCACTGGCTCGTTCAGTTATGGGCCAACCTGCATGCAGAGTGTTAACCGATCGCGCAGGTATATGGGAATCAGCGAGAACTTTCAGTTACTTCTCAGTACAAACCAAATTAGCGTTTAAAATAAACTAAAAACGCTCAATACTAGAGAACTTACTGAATAAACACAATTTCACCATAAACCAGTCTAATTTCACACAGCTATGCTACTTACAGAGCGAAACCTTATACTTCGGTTGTTGTGTGTTTTACAGTTCCAAAAAACTGAGCAACTTTAGCTTCAGCGAGGTAGCTATTCTGCGTAAGTAAGCAACTGAAAATAAAACAACAGACTCACCAGAGAAATCTCAGAACAAAACGTACATCATCCAGTTCAGAATAAACAAATTTGTTTCAGATCACAGCAGCACTTATGAGTAATAACTGCTCTACTTCAGCTCGACGTAGTCTGCCATTTCTCTTTTTTCTCTCCTCTGCCTTACTCTTCTTCTCATACCAACACAGGAGAAATGTGCGTCTAGTGCCCTCTACAGGACATTCTAAGAACCAACCAAACAAACATTAAAAATACAGACAGATCAGCATAGTTCAGGGGGGTGACATTAAGATAAAATTGTATAATTTCAGCTGATGGCACAATTAAAGTCAAAATCGTAGCTTTGAAGTAAAATGAGTAATTTAATCTCGCTTGTCAAATTGGTTGTATATACTTATTACTGGTATTTTGGCTGTAGCATACATATCTTAAATATTAAATCAAAGTTCTGAATGTATTACAGAGTGGACGTCATGCGTCATGTATATAAGCACTATACAGGTAGGAGAGCCACCACATATGTCCTGGAAACAGCCACCAATGAAGTTAGAAAAGCAAAGAATGCAAAAAATATACAAAAGGACTCATTGTCAAAACGACATTTTTGAAAGAGAAATACTATGATGGAGTAGCAGAGGCTAAAAGGATTTTTTTCAAGTGCCGCTTTCCAAACATTAAGAAAGAAACTATGATTCTGAATGCTATTATGCTATGACATGATATTGAAACAGTGATGTTTACACATATTCTGATTATTTGAAGGGATGCACAACATCCTGAAATATATGCAAATTAGCGACCAAACTAAGTTTGGCTTGATTCTAAATTTTACCCAAGTCTCCTACAAAAGAGAAACATTATGACTTTGGTATTTTGAGAGGATTTGATTTATGTATTTGGCAGCAGGGCTGTCATCAGGTGGCAAAAGTTGCCAGTGTTTTACCTGATGGGGTTCAGTGTTGTTTTTTGTGAGGTTGCTGATTAATTTGAGACTGTAATTATTACAAAGAGAGATGGTTGCTGATTAAAATCAGTGTTGTGAAGTATATTATGATATCATCTAAATTGCTGCCTTGTATCACTATCCATCCATCCATCCATCCATGCATCCATCCATCCATCCATCCATCCATCCATCCATCCATCCATCCATCCATCCATCCATCCATCCATCCATCCATCCATTTTCTAATCACCCTTCTCCCTAACGGGGTCGGGAGGTGCTGGTGCCTATCTCCAGCTGCGTTCCGGGCGAGAGGCGGGGTCACCCTGGACAGGTCGCCAGTCTGTCGCAGGGCAACACAAAGACAAACAACCATACACACACACTCACACCTAAGGAGAATCTGGAAAGCCCAATCAACCTGACAGTCATGTTTTTGGACTGTGGGAGGAAGCCGGAGAACCCGGAGAGAACCCACGCACGCACAGGGAGAACATGCAAACTCCGTGCAGAAAGACCCCGAGCCGGGAATCGAACCCAGGACCTTCTTGCTGCAAGGCAACAGTGCTGCCCTCTGCGCAGCCACCTTGTATCATTAAATAAACCCTAATGTGTGACTTCCTATGGTATTCAAATGCCACTTTCCAAATATTATATAATGGTCTCGCTATGGTGCTGTATACCAAAACTAACCATCAGCTAAACTCCTTTCATTCGAGTCAGGATTAATTAATTCTTCCTTTATTTTCGTACAATGGAGTGAAACTGCCAAAACACAAACAACTCAGCATGAGCACTGAGCAGCTAACAGAAGTGTTACATACAGTTACAATACACGAGACAAAGAAAGAACAACCTAAAGAACAAGAAGTAGCTGAAGGGAAGGAAACCCAGCAACAGGTAACACAGTCACAAGAAACAGTTAACAAAAGTACATCTAACAGAGTGACTCATGAAAGTAGAAACACACAGACATCTGCAATAGTACCTGTCTATGTGTCCACACAAAATGAGCCAAGCAAAGAAATACTTACCTACGCTCTGCTGGACACACAGAGTGATTCGTCCTTTACTCTCAATGAAGTACCAAACAACCTGGACACGGCTAAAACCCAGGTTAAACCAAATTATCTACAATGTCATCCAAGAAAACAATTGTAGCATGCACAAAACTTGAAGCTCTGCAAATAAGAGGATTGTTTTCCAAAAAGAAACTCACTGTGCCAGTTGCTTACACACGTGATTTTATACCTGTCAATCGTAGCCATATTCCTACTCCAGACACAGCAAGGTCATGGCCACATTTGGAATATCTTACTGAACACATTGCTCCACCATTGGACTGTGAGATAGGACTCCTGTTAGGCTATAACTGCACACAAGCCTTAATGCCCAGAGAAGTCATATGTGGTGAAGAAAACCAATCTTATGCCCAGAAAACAGATTTGGGCTGGAGCATCATAAGTTACTGTGATTCATGTGATGCAGGCAGCGATGTAATTGCAGTAAGTCATCGCATCACTGTAAAGCAAGTAATACCAGAGACTGAGCCAACCACAAGGCTAAAGAATAAAGTTCATTACATCTGCAAGACACAAATTAAAGAAGTAACAGGTCCAGATGTAATCAAAGCACTTGAATTAGATTTTACAGAGAGAGGAGTGGAAGAGACACAAGAAGATGTCTGCTTCATAAGAAAGCTACAAGAAGGAATCTAACAAAAGAAAGATGGACATTATGAAATGCCTCTGCCTTTCAAAAATGACAGACCAAATCTTCCCAACAACATGTCAAGTGCAATGCAACGTTTAAACAGTCTCAAATGCAGATTCATAAGGGATCAAAGGTGCCACTACTCAGATTATTCAAGGTTCATGAAGGGCATTATTGCATGTGGTGACGCAGAGAAAATACCAGAAAAGGAAATCTGTAATTCCCCTGCCTGGTATATTCCTCATCATGGGGTATACCACCCTCAAAAGCCTGGCAAGACCCGTGTAGTTTTTGACTGCTCTGCACAATATCAAGACACTTCGCTGAATGAACACCTGCTTACAGGGCCTGACCTCACAAACACTTTGGTGCGAGTACTTTGTAGGTTCAGGAAGGGCTCAGTGGCTGTAATGTGTGACGTGGAGCGTATGTTTCATCAGTTCCATGTAACACCTCAAGACCAGGATTATTTACGCTTCCTTTGGTGGGAGCATGGGGATTTCATGTGTTTGTGGCAAATAGGATTCAAAGGATAAAGTCACTCACAGATCCACATCAGTGGCATCATGTACCATCTGAAAATAATCCTGCAGACCACGCATCAAGAAGACTAAGTGTCCAACAGCTACTCAAATCTAACTGGTTTAAAGGACCAGAGTTTTTGTGGCAAAGTGAGTTACCCATTGAAACTGACAAGATTATTGAAGTTATTCCCAATGACCCAGAGCTGAAAACAGTTCATGTGCTCAAAACAGAAGTACAAGAAAGGAGAACAATACTTGATCATCTCAATAAATTTTCAGATTGGAGAAGAGCTGTTAAAGCTATTGCTTGTCTAAGGAAATTTGTGAGAGATTTTAAAGCAGACACACAAACCAAAGGTGGAAGCACATGTGTTGAGGACAGATAAGAAGCAGAGCTGTTCATAATAAAACTAGCACAAGAAAACACATTCAGCAAGGAAATGAAGGACTTAACTCAAGGAAAGGACATCCAACTCAAGGATAAGACACACAGGCTGCATAGCTTAAACCCATTTGTTGATGAACAAGGAGTACTCAGGGTGGGAGGACGTTTAACAAGAGCAAGTCTGGACCCATACATCAAACATCCTGTCATTATCCCCAAATCAAGTAATGTGTCGTCTTTACTGATTAAACAGTAAAGACTGTTTAATCTTTAAACAGTCTTTAGCATCATCTCATGGAAGAGATGATGCTGCATCTCTTCCATGATGCAGCATCATGGAAGAGGAATAACTGTCAATGAGCTGCGTTCCAATGGACTGTGGATCACAGTATGCAGCAGTGCAGTTGCTTCACACATCTACAAGTGCACAACCTGCAGCAAGTACAGGAGGCATACGCAAGATCAACAGATGTCAGATCTACCAGAGGACAGAATGGAAACAACACCCCCATTCTCTTACTGTGGTCCTGACTGTTTTGGACCTTTTTATGTAAAAGAAGGCAGAAAAGAACTTAAAAAGTATGGTCTTTTGTTTACATATATGTGTTCCAGGGCAACGAAAGATGCCCTTACAACTGATGCTTTTATTAATGCATTGTGTTGTTTTATTTCTATTTGTGGACATGTAAGACAAATCAGATGTGACCAAGGAACTAATTTTGTTGGTGCTAAGGGAGAGTTTTTGAATTCACTGAAGGACTATGACAAAGCACAGTTGAAACAATATGGATGTGTGTTTGTTCTGAACATCCCATCCTCAAACCACAAGCCACATGGGAGGTGTTTGGGAGATGCAGATTAGGACTGTTAGAAGCGTTTTAACTGCTATTCTGGATAAAACTTATAAGAGACTTGTTCTTCCCTCAGAACGTTTCTGTATGTGGTGATGGCTATTGTGAATAGCAGGTAGAAGACCTAAGTGATCCAAGTTCAGAGCCTCTCACACCAAATCATATTGGATGAAGTCTGGTGTTGTTTCGCCCCCACTTGGTGAATTTGTGAGCCAGGACTTGCACCTGAGGAAGAGGTGGCACCAAGTTCAGTTTTTAGCCAATACATTCTGGACAAGATGGAAGAAAGAATATCTTCATGTTATGAGCCGTCTAGGGGTGGCCAGGTCATAACACGAAGGATCCATCCTCTTCAGATCTCAAGCGGTTAACACACGAAGTTGAACATTTGAAAATGTTATTGTAAAAAGACGTATTTTTGGACTGAGATGTTACGACCAGGGGAGCATAGGACTTCAGAGTGAGCTAATGCCGAAAACAACAAACAAAAGGAAACCATCTAAATATTAACCAACTTACCTAATGGAAAATAAAGAAACCAAATGACAAAAACTTACCTCCCTAACTAAGAAAACAGGAAAAAACAAATAAAATAAAAACGGCAGCTCACTCCTACAAACAAACAAACAAACAAACAAACAAACAAACAAACAAACAAACAAACAAACAAACAAACAAACAAAAAACAAACAAACAAACAAACAAACTGCAGCCGGTTGAGATGAGCTGAGGATGGATGACAGGAAGTGCGCGTCTTCAGCTTTTATATCCGTCACCTCCAGGAGGCCACCAATTGGACGTCTCCGTCGTCTTCCGGGAGCCAATCAGAAACAGGCACCTGCACACTCTTATTTGCATAATTACGACGCCAGTCGTAACACTTCAATAGAGACAAATCTGGCAAAGAAACAAGAGGAATGCAAAGGTAAACGACATTGTTATTCTTCAAGAGGACAATTCTCCAAGGAACAAGTGGAAACTGGCAAGAGTAACAGAGATATATCCAAGGCAGATGGAAGGATCAGGAAGGTGAAGCTGTTATTAAGTGACTCGACCTTGGATAAGGATGGAAAAAAGACTGTCAAGCCAGTGTATCTTGATAGACCAGTTCATAAAACTGTGTTGTTACTGGAGGCAGAGTAAATGTTAAAATGTAAATATATTCCTATTGTAATGTTATATGTTATTTGAAATCACCATAGGTTAGTGATTTGGTGGAAATTTTACTGTCATAGTTTTAGTTTGCATGTTTTCTTTTGTATTATTTATATTTTTGTTATTGCGACTCTTATTTTGAAAGGTTAAAGTAGGCAGTGGAATCCAGCATGTTGCTAGGTAACCAGAGGCGCTTGCGAAATGAAAGCATAGCTTTAGAAGTGACTGTAGAAAGATGATTTAAGTTTAAGAATTGATTTAATGACCTCATTTCTACCTCGAAAGGAAGGGTCAGCCAGCGAGGTATGTTTATATGTTTTATGTCATTTTTATGTCAATATTGTATTTATGACACCGTCTCACTGAAGTTTGCAGTTCGACGGTAGTGTTGGTGGCAGGGAAACTGAAGCTATAACAAGAACTACTTTAAAGAGTTTCATTAAAGCTGACTTCACATCAGCAGTGCAACGAACTATTAATTGCCATTAAGAAGAAGAAGAGGTGGAAGTGATACTGTGGTTCTTCCACAGTCTATGTTTATATGGATGTCATTGAACACTTTGACTAGGCCAGTCTCAGTGCTGTGGTAACCATGGAAACCAGGCTGAAACACTTCAAATTGGGAAGCTGTTTAACTGTTAAAACAGCATTTTCAATAAATTTGCTGATGAATGGAAGGTTAGAGATCGGCCTGTAACTCTGCAGTAGTGATTTGTCCAGGTTGTTGTTTTGTCTATCGGTGGTTTGATAACTGCTGTTTTAAATTTGAGGGAAAACACCTGATAAGAGGAATGAGTTTACTATTTGGATCAGATCATTTGCAATGACAGGCAGAACTTTCTCAAGACAACAGGAACTTGAGCTTAATTGATTATGCTGTAATGTCTTCTAGACTTTTACAGCTAAGTAGGTGAAATAAAGTAATTTTTGTCTTGCATTGGTTATATCTGGGCATAGCATTTGTGCTGGATTTAGTGTTGATTATCAGATTAATCCTCTGTTTTTCTTATTTTTTCTGCAAACTGCAGGGGGCAAATTCATTGCAGGCCTTGTTTAACGGCAGGACACTGGAGGGTTTGTTAGCCTGTCAACTGTTGCTAATCAAGCTTGAGCATTGTTAGTTTTTGTTTACGGTTTCTGCAAAGAACATTTCCCTTCCATGCTTTATTGTTGAGTGATAGCTACGCAGTTTCTTTATAGATTTCATAATAAACGTGAAGTTGAGTTTTACGCCATTTACATTGGGCCCTCCAGCAAAGCTGCCTTGTAGATCTGTTTGTGCATTTCTCCATGGAGACTTATTTCTACCAGACACAAGCTTCACATTAATGGAGGTGATGGAATGGGTCAGGGTCATTCAAGCTTTGGTTCAGGTCATGATTTTAAACTTCTTTGGGAAAATTATAGAAACTCAAAACATTAATGAAAATCATGCAGCAATTACAAACATTAATTCTTAACATGTTTCTGTGTACTACAGAAACATAAAGATTAAAATGTTGAACCTGCATAACACAGTGTATGGTTCACTTCTAAAACCAGTAAAGAAATACAAGCATTTGTATCCATTAGCAGGTATAAAAATTTTTAAACATTATTGTCATTCACACCTGATGAAGACCTATTTCTCTCTTTTCAGCTATTTTAGTTTACAGAGTTTTTTGTAAAGAAGCAAAAAAACATGTGAAGCTGCTTCATGGGATTATTCACCTGCTCGCCCTCATCATCAGCATCATAGGTAAGAGAAAGCTGAATCAGTAAACTTTAACATTGGAGGGAAAAGTCATTACTTCCTGTCATAAAACTGTCCTGTAAAATATTGTGTGTGCAGGGTTTGTAGCTGTGTTTGACTTTCACAGAGCAGCCAAGATCCCAGACATGTACTCTCTTCACAGCTGGTGTGGCATGGCTACCCTAATCTTCTTCTGCTTACAGGTATAAATGCACGCACTCACATGCTTGCAGTGCCTTACAAAAAATATTTTATTGCTTTCTTTGAAAATGTGTACACCCACAAACAAAGTAGTGCATAAATGTGTAATCATGATTGATGGTATTAGAGTGAAATAATGATGGTATTAGATGGTAATAAAGTGAAAAGTTTGGCATGTAATTCTATCAAACACCCTGTATTCTTACACCATCAATTAAAATGGTGTACAACTGATTTCTTTTCGTAGTTGTCCAATGGCACTCATCGCAAATGACATCAAACATTTAGAACACTGATTGCCAAGAAGGAACTTGGCAATTAGTGCCTTGTTTCCACGCACTCTGAGTCCTCTGCATTTCAACCATTGCTAAATTGCTCCACACTGAGCTTCTGTATGAAAGCAGGGTTTCGCCCACAAGCCTGGTGGCCCACCATGCTTCACTAGCCGCCCCATTAATAATTTTGCTTGCATTAATCTGGATACAAGCATCTCTGTTGCTCTGAGGGTTTCACTGCCAGACCAAATTTATTCCTAAAAGATACATTTAGAGTTTATGCATTTAAAGGTGGGAGAACAAATCAATCACACAGCTAATGCCTCTACACATTTTCTCCCGCACTGCTGCTTGATCTCTCAAGTTACCTCAGTGCAGATCATATGCGCCTCCTTTCACTTAAACTGGACATAGACTGATAAAAGTTTAAAGCCCACTGCGTTAGCTCTGGTTGAGCAGCGCTAGTGAACTGCAGGAATAACTTGCAGAGGTGTGTGTTGAGTGAGCGGTGAGAATGATTTGTCTTTGTGAGCAAAAAATATGTGGGGCATTTACATCTCAATATGCTGTCCAGTGTGTGCCTCTGTCTTCCCTGTAAAGTTTATGTATGTGGTCCAGGTTGGCCGGTGTGTTAGTGGTTAATGAACAAGCCCTTTTGCTCTCTCCTAGTAGTCAGGCTTCACACTGGTTTTATATTCTTTATATTTTTATTATTATTTTTTCTGGTTATACAATGCACCAAAACATACCAAATGCTTTCTCCACTTAGTCAGCCATAGTTAATGCGCACGGAGATGAGAAAAACTCCTCCCATAAACTCAGGCAACCAGAACAGTTTCTGTGGCGCCTATGAAAAGCAGACATGAAATATTAGAGCTACTAAAGCCACATTAGTAGCATTCGATTAAGTCTCACATTTGTTGCACAGATCTGTGCTGTGCAGCATGTTTAACTCATCATGCAGAGCCGGTCCAAGGCTATAGAAGGCCTGAGGCCTGGACCAGAATCTGACTTAGGAACCCCTTTTGTTGCTAAAACATCATCACCTCTGACAGCTTCTATATTAGATGAGATGAAACCTGGAAGACGAGTTGTAGGTTAAATAGCATTTCACTGGTGATGTTTTCCTGGAACATATATTTATATATGTATATATAATATATATTTTCCTGTAACCCAGTAGCATTTTTACTTCTCCTGTCCACTTAACATCTTTCAATAACAAAAACACGGTGGACCGCCTCGGTGCCCAGACCACCAGGCTTAGCAAGTTTTCTGGAAAGAACATTGAAACAATACTCCCAACATCGCTGTTCTGTTTGCATTTTCTTTGTCCGAACATTCAGCAATAGTGACATCATTTGTGATCAGTGTGATTAGGATCTTGAAAACAAAGGAACACAACAGAAAGGGTTCTGTTTTCAATTTGCTGCAAGCCGTCTAGGAACTATGTCTGGAACATGGTGTATAGTATCACAAAAAGTAAACTTTCTGACCTAAAGGCAAAACGCAATTTTCCAAAACCTAATTCTCCATCTCACCTTGAAAACACCATCACCATCTGGTGGAAAGTGGGGATACACCATGAATATAATAATTACATATACAATTATACAATTATTTATTTATATGTAATATATAATTAATGTTTCTATATTATTTATTTAGAGATCAATGGGCAAAAGATGTCAGTATTTATGTTCATAACTCGTATAAAAAAACTACTACATAATGGCTGTTAATGCCCTAAATTATTAAAGTGCTTGAATCCAACACATTTTTTAGATTTTTTTTCCTTCCCCTTCACAATAAAAAAAAAACATTTTTTTTTTTTTTATGTTTCTTGGTTGTATCATCACAAAATGTGAAAATATTCCAGAATGTTTTACTGGCCCGTATACAATACAGCTTAAAAGAAAAGCATACTTATTATTTATGTGTCTGTTTATCCCAGTGGGTGTTAGGTTTGCTGTTTTTCCTTTTTCCTGTTGCATCGTCATGGTTACGAACCACATACCTGCCTATCCATGTCTTCTGTGGGCTCACACTGTTGGTAATGGCCATAGGGACGAGCCTGCTTGGCATCACAGAGAAACTCATGTTCAGCATTACGTAAGTCTCTGTTTGCATGTGCCACTCATAGTAGGTACTGTCTTTGATTATAGAAGGTTTTTTGTTTTTGTTTTTTCAAATAAACAAGATGTTTTGATTGCATGACAATGCCAGAGTGCCTCCTGCAGAGGGAGTAAGTGTCAAAGATTTGTGCAGCACAGTATATATATTATTGAATATTCTAATATTCAATAAGAATATTTTATTGAATAAGATGAAATATTCTTGAAATATCCCATGTGGGTAATGTGGTAATTGTAGAGACTCAGATATCACATTACAACAAACTGCTCAAAAATATGTGTTAAGTAACCAAAATAATAGGTTTTGACATTTGAAACCAGTAGCTTACATACACTAAATAAAATAACACATACGCATTTTTTCATTTTAGGTCAGTTAGAATCATCAACATTTTTTTCTATTTGCTAAATACCAGGGTAATGTGTGAGAGAGATGTTTTATAGCAATGTTTATTACTTTCTTAAAAGTCAAAAGTTTATTTAAACTTTACGAGTATTTGGTACCATTGAAGCGCATCAGTCCCTCATGCAGCAAAACAGCCCCACTCCATAACGCTTGTGGATGATGTGGTCCTACTGGTTTCATCAAGTCATGATCTACAACTTTCAGTGGAGCAGTTCACAGCCAAGTGTGAAGATGCCGGGATGAGAATTAGTGCCTCCAGATCCGAGGCTGTGGTCTCAAGATGGAAAAGAGCAGAGTGCCTTCTTCAGGTCAGATAGGATGTCCTCCCCCAAGTGGAATAGTTTAAGTATTTCAGGTTCTTGTTTACGAATGAGGGAAAAGTAGAGCGGGAGATCGGCAGGCGGATTGGTGCAGGGTCTGCAGAGAGGCTGGCGCTGTTCTGGTCAATCATGGTGAAGAGAGTCACAAAGCGAAGCTCTTGATTTACCAGTCGATCTACGTTCCCTGCCTCAATTATGGTCGTAAACTTTGGATCATGACTGAAAGAACGAGGTCATGAATACAAGCGGTCAAAATGAGTTTCGTCCTCGGTGTGTCTGGGCTTTCCCTTAGACGTGAAGTGAGAAGCTTGGCCATAGGGGAGGGACTGAGAGAAGAGCCGCTGCTCGTTCACGTGAAGAGAAGCCAGTTGAGGTGGTGTCTTGTATCTGGTCAGGATGCTTCCTGGACGCCTCCCTGGTAAGGTGGTCCAGGCCCTCCCACCAGGAGTATATTTCACCCTGAAACAATGTATCACTGACCTTCCATATCACACTAATGTCTGATGGTGTCTGTGACATAAAGTAGGTAAAACTTTGTCGTTTTAATGTGATATGTGAAAAAGTTAAATGGGCACGAATACTTATGCAAGGATATAATGTTGCTGACTTACTGCATGCTGCCTTCACTATATTATAGTTTTTGTTTCTGTTCACAGAGATACGTACGCTCTGTTTGCTACAGAAGGGGTGCTGGCCAACATGTTGGGGATTCTGCTGCTGCTTTATGGAGTGCTGTTAGTTTACCTGATCACCAGGGAGGAGTACAGACGTCCCCCAAACCCTGAGGAAGAGTCTCTGTCTGTCCACTTCAAGAACCTGACAGAGGGTGGGGTGCCAACAACACCCTGAAGCTCCAACTGACACTGACGCATCTGGACCTTCCCCATAAAAAACAATGTTTGTGTAAGCTGTGATTTTTACAAAGTATAAAATAATGAACAGAGAGCGGTTATGATTTTCTCTACCCTGGAAACAAAACTCATTTATTTTCACTTTCCTCCCAGCTACATTGCTGGGAGGAAAGTGAAAAATTGTGTGTTTGTGCTACAGAATATGAATCTATTGATGCATCACACAGAATGACTGAAATATGCACATATCATAAACTACATTTGTGAAAATAGCAAAAAAAGGAGTATTAAAGATTAATTTCAAAAAAGCTATTATTTCCCTTTATTCATAGAAATCAGCTACTTCAAAGTTTTAGGAGCGATTCCCAAATCAGTATTTTATTCAAGACAGTTTAATTTTAAATATTTTCCTTATTCTATTCAACTCAGGAAGTATCACAGAATTCTGTCTTTATCAAAGCAGTTATATTATAAACAGATTAAAATAAATTGCTCCGTAATGACAACAGCAGCAGAAAACACAATAATAATATTAAGAATAGAAAATCAATCAGTTAAGCTGGAAATGAAATTCCTACTCCACGTGCCCTGTCAATGGGGAGCATTCTAAGAGGATATGTGGTGGTAACACTACAGAGGCTTTGGAGTGCATGAAACATAAAATGAATTCCACACACCTTTGAAACATTTTCATATGCAGGAGGGGTTCCGCCAATCACAGAACTTCCTAACTGCATGCTTTCAGTGTTGTGCCCCGATTGGGCAGACACTCATTTGCTACAAAATTAGCCTCTAATGGAAACCTAAAACACATATTTTCCTAAGCACAAATCCATGATCTCTAGTTTGAAGTGATGTATAAGTAAGACTCATTCCTTCAAGTATCTTACTTAGTATGATACTTACTCCAAAACTAAGTACCTTACTTTTTCTCAGTATCTTACAATCATCAGTTTGACATAACTAGTTTGACTCACTGGCCTTTGTTCCAACAATTTCAGCTGATCTCACCGAGTCAACACAATTTATTTATACTGACCTTATGATATAAAAAATAAATGTTGAACAGAAGGAAAAACCTCTGTGTTTCATGCTCTAATAGAAGCACAATATGCAACATGTGCATATTGTATTAGATCTTACAAAATCTAATTTCAAGATCTGTGTATTTTAAAGATGGCTACATCATTGAACATGTTTCACTTTGTAGGAATGGTATTATGGAAACACTTTCAAGTTTTAAAACCTTATCTTTTTAAACTTTGTAATATCAGTAGCCACCATATGTGTATGTTGACACCTTTAAACTTTTCAGTACTAAATGCCATTGAATGTGATATATGTCACAGAAATTCGAACACATAGCATATGGAAATTAGTGTGTGCCAAGTAACAACCATTAACAGCATTGAAGGAAACCTGAGATTTCTTGCTTCATATGACTTTTAGAATCAGATTTAACTGAAACAGTCATTCCTCTCTTTAAAACTCTAAACTTGAATGTTGTTCAAAAGGTTCCCTGTAATTTGGTTTTGGCTCTGTGATCACTGCTTTGTAAATGTTATAAGTGTTTTCTGATGAAACACAATTAGTAGGTAAAGCTCCTTTCTGTTTAGAATAATCATCAACGCTCTCTGCCTAAGAGTCTTGCCAAATTTCCACTGCTGAATGTTGTTAATCTTGATGTTCCACTTAACATTGTAACTGTTCAAAAAGAAGTCCTAATCTCACTATGTAAAATAAAATGTGTGTGAAATGACTTGACTTTTTAGATGCAATTTAGTGTGTGGTACATTTATAAGAATGTCCACTTGCAGTTTGAAAAGCCCTCTGCTCCAACTGACCGGGGCTTTCAATAGGCCGAGCAGACACACACACAAGAACACCGAAGCCATGGATTAGAGGTAGTTATTAGTTATATTAAAGATAATAAAAGGCTATCATCATTAATCAGATTGCAGATCACATTTTATTTCAGCATGGACATGTGGCAGTATGCTAACACACACACATATATATATGTATGTATGTATGTATGTATGTATGTATGTATGTATGTATGTATGTATGTATGTATGTATGTATGTACGTACATATCACTGTTCAAGTGAGTTGTTGCATTTAGTCCTCTTACTAAAGGTGAGTGGAAGTGTTCCAACTGGACAGTTTTCAGTTTAGCTGTAAAAATGTGTTGAAGCACAACTTTCCCAACTGGGAGCTCCTGAGCAGTATGAATTATTACTAGCAGTGGTTACTGGCGTGTGTTTACACACAAACACACACACGCACACAACATGATAAACACTTCTTCTTATAACAACACTGCTGAAATTGAGGTAGAAGTTTGACACATATGAAGCACCTCTGTGGTCATAAAGAAACACACTTTGTGCAACATTGAGAGTGCAAAATACTCTTGTCGTTTTCAATTATTTGTCAGATTATGTTCCACAAAATCCAAAATGAATTTGAGGCTAAATGTAAGGGGGCAATCAAAAATAAATAAGTGAAGACATTGTATCCAGTGTGTTAAGTCTTTAATATCTTTCTCTATGGCTGCCAAGCTGCTAATTGAGACAGAATTAGACTGGCCCAACCCAGTTGCAGCAGGTAGAGGGTCACATGTGCATACAAATGGTATAAGAGGAGGATTGTGTCTGGATTTTAAATGGTCAGATATTTGCGGTTTCTTAGCATTTTTGAATGCTCAAGTAAACCTGCAACAAAGAGTTAGAGATTAACTGTTTGTTGCTGATCCTTATCAGATTCTAATTCTAACCCATAATAGAGAAAGATACGAACGTAATTTAAAAAATATCTTTATTGCAAAAGACAATTATGGAGTGTAACATCTTGAATAAGCATTAGTGTAGTCAGCGAAGTTAAGCATTCCTAAAATAGCTGTTTCAAGCAAATGAATAAAAAAATCAAAGGAATAAAACAGACAAACTTTGCTGTTTTATAATGTTCAGCCATTGAATTGTTTACTGGAAGCATTGCCATTTCTCACAGCCTGAATTAAATGCTTTTATGCAGCTTCCTACATCTGTCATCCCTTTGATTTCATTTCTAAACACCTCATTGCGTATAAAAAAATTGCTGTGTTTTATGACAAAGTAACTTTCATTCTGAAGAGGGTTGTCGTCAGTGCAATGTTACTTTGTTACTTTATTACTTTGTTAGTGATTAGGAAAAAAAGTTTTTTTTGAGTTTCAAAAAAACAGAGAAACATTTCAACAAATTCCTTAGTGCATTTTTAAAAATTATACAAAAGAAACTACATATAAACATGTTTTCACATCTTAGGTCTAACAATGTTATTGTACGTATAAAACTTGGTTCAACACTTAATTTATTCAAATTTGAATTAATTTATAGTGTAGTTTAAAACACATGGTGGAAAAAAGCTCCAGAAACCAATATTTTAGTTGAAGTAGGGGGGATGGTATTTAAAGTGTGTTGTTTCTTCCAATCTATGTTAACTATAAAATAGGAACTATAAATTGGAAGTCAGGAGGGTCTGCAGAATTTAGAACCAGTAGAAGGAAAAGATTATTAAAATTGGCTTCTCCAAACAAACAAACAAACAAACAAAATAAATAAATAAATAAATAAAATAAGTAGGATCAAGATAACTTAAATATACAAATTAAATTAAAGCTGCGAGCAACCTCGAACAGCCCTCGCAGCTCAGCACTGCTCCAAACTCATTTAAAATATTCTATGGGTGCTGTAGAGAAATTAAGCCACGCCCACCAAATATTGTTGTGTATTCCTGTTGGGAGGTGGACAAGGATTGATCCCAGTGAGTTGGGTGCATCTCAACTTGAAACTGTGGGAGGTCTGGCAATCACATCATGGGTCCCTTCACCAAGCTGCTCCACCGAAACCGGTCAGTGTTGGAAACCAAGTTCCATCAACATGTCTTCTGTCTCTGGACACAGTTTCATGTTGATTAGGTCAAAGAGGTCATTCAGAGTAAACTTTGAGACCTGGCCATGCCCCTTCAGCATGCATGAAAAGTCATGCTAACTTTGATTCAGTCATGCCTCATGAACAAACTGATCAAGTTTGAAAAGACAAATTTGCTTTTTTTATCCAAGTAAGATGCCACAAATTCATCACACATAGCACAAAAAAAAGAAAGAAATTTCAGTTTCAAAATAAAATCTTTGTATAGTTAAATACAGACACAACTAAAAAATATCTGATAAATAGAAACCATTTTATTCACAGCAAAGTAGTGTTTTAATGCATTGTCTGATTTTCTTAAGCTATGACTTTGGATCTGAGATCCTGATGAACAACAATTTTTACAGCCCACTTCACTCTATGCCATTTTAGATGGCATTGCAACAGAAAAAGGTAACAGTGGTGCTTTATTTACTTTAGTGAATAAACTGCTATAATACTGAGCTATTTTCTGTGAAAAGGCATGAAAGGTAAGGGAAATGAAAAAGAAAGAGAAAAATTTAGATGCTTATTCAGAATACTCCTGAAAATAGTTTATTTTAAGCAGTTATTAATTCCAAACCCCAACTTGAAATACACTTCCCAATAAGTTCCTTAAAACCTTTTTTATTTTTTGTTCTTCTTTACACATTTGACTCAACAAAGGGTCTTTTTGGTTTGACAGGAGAGGTGGGTACAATCCTTTCTACTGACCTGTCAGAGCAGTTTTGGATAACCGGCAGTGTTTGGGCAACCTTCACATTAAGATAGGAAGGGTTCTGACTTAAAACTTGCCCTGATTCTTCATTCCATTGGCTGTTACCAGGGACAACCTCACACAGGTCCAAATGGAGGTGGCTGTTTTCAGCGTTGTTGTTGGTACAATTACAGTAGTATAATGGCGCTTCTGGAGCCAAGCCTCTCTGGTTGGTAGGGCTTTTGCTAGGTGACATGACAATTGTGTCGACTGAAGAAACGGCCCAGGAGCGAGAGAGGCTGACGCAGGACGCTGAACTAGAAGGAACCTGTTGCTGGTACTGCTGGTGCACCCGTACCGACTTGTCTGTTATGCCCATAAAAGGTGTGTTCCTGGAAGTGTGTCCTGCCTCTCCAGGATATGTCCCTCCCTCTGTTATGCAGATCTCTGACTGAAGCGAGGAATTAAGAAAATGATCATCATGACAACCATAAGCATCTCCCATAGATTCTGAAGGTAGATCCATGTGCTGGGCGGAGGCTGAGGTCCTGAAACCTTGACCTTCATTAGTTAGCAGCCCACTTGCAATGTTAGAAGAAAAGCGCACATTCAGACTCTGAGAGTGTATAAGAGACCTGGGAGGAGGAGTGAAGGTGGATGTTTGGTGAGCATTAATTGGGACATGAAGTCCACCCTGGTGTTGATAGTGAAAGTCTTGCACTGACTGATTGCCCATAGTTGCCTCTGTAACTTCCATTGGGTAGTAAGCTGCTTTAGACTGGTTGCGGCTGAACTGTCGAGATTGGCTAAAAACGTTTACTGCCACTCGGTCCGCTGCTGTTCCTCTGCCATGCACAGGAGTTGCTTGCATCTGGCAAACAGGTGAAACACCCACATTGTCCAAAACTTGAGACACTCTGGAACCAACACCACCACGGACAAGTGGGCCATGTCTGACATCAAACGGTCTAGGGTAAAAGCCTTCCCATAACTCTGCTAACTCTTCAGGAAGATTAGTTAACTCGGAGCAGGCAGGACTCCCTAAAACCAAAAAAGAGTGGTCTGAGGAGCTTGGCTGACTGCTTAGGACGACCTCAGCCTTGGTATTCTGGAGCCACTGGCTTTTGGAAGGGCTGTGTTTAAGCAGGGATTTCTGATTGGAACCAAGGTTGTTGTGCTGCCTGCCCTGATTGTGATCTGCTGGGCTAATCACTGAGACAGTTTGAAGGTGGTGTTGTCCTCCACTTTCAAACATTGAGCTAGCTCTTTGTGGATGCTGCAGGGGTGATGAAGGAGCACTAACTTGAGGATGGCTGGGGGAAGGGAGGTCTGCTAAATGAGTGGAACGAGAGGGGGACTGATGCATGTGAGTTGGAGAGAGAGAAGATGGTGATTTCAGTCCAGTATAGCAATGGGTGTCAAGACTGTGAACTGTGTGAGGAGGAAGAAAGGACGTAAAGTCTTCATTTTCCCTGAAATCCCCATCTTTTTCTTTCTCCGCTTCCTCATCTTCCCTGTTTAAGCTTTCCATGTTCTGCACACGAAGACAGTTGAAATCCCTACACCTGGCTTCATTAGTGGACATCGCCATCTGGTGTTGATAAGCAGAGGGAGGGTCTTGTTGCTGTGAAACTTGCCGACACTCTTCTTTCACCCGTGACAGAAGGCGCTGGATCTCCCTGTTGGATGGACATAGACGGCTGGCGTCAATCAGGTCCTCCAATGCAGCATGGAACTGTCTGAAGGGACACCGACAACAAAACGGAGCATTTTAGAGAACATCAAAGAAACAGAGAAAATGGAACTTCTAACTTTGTTGAACTCGTTCATACAATTTCTTCTACAAAAAAGTAGCTTCACCCTGTGTTTCCTAATCTCTTTAGCTGTTATCCACTTTTGTCTTGCCTCTCCATTGAGGGGCAATAATTGACCTGATTATAAATCTCCAAAGAAAGTTGTTTCAGGCGTGCTAGAGACCAGGGATGCTCCAAACAGGATGTTTGCTGCTGATTCCAATTTCGATCACCAGTCGGTGTCAATCACCAATACTGACCACATGGATTCGCCGTTTTATTTTTTCATATAGGTATAAATGCTACTGGCTAAGTAATCTAGCAAAATGGAACCATAAAATCAAGTAATTTAGACAACATGCAAGCAGCAAAAATTCAGTCAAAAGAACTTATCAACCTGCAATCAGTAATACAATAGATAAGGCAGTAACATCCCAAACTATACATAAAGCCAAATAAATCTCACAAAAAAAGTCAAGCAAAAACGAAAGTGTTAAAAGTCAAATGCAGGTTGCATTCAATTAAACAATCCTAAGTTACTAAATCAAAATTGATTGAGGGGATGTGCAAACTGTCGTGCAATGTCAAAAGTGACTGACAGTGCTAAGACCTGCTCCTGGCTCTGATTGCTTGTTCCTAATCAATGGAGTATTCCTCAGACTAAATCAACTTGATTTTTATTTTTCACAGCTTCTACCTCATGTTAGGACATAGTGAAAGTTGTAGTACCTATCAATGACATGCTTCTCCTCCCAGGTCATTTTCTATCACAAGACATAAACTTCCCCATTCACTCTCAGAGGATTAAAGTTACACGTTGCTTTGGATTTGCTGCTGTGCATTTGTGCAAAGTGAAGGAAAGAGGGCGATATGTTGACCCTGTGGTCTCTGCAGGCTGCAAAGTGTGAGACATGGGTGATCAGTTTTTGTGATCGGCAACTACAACTAGTGATCGGGGAACTCCAGTCTTACACATTTTCACGAAAATTGACTGATTATGATCATTGACTGATTGATCACACACCACTAGTAGAAACCTCTGTCAAAATGTCTTACAATTGTTCAAACAAATGCAAAGGGACTTGAAGGAGTTGAGAAAGTAAAATATGAGTTAAAGTCATCCATCATTCCATCCACCGATATACCACCTTCCTCGTATCCAAGATTGGGTCAAAATCACTGACACTTTGACACTGAGCATTTGAGCATTTGCAGCTCATTCTGGCATTTCCAGGCCAGTCCTGGTCTCCTCCCAGTGGGAGTTGTTCAGAAAACCTTTAAAGGGAGGCGCCCAGGAGCCATCGTGATCATCCAAACATATGTACATAACCATACACCCTCAACTGTCTCCTCTTAATGCAGCAGCTCTACTTTGAACTTCCCCTGAATGAGGGAGCACCCTACCGTTTCTCTAAGTCTGAGTCCAGCCACCCCCAGTGGCAGTTCATTTTGGTCAATTGTATCAAGGATCCCATCTTTTAAATTAAGGTCACAAATTAAGAACTGAAATATTAATGTAGAACTACGTTTTACAGAGTTTGAAGTCAGGATAATAGGTTTTTCACTCGAGTGAATTTGGACATCTCACCTTCTTCAAATCAAACAGAATTGGTATCAAACTTTTGTGCTGCAGAAATTTTAGTTTGTGCCACTGTACTTTCAAGGATATTCGTAAATGTTTCCAGAGGTCAGAAAATGTCAACCAGCCTTCCCACACTTACGAAATCAAAAATTGGTGTCAATCAAACTCTCTCACGTCTGCGACGATAAAACTCTGTGTTGTTTTTGTTTTGAAAATATTGAGAAAATTTTCAAGGTCAAAAGGTCAACCAGTTCCCCCACCTTCTTCAACTACAACAAAATTGATGCCAAATGTTTGCGCCACAAGGGCTTTGTTTGTACTACCATCATGTTAAATAATTTAGCAAGTTTCCTGAAGTCATGAACGGTGAACCAACCCCCACATGTTCTTCAAGTCAAACAAAATAGTGTCAGCACGTTTGTGCTGATAAAATTGTTCATTTGTGCTGTTTAGAAGACATCACTGAAAATTTAAAGACCATTCCAACATTAACTGAAAATCAGTCATTTCTGTCTGAGTCCATTACACACTGGATGTCTGAACACTATATTTTAAGCATGATAATTTTATTCAGAGGCTAAGATCACAAACAAATGAAAGAAAATACACTGAATATTTTCATGCTCTCTATTCCACTAACTTGACAAATAGCCTTTAACCTGCTTTGCCAATTGAATTTTATGTAAACAGCAATTTCTGAATCAAACTGATTAACGTTTGTGATGGAATAGATACCTGCGGCCTCGTTTCGCCCTGGCTCGGGCATAAAAGGCCTCGTAGGAGTTGGATTTCAGCTCCAGAGCCTTTGTAGCAAATTCCTCAGCAACGTTGAAGTCCTATTACACAAGCATACAAAAAGCACACAAATAATACACAAAGATTAGAAGTTCCACTCAAAAAATACCAGAATTATCTTGGTATTAGAGGCCTTTATTTGACAGTAATCTGACAGGAAGGTGCAAGCGGAAGGGGGACAGATATGCTGCAAAAGAACAGAGTCTCGTAGCAGGACTGCAGCCTCTGTGGGAGACTGGGGTAAATTGAGCCAAAGGGTTGATTTAAGAAACAACCTTTAGAGCCACCTTTTGTTTCGGCACGTTGAAGAAATTTTGCAAAGAAAAATTGTTGACATGGCATAACATGTTATAGATAGGAGGAAGGCATAATTTAATGAAGCTTGTGAATGTAATAAACACATGGCTAAAAAATCTAACCTATTACAGTGGTTAGACTTTTATTTCTTAAACAATTTTTCACTCTTGAAAGTGAATTTAGTCTATATTTAGTCTATTCATAAGAAATGTGTTTAGATCACAATAGGTATTTTTGACATTTCTTTTGTATATATTAATTGTAGTATGTATGAGCTACAACATAAGGTCATAAACCAAAGAAAAGTGCAACATTTTGGGTGCAGACCCAAATAAAGTTGAAATAGTAGTTTTGGTGTAAGTTGAACCATTTGACCAGAGATAATTTGAGCCACTGGCTCAGCTATGATTCTCAAACAAGCATTCAGTTCTGCTGCTTCTCATGCCTCTATGTACCTCGCACCTATGCTTTACCTATCATGAGACAACATTTTTTGGAAACGCTGTGTTATCAAAACAGTTATGTTTAAACACATGCAGATATATATCAGCTGGAGACCAAACTAAGGTTGTCTTGATATAGCGATTCTAACTATGAAAAAAATGGCTCATCTTACCTGGGTGTCCGATACACACGGAGCCCACTCTAATCACTGCATCACCCAATGCCAATGGAGATCAGCTAAAGCCACTAGTTCAATTTAAATAAATACAGTTTAGGATAAGCATTTGGGAACATTCTTGTTCATTGATATTTTTATTTTCGTAAAAGTTTTGTTCTTGAGGAATAACTAAACCCCAAATCAACTTTTTTTGCACATAAACTGTATAAATTAACAACCTTGACATTTTTGTGTTAACTTGTTTCATTCTGCAATATTTAGCCTAAAATGTCTTAGAGCTGCCCTACTTTGGTTGAACGGTGGCTACTGCAGTCGAATTTTTGTATTGGTTACAAGACTGTAGCTTGGCTGATGTCTCTGTCACAGCTCTGACACACGTCTCAGTGCCCAGCATTGCACATGAGATTCATTTGCAATGTGAACAAAGAGTGAAGACGGTTTTCTCTCCTCTCTGCTTTGATGCTGGTGAAGTTTGCTGGAGGATGACTGTGAGAGACTGAAGTGCTTAGAAAGTGAGATGCACTAATGGCTCTGGAGAACAGTTAGTGCAGAGTGATTGGCCCTTCACATGTTGTCACCAAAATCTCCAGTAGCACAGAAAATAGTTGCTAGATTTGTCACTATTTGCTTTGTAGACAAAAGTCCCAACAGGGGTCTGAAAAGTAATTAAATATAGCAAGAATACGAGTACAAGTTAGAGCAATGTTGCATCAAGACAGAACCTTAAAGTGCATCTTTCACTTAAAACATGCTGAAACCTTTGTATTGTAACAGGATTTGAATTCACATTTTCAGTGCAAAAATGGCCAATATTTCAAAATAAAAGGTACTAGTACTGCCTCTACCTAACTTGCTTACTGCTCCACCTGAGAATAATTCCCATGTCACTGCTATACATGAATACAGGCCAAGCTCAATGTAGCTTAATTCTGTTGAAATAAAATTTCTTTGAACCAATAAATTCTATTATCGAGAATTTCTTTTTAGTTCTCAGAATTGTTGGGCTTTTTCTCGTAATGTATCATTCAGGTGTCTGTGTGATCACTTTGGACCAATGGACAGCAATAGTTGTGACCATTGGTGAGTGTGTGTAGTCTAGAACTCAGGTTCTAGAACTCAGGTTCTAGAATTCATGTTCAGCCTTACCATATGTTATGTACCTTGGGCACATGATAATTATTTTTATTTTTCTTAAATAGTTTTGTATTGACCTTAGTTGAATGATTTTCAACTAAGGTTGAAAATCTTAGTTGAAAAGATTTTCAACTAGATCTGAACTAGATAACACATCCTAGATCTGAATGAATGAAATATTCTCATTGAATACTTTGTCCTGTACAAAGTTGAATGTGCTGACAAGAAAATCATTGTTGATTGTCAATCAATGTTGCTTCCTAAGTGGACAGTTTGATTTCACACAAGTTTGATGTACTTGGAGTTATATTGTGTTGTTTGAGTGTTCCCTTGATTTTTTTGAGCAGTATACTTTAGTGTATTGATGATTCCGTTTTGTAATTAATTTGGTTTTGTTAATTTGTGGCGCGCTTGGACAGCCTATAAATAGGCTGGGTTGCGACAGTTTGGGAACCGCCCACCTGCCCTGCTGCTCTTCCGCTCGCTCCACCATCGCCACCTAGAATGCGTCCTGACGAGGCGCGCACGTTTTCAGCGGCTGTAGGCCACAGCTGACGCCTCCAGCATGCCATGGTATATTTTTGTTAGCCTTTGTTTGTTTTTTTTTTGTAATCATTTTGGCCTGGTGAGACCAGTTGTCCTGTTTTCGATTCTTTTGTTTTAGTAGATTATTTTCCTTTACAGTGTGGTACTAGCAGGGGCGTCGACGGCCCTGTATAGGGTTGGCCCCCTGCTGTACCGTTTTGTTCTTTTTGACCGGCTCACCAGGTCCACCTTTCTGTTGATACTGTTGGAATGTTTATTTCTTTTTTGGGACACGAGGGAAAAGAGAATATTTCATTCTCTCGTTTTTCCTTCACAGGAAATTGAAGCAGAAAAAAAAGATCAAGAGAGTTTAAAAATAAAACAATTTTCTTTGAATCCTCTTTGCCTATGAGTCCTTAAATATGTTGTGCTCTTTTGGACATAACACCATACCAGCTTCTCAATTTTCAACCAGCGGTCTGGTGAGAGCTGCTGTTGGATAATGTTCTACAGCTAGTTTACTACAGTTAAGGAGTGGCCCCATACGTCTGTCATTTAACAATTTAACAACACTGTACAGTTATCTACGAAACTGTACAGTGTTGTAGATAATTAAACAGAAATAAATGCAAAAAAACATGGTCTAATTCCACTCTGAATGGAAATAATGTAATGTAATAATTTAATGTGTCTCACTTAGTGAATTGAGTTCTTCAAAAAATTTACTTTTAAAAAATATTTTAATTTACTTAAAATGACCATGGATAAAAAAAAAACCACACACACACACGCACACACAACACACACACACACACACACACGCACACACACACACACACACACACGCACACACACACACGCACGAACACACACACACACACGCACACACACACACGCACACACGCACACACGCACACACACGCACACACACACACACACACGCGCACACACGCACACACGCACACCCACACGCACACACAACAACCCAGGAGACGGAGACTCACATTCATTTTACGGCGGCAGCGGGACAAGTTGAGCAGCACACACACTCTGAGCTTTTTGAAGGTCTTTAGTTCGTCTCTGGGGAACTTGTGGAGGGCTGACTGGTAGGACTGTGCAGCTTCTTTCACCTTTCCTTGCTGTCAATATACACACATGAATTACTGCAAATATCTGTAGCAGTGCATGTTATTAACCTGGACATTAGTGGTAGTATTCACCTTGTACAATCTGTCTCCTTCTTGGATCATTTTACTGAGTAACACCATTAAAATGTCCGGCTTGGAAGTAGCCATGGCCCAGGTTGCTGGTCCTAAGCATACATAGACATGAAGAAATATAAATATATTTCATCTTAGTTTCATCTTAGTTTGATGAAACTAAGATGAAGGTTCATCAAACTTCATCTCAGTTTGATGAAGATGGAAAAAAAGAATTTGGCTTGCTGTAGAATGAACCGGCAAAACAGATATTTTCAGCACCTTGCATAAGCAAAGCCCTTTAATTGTTTCCCATTACTGTCATGATGTGTTGATGGTTGGGTAACACTTTTTTGGAAGGGGTGTCCATAATACTGACATGACACTGTCATCAACATAACACCTGTTATGAACATAAAGAAGTGTTTATGAATGTTTGACTGTTGTCATGAAGTGTCACTCGGTTAGTAATGACACTTTTAATGCATTAAAAGTTCAAATTGCCCCCATATCAAGAAACGCATCAGCAGGTTTACAGAAGTTGGGATGAAACATTTTGTCACCTTCCCAATATTTCAGTGGATGCAAACTGTCTCGTATTTGCATCCTAAAATGACTCGGCTGAGCTTAGCCAACCTGGTTAGCATTTTGGGCTGTTGGCAGAGCTAAATAATACCTCAGTACAGATGAGGTTTTTGGACACGACACTTATCCTTTTAAAACAATAGAAATTAAAACACAGTATCCACCGTGTAGGGTTTTTTTTAACATTATAGGTGATGGTTTATTACAATGTGAAACTATTTTGAGAGATCAAAACGCGGCCAGGCAAGAGAAAATTCACTCGATAAGAAAAAAGATGCTCCAATGAATTGCAAACACACATGCAATAAAATCCTAAAACAAGAAACACACAAGAAACAGCAACACTTTGCCATTTATTTCGATCCGCAAGCAAACTGGCAAACTTGTTCCAGCATCAGTCATGTGGTATGGCCCACTTGCGAGGCTTCAAACGTCACAGCCTGTTCCATGAACACAAGCCCCAATATCCGCTTTATAAAGCACAAAAGACACATCACTGCTGATAAATAAAATGTAGAGAGAGAAAGGAAGTGGCACAGAAGAGTGAGGGAGAGAACACCAGGGTACAAGAACTAATTCTAACACTAAAGAGACTAAACTGATGGTGGCAAGCTACCGGACAGTAGCCACAACTGCCCTGTGGAAGTCTGACAGAAGAGAGGATGCCATTCACCGGAGCCACCGGGTCCTCAGGTGAAGTGTTTTGCCCAGTGACAGAGGCAAGTGGAGCAGGGGTCAAACCCACAACCCACCAACTGCAGGTTGAACTACTATCAAAACACTGTCAACAATGGTGTTTTGATAGCAATGAAACATTCTTGAGTCATGTTCCTACCAATCTTAGCTCCCTTCTTGAGAAGAGCAATAACCGCTGAAGTGTTCCTGCAGCCAACTGCTCGATCCAGAGGGCGCATCCCACTGCAGTCCATGTGCTCCACCAACGCTCCATGATCCACTAGATACTGGACCTGCAGCCGCACAGACATGTAAGTAAACACCAACTTTACTTAGAAAATGAATACACTATGTTTGGTCATATGAAGTCACATCTGTATCTGTTTTAGCTAACCACTTCAGGGTCTCCACAAAAGGCAGCCAGGTCCAGAGGTGTTCGACTGCTGCGATCAGCATGGTCAGTGGCTGCCCCTCGCTCCACCAGCTCCCTGACCAGTGCGAACTGGCCTTTGAGGCATGACCAGCTCAGAGCAGTCAAGCCTTCCCTATCGATCTGGTTGAGAGAGGCCCCTAATTTGAAGACAGATAACAATCACATTACTGATTTTACTGTGTCAAACAGTAAGATTAGAAGTTGATTCTTATGGTAAAACGTTACTCACCCTCCATGTGCAAGTACACAGTGCCATGCCAAAGTATTCATACCCTTTGAGCTTTTTGTGTACATTCATAATACAATGACAAATCCTGACTTGTTTTTGTCACATTGTCTGGGTCTTTAATGGTTTTGTTGGGGGTTTTATTTTCTAGTCTTCCAGTGTTTTGTTATTTGTGAGCTCGCCTCTGGTCCCTGACACCTTGCCCTACTGTGGGGATCAGATGGGTCCTGCATCAGGCTGTCCTCAGCCTGCTCCCAGAAGCCCTGTGAGATTTCTGACAGATTCCTGTCAGAGGTTGTGATGTTCACTGCTTTGCTGTTATCTTATTTTCCATTCTTGGTTAGTCATCAAAAAGCAGTAGAAGTAGAAAAACAGGAAGTACAACACAGTTGCATCCATGTGGCAGCTCCTCAGCCCTGCAAAGCCCTGTTGTTTTCTTGCCTGCTAATGCATCGTCTGTGAATATTATAAGTTGAGTTAATCACATATAATAGTTACTGAAGACACATTCATTTATTGGAGAAATTATTTGTCATTATGTTTGTAGTAAACTCAGCCTGTCACAAAGCTAAGACCATTAGTCTGTGTGCAACAGTGTGTGCAGTGACTTTGACATTGCTTTTGCATCAGTGATACTTGTAGGTATTCCTTTGTTTATCCTGTTATAGTTTCACAGAAAAACTGATGTCAGTAAAGTCCACAATGATGAGTCTGTGAAGTTTCTGCATCTATTCTGTTTAGCTGGATAGCTAGTGTTATTTTGCAGGCAAACCCTATACATTGCTTCTCTCTGTTAATGTTCCTGTTTCTGAGGTCCCTGTCTTCAGGGAGGATGCCACAGTGAGGATGGAATGACAGACGGCTACTCCTAAATGTGTGCATCGAATCCCCACCTCTCTGGTTGCAGTGTAGGCTTTTGACACAGGGTAAAGTTCATATTCATATGGAAGCAGTGTACTTTCTGACACTTACACTTGTTATTCCATGGCACAGGGATTAACCATTGTATGCTTGAGGTCATGACACACAACAATCTTTGTGAATTTGGAGACATTTGGAGACAAAGTTACATTGTGAGAACCTTACATTTCAGCCATTTGAGATATTTCAACCATCAATCAGAAATGCGGTCAATACTGTGAGATCCCCGGGTCTCAGGATGCTTCTGACACAGGGGGACAGATGTGAATATATCGCCTGTCATGACAAATCAAAATTGGTATTCTGGACGCTTATGACTGTTTGATTTTTTATATCAGAAGAAATTCAAACATACAAGAAACGGCAATGAATTGTATTACCTAAATCTCACATGAAAATAATGAAACAAGTTGGGTTTTTTTTTTTTCTCATTTTTGATTCTACACTGACTATCAATATGCTGTAAATTTGAATCTCACATGAAAATGAATAATGAAATAAGTATCCATCCGTCCATTATTTTACATGCTTATCCCTAAAGGGCTTGCATGGGCTGCTGGTGTCCATCTCCAGCGGTCAGCGGGCAAGAGGCAAGGTCATCCTGGACATGTCACCATTGCAGATGAAATAAGTAATTTTTACATTTTTGATTCTACTTCAAAAACACAATTGAATGAAAGGTACATGGATCCGCTCATTGTATGTTTTGAGTCATTGTCAGGCTGGGAAGTGAAACTCTGCCTGAGTCATGCTTTTTGCAGTCTGTAACATGTTTTCTTCCTGGACCTTTTGTTCCTGCCCATCTTGCTTTTTACCCTGTCCCTGCTGTTGATAAGGATCCCCATTACATGATGATGCAACAACCCCGTGTCACTGTGATTTTTTTTCTTACCAGAATATTGAGTATGCAACTAATAGTTTTCATGTTAACACGTTCACCCACCAGGGGTGTCTCTGCAGCTCTTCCGGAGCTACCATTGCCTCAATTTGCTGCTTCTCCAATTTACCCTACACAGTGGACGGCCATGTCTTAGTACACTAACAGTGCCATCTTCTTTCTATGCTCAGTTGAAGGTTTGAGTAAAACTTTGTTCAAAGTTTGGAATACAATTTATGATCCAAACACTACCTACCTAACCTATCTGGTAGGTTAGGTAGGTGTCTTCATGGTTCTCATTGTTCTCTCATGTTCCCCAACAACCTACTGAGGTCGTCACAGAACAAATTGATTAATAGTCAGATTAGATTAAATTAGATGGTTTTTAAGGCAACTGGTTGGACAATATTGAGGAGTATCAGAGTAAAAACCAATGGAAAAAATTAAATAAGCATATTTGAGAATTTTATTTGAAATAGAATAATTATGAAAACGTAGACAAAATGTAATAAAGCTCAATGGCATGGATACTTTTGCAAAGGCACAATACACCAAACTTGGACTCAGAAGCCTTGTGAGGTGAATGTTACCGTGATCCAACAGAAGCTGGGCGGAGGTAATGTGTCCTTCTGAGGCTGCTGTCATCAGAGCAGTTCGCCCTTGCTGGTCCACACTGTTCACCTCAACCCCGTAGTTCAGCAACAGCTCCACCACCTGATGGAGAAACAAAAGAAGAGGCAGAGATTTGGTCTCTGCAGGATTAAGTCCAGCTGTCACCCTGTAAATGGGTTTTACCCGTGTGTGTCCCTGTCTCACGGCGCTGAAGAGTGGAGTGATGCCATGCCTGTTGCTTTGCTCAGCAGCAGCTCCCTGATCCAGCAGGAGTCTACACACAGCAAGCTTTCCATGTCCTGCTGCAGCTGTCAGAGCTGATACACACACCAACTAGTCAATCAGCAGTCCAATCATTTTCAACCACACTAAACAACAATAATAAAATACTTGGCCTCAACCAGTCTTTATGGACATGAAGGACCACAAAATGCACTTCAGTAACACATATCTTTTCATCCAATTCATAGCTACTCTTCTTGTTGTACATAAAAGAATCAGTTTGCTTAAAGACATTTAGACAAGTGGTGACTGCAGGGTCTGTAATTAGTCAATGGAAAATAATTGCATTTTAATTTAAAGCCATATTCGGACAAAATATAGATTTTCAACTCAAAAACTATTTTGGTGCAAAATTACTGAATAAATAAAAATATGAGCTCAACAGCAAAGATATTGTTTTAATCTGTTTATTTATGTTATCCATCATCAGATTGGTGCAAAGTGCAATTATATCCATTCAGCTTGCACATTTTTCAGGAATCCCAGGTCTGAACCCCAGGAACTGTGGACTGTGGATGCTGACATTAGCATGGATGTCTGTGCTGCTGCAACATGCTTAGCACTGAGATGCTATTTTAGACCTGAAAAGCTTCAATGAAGGGATAACTCCTTGCACAACTTGTCCACAACAATAGTTTTTTCCAGTATCCCATCAAATCGTCTTTTGAGGCCGAAGTGACCCTCCAGTGAGCCAAGAGAAGAGACTTTTTCGTCCATTGTTATAAAGGCACTATTGTAAATTATATAGAGATCATTGTGGAAAGAAGAATTCTTCAAGACACTTATGGAGAACCCTCTGCATTGTCTTCAAGAGACTGTTATACAGGAACGCAAGTTATTCAGCCAGAGGCTTCTTCAGAGCTGCTGTAATACAGACTATTACAGGAAATACTTCCTGCTCACTGCCATGAGTCACATCATTTAATATCCCTCTGGTATTAGTAATAATTTTAAATGAACTGAATTGCTTACTTTTTTATTTACAAACAAAATTTGAAATATGTGAGCTGTATTTTGGAGACTGTTTTTCAGCTGAGTTGGACAGGAAGGAGAACAGCTTTTCAAGATTCTTAACCAGATTTAGTTCTGGATCTTGACTAGGCCATTCTGAAACAATAATGTTCTTTGCACTGTTAGTTTTCTTTTAAACATCAGTTCTGTATATAGGCCAGAAAGCTCCATTTAGGCTTCATCCAGAAGTGCTGAATCCTCATAGTAATTATGTGACCTCTGACAGCTCTCTATTATGGTTAGGGTATGACATTAAGAGAGAGTGAATCACAAATCCAAGACATAGTTCCTATATTTTTTTCATCTAGATAACAAGCTGGAAACCAAATATTTTTTTCCTTTCACTTCTCAGTTATCCACTACTTAGTCTTGAACTATAGCATAAAAAAATTCTACAAAATTTATTGAAATGTGTTATTGTACTGTATTAAAATGCGATTCAATAACACATTTAATGCATTCAATTTTTGTCCAGAGCTTCCTGCTTTCTTCAGAACCTGTGTTTTGCTTAAATTTATGACATTTATTATGAATCATACCTGTCTCCCCCCACAGACAGTCATATATGTTAATCTCAGGTCTCTGCTCCTCTTCCTCATCTTCTTCTGGAAGATCCAGAAGGTATGACACCATCTACATGAAACACATCATGTTATTATGTTACACATTCTTCATGATACCATTATTGATGATAAGAGCATGTACAAATGTCACATGCTCTTATCCTGAGTTTCTCACTTCCACATGCCCCATGATGGATGCTGCAATCAGAGCCTGCTGCACAGCTTGGCTCCTGCTCGTCTCCCTCTGGCTACAACACGAAGTGCAGCTCCAATCAGGGCTCTTCAGCAGGAAGCGCAGCACCTCAATGTGACCGTGCTGGGCTGCCAGAACCAGCACACTCCGACCTGAGTTGTCCATGTGGCCAATCTAAGTGTTTAGGAAGACAGAGACCATATTCAGAGCAGTATTATGGTTGGTTCTGTTTTACAAAATAGTTTTTTGTCGAAATATTTTTTTGTCTTCTGCTTATTTTTTTATTCAATAAGAATCTTAGCTACCTTGGCTTTGTGGTGGCTCAGCAAGGTGACAATGTCCAAGTGACCAGCTGCAGCAGCAAATCCCAGAGCTGTTAAACCATCATGTGACTGAGCATCCACCTAAAAATAAAATGCACAGGCCTCCTGTTTGGTTAAAGACTTTTAGTTCATTACCATAATCTCAGGTAGACGTAACCAAAAAACGAAAAAAATCACTTGGGCTCTGTGGTCGAGCAGCAGTGCTACGGCATCCTTGTTGCCAAGGTGAGCATAGACACACAATAAGGGGGCACCATTAAGGACTTCAGTTCGGTAATCCACATTGGCTCCTCCCATTATCAGGAGCCTGCTCACCTGAATGGACACAGAGAAAAAAGTGTTCATGCACCATCACCACAAGCACAAAAATGCTGCTGTGGGTGTTTTATGCTACCTTGATATTGGGGGTATAGAGGTTGCGCAGTGATGAAAGAACGGGGCAAAGTCTTCCTGTGCTGTATGACATCCACAGCGCCTGAAGAATGGAAGAGGAAACCCCAAGTTTTTTACTCAAGCCCTGGAAGAGAGTGACACACACACACACACACACATATATATATATATATATATATATATATATATATATATATATATATATATATATATATATATATATATATATAATTATGTACATATATACACAATAGTCACCCCACTGTTGCCAGCGAGGCGACTGTCATGCTATAGTTAGCAGTATTGCATACAAAAAAAATTGGTATCGGCCAAAACCAGAATTGGCAGGTCAGACTTTTTAAAGATCGGTAATCGGCCAGAGAATTGCAATCGGTGCACCCCTAAAGGTATGACTTTCTGTTGTTTTTTTCCAACAATTGTTGACTGCATGGTGTTTTCTTTATAGCTTTGTCATTTTTGTTTTAATCATGTGAAGCACCTGGAACTACCCTGCTGCTGGAATGTGTTCTACAAAAAAACTTTGATTTGATTTGGTAAGCAATGAAAATTCAGATTTGTTGTAGAATGCTAAATGGTAAATGGACTGAATTTATATGGTCTGCCAGTACTATGCTGCTAGTTTGAGATCAGCCTGCAGTGGTAACTCTTATGAACAGTCATTTTGAAAAGTTAAGGATGTTAAAGTTAGCGTACTTTAAAAGTCTTCCCCACAGCAATCCAGAAAATAGCCTACATCTATCCTTCATATAGATTTAAATAAAAGAATTTAATACCTAGGTTCTGGAATATTGTTGCATTATGACAAGTTACCTGAAGCTTTCAGAATCTTAAGAGGATGTTGTTTTAGTGTCTGCATAGAATCTACTATAAAATGTTTCATTTCTCAGCAAAAATCCACCACCATTCTCAGTGTCTAGTCTTGGTTAACATACTTAATCTGAAAGTAGTAGTAACTGGAGTAATAGTAGTAATAGTAGTGTGACAAAAGAAACTGGGTTCAGGTAAAGGAAAATGAGGTAAAGGAACAAAAACTGAGCCATAATCAGTTTCTGAAGTGATTATCAGGTTTAGGTGAAAGGATCAAATAAAAAGATTTATTTCTGACCTTATAGATGTGAGCCTTCAGAATATGATGTCCCAGCTGCAGTGTCTGCTGTCTGCTCAGTTTTCCTTCTCGTCTGCAGAACCAGAAAGCCAGCAGGGTGTGTCCACTTCTAGAAGCAGAGAGACACATGGATCTGAGAAAACAGCTACATTCTTTTCATCAAAACATCCCAGAACCTAAAAAGCAATATCATGACACTGACTTTTCTCATAGCTAAGTGCTAATCTGATTGTTGTGCGATTACAATGGTGCATAGCTGACCATCTAACATTATGAAAGCATATGGTCTGCCAGTACCACATGCTGTCAGGCACCACACGTTATGATGTTCTCGTCTGCAAACTTCACTTTGGACATGAAATGTTTAGGGTGGTGAGCAGACAATGAGATTGAAAGACTTCAGCTTTGGCTTCATTTCATTAGACTGTGACATATTCTCCCATGATATAATTTGTTCGCCAAATTTTATGCAAGAAAGCTGACATGGTTCAGTGTGCTTTTTCTTTAACAGTGGAGTCTTGGGTTGTGAGTGCACACTGAGGCCATTTTGGTCATTTTCAAGTCTGAATTTCTTTACATGTGCTACTTGGTTCTTGGAGAATTCTTGTGAATTTTCTTTTGACTCAACTGTAATGTGTTTAATATTCTTTTCCTGTGTAATTTCAAGTTTTTACCCATAATCCCATTTGAACAACCTTGCTTTGTTTCTTTCTCTGAGTGAATTGATTGGGTTGTTGCAATCATCTGGTGTGAATTTTATGTCTCTCATACAAAAATGTTACGAGTCATTTTACCAGCTACATGTAAGGCAAATAAGTGAAATATTTAGTAAGTTCAATTAAATATTTTGTGCATGCACACTTAAACTTCTTTGTTTAAGTCTTTGGGTCCAGCTGCATCTTAGGATACCTTGGGTCACAGAGGAACTTGTCATCCTGTCCCTCCTCCCTCCACACTAGCCACTCCCTGAAGGAGGCATGGTTAAGCATCCTGCTGCCGTCACTCCGCTGTAGCAGGAAAGAAGAGAGCTGATCTAGGCGATGTGTAAACTCCCCCCACTGGAAGGTTTCTCCACTGAGGCAACCTGCATTCACCACCTCAAACAACTTGGGAAACAGTGAATTCAGAAGTTAGATTACCTCTGCAGTAGACTAAAGTGGCACCAATGTTTGGTTTTTATGACCTTTGAAAACTGGTACATACCTGCTGATCGGTCAGTGGGTGGAGTGAAGCCACAGTAACATTGAGCAGAGGGAGTACTCTTTGAAAAGACAACTGGGTGGGAAAACGGATGTTAAGCTGTAGCAGGTATACTTCTGCTAGGTTGACCGGAACCACCTGCAAGCAAACACAATTGATTATCTACTTCACACAGTTTGGCATTCTCACATGTTTCTTTGCAAATGTAGTTTATTCATTTTTTTCCCTTTCTGTGACAATAACTCTATCCTCACCTTAAAGCTAGAACTCTTCAGAACAAGGTAACCTCCTTCAATTAGGTCAAGGGTCAGTTTCAGGTAGAGGTAAGAGCCTTTGCTTAGGCTCTTCAAGTGGCTGATCATCTTGGTCAGTGCTGCATTGTCAAGGCGACCATTGCCCAGCGACACATTGCTCTGGATCCCAGGGCTGCTGTGGATACGCTGCATCAAGTAATCCTGAATAACAAAAAATCCAGATGCATACAGTAATTACAAAAAAGTATTATCTTACAGTATCTTTACAGACTTCTTCTGTTCTTGATTTTCATACTTCAGTGTTATACATCATCATCATAATATTATTGACTCGAAAACATAGTTTTCTATTTCTTTATTCAGGAAAAAAGACATTCAAATCAACCTACAGTATGTGCATAAGTAATTCCCCCCAAACACACCAAGGTTGTGCCACCCCTTAAGGCAACAACAGCTGTGATGCATTTAATAACTGGCAGTACATTTTTCAATCACTGTAGAGAAAGTTTGCATCCTTTTCATCCAGTGATGAAGCAATTTCCCCTGTCAAAAAAGGTCAACAAACATTGGCTGCATCCAAGCAATCCCCAAGGAGGACCTGGAAAAGGATATTAAAGATCCCAACCTTGGAGCAGACCTTCCACCAACACAAAGCAGCCTTGGAATAAGTTTCGACATCAACACAGATGAGTCTCAAGAGAAGAGAAGTCTTATACTCATAGAGGAGTATTGTCAACTTGACTACCTTTGTATATCACAGTGCCATCTTCAGTAAGTTGAGTTGGAAGACTGAAGACCAAATGATGGCAGACCTACCAATGGATCAGACTGCTGTCTCACCTCCATTCACTTATGCAGAGTTGACATAAGTGAAAGAAGGGAAGAGGTTATGACCAGGTTAGGACCCTAAGTGGAACCTCCATCCAGGGTTGGTGAACACCGGGGGGCTATGCAAATGGTAAAAGTAGGGCTGTCAAATTGGCCAAACCAGAATTGGCAGGTCAGACTATTTACAGATCAGTAATTGGTCGGAGAATTGCAATCGGTGCACCCCTAAAGGTATGACTTACTGTTGTTTATTTAAGTTCAGATGAAGATAAACTGAAATCTTCATCTTCAGATTACATAATTTACACATGAAGCAGTACATAGTAAGCCCAACAGAATAAACCTTCATAGAGGCAAATAAGGTGATGAACAAAGACATCTGGAATGATGCACACAACTGACATGTTTCACACATTCACACCGCCAGGGATGCTCTTTACTTCCTGTAGTGTCAACCCATCAAGGGCCATAGTGTCATAGCCAGAGTGCTGATATTTTCAGCTGTTTAAATACCAAGACCATTCAAGTTGAGGTGATGGACTCTATGGAGTCTTAAGTATGGACTTACTAGGACTGCTGGTATGCCCATACTAACCAGGAGCCCCCGGCATTTTTTTCTAAATATATTTTGTTTGTAATAACGGTCTTTACATTGATTGTAGTAATCAACCGCTCTACAGGCATATCGCTATTTTAAAAAGAAAGCAGCTTTGCATCAATTGCAATTTTCTGGGCAATCATCAATCTTTATAAAACCTGATTTTGTGTGTATGTGGGGTGTGTGTGTGTGTGTGTGTGTGTGTGTGTGTGTGTGTGTGTGTGTGTGTGTGTGTGTGTGTGTGTGTGTGTGTGTGTGTGTGTGTGTGTGTGACCTGGTGGGTGGGTGGGGCCATCAGCCTTCTCTCATGGCAGAACAAAGGTGGACCTGGGTGATTTTTGTGACTTTGTCTGCAGATAAGGTTGGTCAATAGGATCAATTCCACAAGTAAGTCTCGGCCAAGCACCGACCACCCAAACGGTAGGAAATCAGGGATATTTATGTGTGTGTGTGTGAGTGTGTGCGTTTGTGTATATTAATGTGTAACTGTATAACCATAATTACACATTAACATACACACACACGCACACGCGGTGCCTAGCGTCCATGTGCATCTTGTTTCAAACCCAGGCACCCAGACACTCTTAATGTGTGGAGCAGTGAAAAAATTGAGAGATGACTGTGGAACTAATTTCCTGGGAACATGCAAGGAGTTTGGCCTAATTCCAACATATAGTAACAATCCAAAAATCCAAAAGTATTTCTTAGGTGAAAATGAGTGCACCTCATGCCTCACATATGGGAGGAAGTTGGTAGCACATGATTGGCATCACGTACTAGATTTCACATTGTCTTTTGTACAATAAAGAAACAGCAGGACGTATGTGAAAACAAAAACACAAAACACATAGCCATAGCCATGCACAATCACCTGAAGATGGGGTTCACATGTAAGTATCGGTCGATCACGATTGGTGCCCAGAAATTAACTGGCCAATAAATGTATCCCATATTATAGATGCATAGGATATAATGTAAACATGGAGGCTTGAGCCAGCCCTGTCCTGACCAGATGCCCGAGCCACCTCTACTGGTTCCTCTCATCGTGAAGGAGCAGCAGCTCTACTCTGAGTCCCTCCTGCATGGAAGAGCTTCTCACCCTATCTCTAAGAGAGAGAGCCCAGACACACTGTGGAGAAAACTCATTTTGGCCACTTGTATCCTTGACCCAGTTCTTTCAGTCATGAGGGTAGGAATTTTTTTCGCTTTTTGACTCAGCTCTCTCTTCACCATGACAAACCAGTACAGTACCCGCTTCACTGCAGACCCTGCACCAATCTGTCTGCCAATCACCCGCTCCACTTGGCTGCTGGTCATTCCAATGAAAGCTGTAGATCACGACCTGATGAAGCCAGTAGGACCACATCATCCGTAAAAAGCAGAGATGCAATCCTAAGGCCAACAAAACAGATCCCTTCAACACCTTGGCTGCACCTAGACATTCTGTCCATGAAAGCAATGAACAGAATTGGTGACAAAGAGCAACAAAATCCAACTGTAATGTAAAATGTTATAATGTACCACTCACCCCTTTTGTGCTTTAGATTGCATCTCATAAGATTGGTCCATCTGTTCTCCTACAGACTTCTACAGTGCCGTATAATAGTAGGAGCTCCTTGATCCTGGAGACTATCTAAATGTTACTTCCCCAACGTAGAACTTATCTGCCCTCAGCATCAGAGAATAACCTCCTTTACTCAACAATAGACAAATGACCAGACCATCTGTGTGGGCTCCACAGAATTGTTGGTACATGACAATCAGGGATTCACACCCATTGTCCAATCAAGTCTCTCTTCTCTGACCAGAACCCATAAAAGGAAGCCAGATTCACTGTTGGTCAGAGCAGACTTGACAGATTCCTTTGACACTGTATTCCTGTCCTCACCTTGCAAGGTTTAAATACATTTCTTATTTCTTCTCATCCAGACTTTTGTTAAAGTAATTTTCACCATGACACAACTCTCACTGGAAGCAAACCCGACTTACTGCTGGCAATGCAGGACAGACTCTGACACCGGTCATACAGAGACCTAACAGCTCATATCAAAAGGCTCCCTACCCCATACTCCCAGAAAACCTCCCACAGGGCACCCCGAGGGATACGGTCGAACTCCTTCTCCAGGACCACAAAGCACATGTAGACCGTTTGGGCGAACGCCCTTGCACCCTCCAGGACCCTGCTGAGGGTGTAGAGCTGGTCTGGTGTTCCATGACCAGGACGAAAACCACACTGTCCTTCCATAGATTTAATAATTGTGATTAATCAATTACAGACCATCTAATTCCCTCAATAGAAAGTTTTAATGGAGTCAGACCACTAGTTAATTCTACAGCCCTATTTAGGCAAGGATGTGGCGATCAAAATTAAACTAAAATTATTTCTTAACAATGGGAGCAAATATTTTTTGTACACATTTAGTCCCTCGATATATGAAGTCTAAATTTGGAAACTGCTTTTGGATTTACTCAAGTAATCTTTGTCTGATACCAAAAACTGTGAAATGATCTAAAACAAATCAATGTCACCAAAAAATGCAAAAACAGAGGCAATCCATAACAGGGGAAATTTCTTTTCACTTCAACACATGAACAAATCAAAATGAAACAACTTGAAAAGGAGGCGTTCAGGTTACCTCCAGGTCCTGGTCTATAGCGTTGTTTTCCTCCTTTCCGTCCAGTGAGATGTGGTGAAACGGCAGACATTGCGCAATGTCCTGAATAATTAAACAAATGTTAAGTCAGTATTTTATTTGCAATAAAATGTGAGGTTTTAATGCAAGACGCTAAGCAGGCAGTAAATTTAGCTTCTGATTCTATTTAAAACAAGATATTTAAGATTACTGAGCTTCCGTACATTGTAAGGCAGATGTATAAACTCAAACAAGAATAAATTTATGATTTTTTTAATTAAACACCTGCATTTATTTTAATTGTAGCACTTCAAAATTGACAAAGGAATGAAGGAAAAAGCAGATAACTATTCTTACTACACAAGTTGTAAAAAAAAATGTAAGCACAAAAATGATTTAAGATTACTGCAAAAAGTTCAAATAGATAACAAAATACAATTAATCAAATGCACATTTTGTTCTCTATCTGGTATTTGTGGTTAATTGCCCCTAATTAACCACAAATAGCAAATTCCCTCTTAATTACTTCAGAATTAAGAGGGATGACTGAAAGACAGAATCTCTGAGAACACAAACAGCAAAGCTCATGGATCATCTTAAGTGTACTTTTATGGACTTAAGGTGATCCTTAAGTGCATAAATTTTTCCTGTTCACCCTTGTCCCTAGTGCGGTTAGTAGGGCTGCTGGTGCCTCTCCGGCTAATGTTCCAGGCGAGACACAGAGTACACCCTGGACAGGTCGCCAGTCTGTCACAGGGCAATACAGAGACAGGCAGACAAACAACCATACACACACACACACACACACACACACACTCACACCTAGGGAGAATTTAGAGCAGGGGTGGGCAATCCTGGTCCTCGAGGGCCGGTGTCCTGCAACTCTTAGATGTCTCCCTGGTTCAACACACCTGAATCCAACAGCTGAATCACCTGCTAAATGCAGTCAAGTTCTCCAGAGTCCTGCTAATGACCTCATTATTTGACTCAGGTGTGTTGATTTAGAGGTACATCTAAAAGTTGCAGGAGACCGGCCCTCGAGGACCAGGAGTGCCCACCCCTGATTTAGAGAGACCAATTAACCTGACAGTCATGTTTTTGGACTGTGGGAGGAAGCCGGAGTACCCCGAAAGAACCCACCATGCACAGGGAGAACATGCAAGAGCCCGTGCAGAAAGACCCCGGGCCGGGAACTTGCGTCACTGTGCAGGTAAATTAAAAATAAAATGCTTCCCCTAAACCCAGAGAAGACCAGTTAGCTGACATGCAGAGCACTAGAGTGATAACAGCAAGAACTTTTTATTTATTATGATTGCAATTGAGGTACTTTTTGATTTGTAACTTTAAAAAAGATTCAAATGGAGCTTCAGCTATTGTACAGCATGGTTTTACAAAAAGCACATACACTTTGAGAACCTTCATAGCTTGAAGAATGTATTAAATAGATCCTATTTGAATTATATTTGTACAGTACTTTTTAGTGAGCATACATACCTGCTCACTGGTCCTGACAGTAGAAATGACCTTCAACCACGAAGGAAATTTTTGAATGTTTCGAGAGAGAAAGGAAGTCAGTGTATCTCCGTAATCGGGCCGGTGGAACTCAGCCTCGTTTAGTCCATCAATCAGTACAATGAGTCCGTCCACATCAATCTCAAGCTTTCTCTCTGAAAGGTAAAAAACAACAAATGACGCCAGTTTACCCCCATGCGGAAGAACAGCAAACCAAGACAAACAAACAGTGTTATCATGGCAGACGTAGTAAAACTCAATGCTTTAGCCGATACATTTTTTGAGTCTCTTTAGCCTTTATCAGGTAACACTGAGGAAAAGGCAGCACACACTGCAGCCAGAGAGCTGGATCCGTTCATTTTCATGCCACTTCTGATCAATTTCTCGGAAAAACAACTCATATAATCATGTCAAGGTCGTAACTTTCAGTTTAATCGGCTGCTAACAAAATTGTAAAATAAATAAATAATCAAGGTCTTGTGTGTATAAGTTGTATCCTTGCTTGTGAAGTAATTTGTTCCTATGTTATAGAGGGGGAACAGATTATTACAGGCAGTTGAAATATATGGTTCCCCCCTTATAACTTTAGCAAATAATGAGCAAATGCAACTCCTTGAGTTGGTTTAACAGTTCAGACTGGTTCAGTCTAACAGGTCTGAACCATTAATATCTGGTTCAGACTTTTCATGCGTTGTATAATGTTGTACCTTTGTGGAGTGCATCCAGGGGGTCTAGTATTCCTCTCTGAAGGGCTAAGCTTGGATCCTGAATGCAGGAGCGCAGACTGAGGATGCTCTGCAACTGAGGCGAATACTGCAACAGTTTTTGATAGGCGGTCAGTTGAGGGGCAGTGATCAGCATGGCTGCCATGTTGTGGACGAACTCAGGAACAAGGCAGGTGTAACAGTTATCAGCTTGACAGAAGTGATACGACACTACCTGCAAAACAGATCAGCAAACACAAGTTTGACTGTCTTTTCTTGGCCTTTGCTAAAGATATGCAACAGATTTTATTGTTATCCAATTGTATACTTAAAATGCACATATTGACTGACGTGTACTGGTGGGCTCAGTACACATTGAAATCATTTTATAATAATGACTGTAAATCATTCTTATTCACTCTGCTTAATCTGTTTCATATTTTCTTAACTTATAGTCACAAACTTTAGTATTTACTATATTGTTAAGTGTATTCATTTGTTTTTGGTTTCACACATGAACTTCAGCTTCAAATATCATCTATGCTGTTGGAACTGCAGCTTATCTCCAGCTGAGATAAGCTGCAGTTGGATAAGCTTGCTAGGAAGGCCAGTTCTGTGCCAGGATGCCTCCTTCCCAGAGAAAGTGATGGAAGACAGCAGGAGTGGCTAAAACATCGTCACTGTTGGACAGTGTCTCCCACCTTATGCATGAAGTTATTGCTGAACTGGAGAACTCCTTCGATGACAGTCTACAGTGTTTCCAACAAGACCATCTGTCCCCAAGATCACATGTAGTCGCACTGTGAACACGTCAAAGTATGTGACATGTTCACAGTCAAGGCCAATTATTTTATCAGCCTATAAGACCTGATAAAACCTATAAGACCACATCATTTATAGGTGAGGAGTTGAACTTAGCAAGAGGGTGAGTGGCTGGTTGTGCACATCCAAAGTTTTTGGTCCAGATTGCTCACAACACCTTTCACTCAGAATGGATGGTTTTGAACCAATGTTTTACGCCAAACAGGAAGCTGGACATCTTGGATTGAAATTTTGGCCATTTACAGCCATTATATTTGATTGAACTCCTTCTCATAACTTTGATCACTCATGCTTAAGTGGGCGTGGCTTGACCTCAAGGTTCAACCATAAAATACATCTTGCCATAAATCTTGCCATAAAATACAAAAATATTGAACACAATAACTCACTGAGACACCAAACCTTCAGGGATTGAAGGGGTCAATGGTCAAGTCCTGGTATCATTGAAGCCATGCCCCCAGAAATAGAAAGGTCAGTGTTTTACTTTGAAAGGTCCACATCTGACTCAGTCACCTAATCAACATGGCATTGTGCTCATTGACAGGAGGTTGGTGAAACATGGCCTACAGTGCTGACGTGTTTGTGTGTGTACTATTGCATTCTAGTATCATGCCATTCTTAGTGTACATTGCTTCACATAATGTTTGCCTACCTGCTGCAGTCATAGGAGTTTAAAGTGACCTTTGAAAGCTTTGCACAATATGCATGAGTTTATAGTGTGTTTATAGAATTGTAGTATTTTTTCTGAAATGCATGTGTGAGGTGCACTGATGTTGGACAAGAAAACTTGGTTTGTGGTCTCCACTCAAAGCCAATTGTCATAGTTACTAACTTGTTCCGAGACTAATTAGTAAAAAGAATCTCAGTAGCAATATAACTGTTCTTTGAGGCCATAAGATCTAAAATGAGAATCTGGACATAAATTCTGAAAAACAGTGAAGAGGCCCCTGGCATCTCTGGAGGAACTGCAAAGAATCACAGCTCAGGTGGAAGAATGTTTTGACAGGAAAATGCTATGTAATGCACTCAACTACTCAGGAAAATCACCCGGGAACACCATTGTCACTGTGAAACATGAAGCTTGAAGGGACAGAGAAGCTGGTCGAAACTGATGAGAAGAAAGATGGTACTAAATATAAGGTAATAGAACATGAACATTTTGCAGAGAAATGTTTTATTTGCTAGGATATGCAATGTAGCCCTTCTTTGTATATTAGAACCTTTAGATTGAAATAGCACAAAGATTCAAGTGCTGTGAGTATGTATGTACAACGTTTTACTTTGTTGCGGGGGTTATAGTAGAAAACCAATAGTAAAGCAGTTACTACTTTACAAAAGTAAATTAGTAACTTCAAGTGCAGTTTGACAGAGAACTGGAAATGCAACCTGTCCAGCTAGTCTCCACAATGCCTCCTGTTGTTTTCTCTTCTTCTCTGGAGTTCCTTGACAACTTCCTCCTCCATTTTTTTCTCCTGCTCCTCCTCCTCCTTCAGAAGAGTCAGTTGAAAGAGAAACCGATTCTCCATCTGTAATGTCGATGAAAATGTTGGATTCAGTTTTGTCTCCGGTTTATGGCTCTTCATATCTGATGGATTTTATAGACATTCCATTCATATTGACAAAGCCTTAGTTATTTTTCAAAGTAAGAACAAATTTTCAGTCTCTAGGTAGTTAAAACTGGTACAGACATACACTAAAATAGTTATAAATCTATTTGAACCAAAAAGATGATCCTAAAATTGACTCCTGCAGGCTGAGTAAAAATGCAGGTCACATCTTGTTCAAAAACATGCATAATTTTTCTACAACCTCACAGTTACACAGTATTTTCTGTTATTCTATGAGTTATGCCTCAAAAGACAAGATGCTGTATGTCAGAAGCATCAATGAGATGGTCATGTCATTACAGTGATACTATAGTCATAAGACAAAGACTGAATATGACAGTGATCCCTTCATAATTGTAAAATAGTGTGGTCAAGGGTCTTCAAGATGAACAAACAGCATAAGCCACCTGTTTCAAATTCTTCTGATGACTTTTATTCTATACATTTGCCTCAGACATCCATCCTGAGCTTCCAAGAGTTCAGTGTTTTTATAGCCAATTGGCAACAGACATGCAGCTGAGTGGACCAAGCCACAATTAAACAGGTACAAAAAAAAAATCTCAACAGAAAAACAAGAACATTATTAATCTAATTTACAAACTCATCTACATAATGAAATGGTCTGAAAAATAAACCATGAAATGGAAGATAATTCAAAAAGTTACTTCAAAGAAAAAGCAAAGCAATCCTTCAAAGAAAATCCTCTAATTGGTAGAACCCAGCAAGGTAATTAATGACATCATCCAGCCATTTAAGCAGGAGACACTGGGCCGGCCCCTCCCATATTCCTGCCCTGCTGCAGATCTACAAGGGACAAACAATAGTGAGTAAAAAATAAACCAAATACCATGAATATACTTTGAAACAAAATAAACAAATTTAACCAATAATCCAGAAGTAATCATTTTAACCTAAACATATAAATAGATGGAAACTGCAACATAATGCTAACACAAACAAACCCGGGATAGTAAGTGAAGCAAAGTTGCAAAGTAATGTTTAAGTTTATGCATGATGACCAGCTACAGAAAGTAAATGAATCGGAAATAAGAATAAGGGACAAGAGGTGAACACAAACCTGAACCACTTTGTCACAATAATCAGATTAATGTGTAATCTTGAAGTTACAAATTATATTCATGATGTGCACACGAAGTGTGAAAAGATTTAGTAACATTATTGTAAGTGGATGCTATGCAGCAGGGACATCTACATGTATTGTTGATGTCCCTGCTGTGCACATGAGTACAGTGGTGGACATAATTCCTATTCTTCCATCTGGGTGCTTAAATTCATTGTGGTCCGTTTGTTTCAGACCAAACTTTAAAGCAATTTTATAGAATTTTGAATAAATTGACAACAGAAGATCAAAAGCCAAGTAGATCTGAATATGCTTACATTTGGGTATGATCTGCTTGCTAGTGGTGCTCGGCCACATGTGGTGTCCATGACAACTGAGCGCCACCAGCCTTGCAATGATAGCCGTCTTTCCATAGCCCATGTTGCCAGTAATTAATATGCCTCTGTTAGTTGTTGGGTCATTGCCGTGCAGATGGGTGTCAACTTCCTGGAAGAGCCACTCTCTGCCCATGAACAGCCAATCAGACAACAGGCCGGGAACCTCAAAATGGAGTGGTTTCAGGTTGAGGGCAGGAGTAAAATCAACTGCAGTACGGAAGAAAGGAAAATTGTACAATTATTGCTATTTCACATTACTTCCAAACATATTTGCTACTCTTTACCGCCATGGTCCTGCTGATTACGACTCCCAGAATTCTCTCCAGCCATTCTGAGGGACATCTTTGAGGCTAAATGTCTCTGCTGGTCATCCAGAAAGGCTAGGTCTTCAATGTGGGCTGAACTTGTGGCTGGAAAAGCAAGCAAATTAATTTTGTGTTTAGGTGTAAACAGATACAAGCAGTTCTGTTCCGTAAATATAACTTGTCAACGCAACCACTAGATATTTTTCAAGTAAAAAGAAAAAATTACAAAACTTATTTCATTTAATAGATTTTGTGTTTCCAAATTGAAACAATAAATCATGTGGACTTTTGGTGCTCTAATTTCTAGTATACTCCCAGAACCTAGCCATTGCATCATCACCAACCTGTCTGTGTTTCTAACAAATTTTTTCCCCCTCGGACGCACCAGCTGAGAAGCTGACTCTGGTAATTGGCGGCACCATAGTCAGAAATGTGGCACGAGAGATTGAGACACCAGGGATCAGAGTCAAAAGTTTGCCAGGGCTCAGAACAGACAACATCAAATTCTACCTGTAATTAGTGGCTAATATCTGATAACATTCATTGAAGCATGTCTGATTCAAAGTAACATTCCAAACTTTGAAGGAAGTGGTGCAGTAAATATTTTAATGGAGGAGTAGACAGTTTATCTTGTTAAAAAAGAAAGTAATGAGTTAAATCGACTGTAACAAGTGCAGTGCACTGCACAATTAAATGCGCACATGGCACACTGAGTTGGAAGTTAACCAATCGGGTTGAATCAGAATCAGGCTCAGACAAAATGTCTGGCTAGGTCTGGGTTGGACAGGATTTTTTGGGGTTCGATCTAAACTTTAGCAGAGATTTCTCCTCCAAATAAGAAGCAGGAGGAAGTTATGAAGCTGTGGTTCAGACCCCAGCAGGGTAAGCCCTCATAATTTAAGTTTAGCTGATTAATTTTATTGTTCTGTCAGTGGTTTTATCACTGTTGAGAAAAAGTTAGACATGTTTATCTGTTTAATGTTAAACAGTATAAAAATTAAATGCATCAGAATAGAATGAAGTTCTTTCTTGTGTGTCAATATAATTTCAAATTTAAGGGATTAATATGGAATATGACAGAATATTTTTGATGTCATCAGTCAAAATGACAAAAAACAAAAAAATCTAGCGCAACCTGTGGATTGAAATGAAATAATTTTTGGGGGGAAAGTACCTTGAAATACCATTTGTTGTGAATTGAAGCTGTAAATAAACTAAACTGAATTAAGTAAAACACTTTTTTTTACAGAATCTTACAGAAGTATCCATTATGTTTGAATTTTATGGTCACACTGCTGCATCACTCTAGCACATAAATGTGCTTAGATATAATACATTCCATTATAGCTGTAAGTTCAGGGTCGTAGTCAAGCAGATGATAATCCAGGATTTGCCTATATTTAGCTTCGTCCATCGTAAAGTCTGTCATCAATGATAAAAAGCATCCCCACATCTACATCAACAGGTGGGACTGTGTGTTCAGGGTGAAGTTCAGCTTTAGTTTTACATCACACATTGTGTTTTGCATGCAAGTTTAACTTTGTCCAATCAAACTGCCTGTTTAGATATTTTTTGTGGAAGCCCTAGGTGGTGTGTGGTAAGCTAGAAAGAGGGTTTCTTATGGATTACATCAAATGATGTCTTTCCTCTCGTCACTCTTACATAAAGGTCAGATTTGTTGAAAGCATTGCTCATAGTTGTCAGGTGACCAGATCCTTCCACCTGAGCTATGAAATTCTGCAACTCTTTGGACCTCTTTGCTGTGTCTCTGACCGATTCTTTTCAACTCTGGTCTGTCAGTAAAGGCAGACATGTATGGGAGGGTACTGAAAATTGTCTGAACTATGTTTTATTTTAGGGCTGCTGAAGTGGAGGGGGCAAAAATAATAATCTTAAAACAATATATCTTTTCCCCTACACTTTATACTTACTATACTACTTTGTGATGGTCTACCATACAGTAACGTTATAGAATACATTGAAGTTTGCGGCTGTACAGATCAAGGGAAATAAATACTTTTGCATGTAACTTTGTGCATCAAGGAAAAACTTACATTGTGGATGTTTAGAATTCAGAAAATGCAATAAGTAATAGTGTCTGGAAACAGAAAACATGTATCTTTTCAGATACATGTTTAGAGCACAGCCTTTAGATCACAGTCTAAAGGCTGTACACTTTGCACAATCTGAGAACTGGCTGTGCGTTGTCACCTGCAGGCATGAGTCAGAGAAATGGTACAAATGTCATTTCCTTCCTTTGCTCTAGAGCAGGGGAGCTCAATACGTCGATCATGATCTACCGGTCGATCGCGGGAAGGTTCTGAGTGGTTCTCGGCAGCAGGTGAGAAACTGAAGGCCTCCAGGACGCTGAGAGCAGCACTTCCTCTTCTGACAGGCTTATCAAAATATTCACTAAGATCCAAAACGTTTGTAGCTTCATTAAATAATAATAAAGCCTGGAAACCTGATATCGTAATGGACTGAACATTTTAACGTAATCTTTGCTCGGCCTGCGGGGCGCAGGCGGTTGCCACGGCAACGGGTGTGCTTAACGATAAAGAGAGAAAGAGAGTAAAAAGGTGCGAGTGGTTCTGAGTGGATCACCTGTTCGGGTTATTTTACCTTTGTTTTCCTTCGCTGTGGTTCATCACAGCCACAGGAGTTTCTGAACGTTCAATAAACGACAAACTTGGACTCATTACCTCGTTCGTTTGCAGTAAACGTCACAACAAACATCAAATAGGACAAATATATTTGATCAAGCTTTAACAAACAAATGGCTTCTAACGCGACAATTATGTGAAATTAAATTAATTATATCCCAAATTCAAAAGATTTGCCTTTACCTCTGCAGAACTCTTTGGTTTCTCCTGTCAGTCTGTAGTTTCTCATACTGACGTTATGAAACCACATTTCAGATTTACCAGAACTGACTGACACCTGCTGGCCTCACTGGAAACCAGTAACCTGACTGAGAAACCAGTAACCTGACTGTGAAACCAGTAACCTGACTGTGAAACCAGTAACCTGACTGAGGAACCAGTAATCTGACTGAGGAACCAGTAATCTGACTGAGAAACCAGTAACCTGACTGAGAAACCAGTAACCTGACTGAGGAACCAGTAATCTGACTGTGAAACCAGTAACCTGACTGAGAAACCAGTAACCTGACTGTGAAACCAGTAACCTGACTGTGAAACCAGTAACCTGAGTGAGAAACCAGTAATCTGACTGAGAAACCAGTAACCTGACTGTGAAACCAGTAATCTGACTGTGAAACCAGTAACCTGACTGAGAAACCAGTAACCTGACTGTGAAACCAGTAACCTGACTGTGAAACCAGTAACCTGACTGTGAAACCAGTAACCTGACTGTGAAACCAGTAATCTGACTGTGAAACCAGTAACCTGACTGTGAAACCAGTAACCTGACTGTGAAACCAGTAATCTGACTGTGAAACCAGTAACCTGACTGTGAAACCAGTAACCTGACTGTGAAACCAGTAACCTGACTGTGAAACCAGTAATCTGACTGTGAAACCAGTAACCTGACTGAGAAACCAGTAACCTGACTGTGAAACCAGTAACCTGACTGTGAAACCAGTAATCTGACTGAGGAACCAGTAACCTGACTGTGAAACCAGTAATCTGACTGTGAAACCAGTAATCTGACTGAGAAACCAGTAACCTGACTGTGAAACCAGTAACCTGACTGTGAAACCAGTAATCTGACTGAGGAACCAGTAACTTGACTGAGGAACCAGTAATCTGACTGTGAAGCCAGTAACCTGACTGAGGAACCAGTAACCTGACTGAGGAACCAGTAACCTGACTGTGAACCAGTAACCTGACTGAGGAACCAGTAACCTGACTGAGGAACCAGTAACCTGACTGAGGAACCAGTAACCTGACTGTGAAACCAGTAACCTGACTGTGAAACCAGTAATCTGACTGAGAAACCAGGAACCTGACTGAGAAACCAGTAACCTGACTGTGAAACCAGTAACCTGACTGAGGAACCAGTAACATGACTGTGAAACCAGTAACATGACTGTGAAACCAGTAACCTGACTGAGGAACCAGTAACCTGACTGTGAAACCAGTAACATGACCTGAGGAACCAGTAACCTGACTGTGAAACCAGTAATCTGACTGAGGAAACCAGTAACCTGACTGTGAAACCAGTAACCTGACTGTGAAACCAGTAACCTGACTGTGAAACCAGTAACCTGACTGTGAAACCAGTAACCTGACTGTGAAACCAGTAACCTGACTGAGGAACCAGTAACCTGACTGTGAAACCAGTAACCTGACTGAGAAACCGGTAACCTGACTGTGAAACCGGTAATCTGACTGTGAAACCAGTAATCTGACTGAGAAACCAGTAATCTGACTGTGAAACCAGTAACCTGACTGAGAAACCAGTAATCTGACTGTGAAACCAGTAACCTGACTGTGAAACCAGTAACCTGACTGAGAAACCAGTAACCTGACTGAGAAACCAGTAATCTGACTGTGAAACCAGTAATCTGACTGAGGAACCAGTAATCTGACTGAGAAACCAGTAACCTGACTGAGAAACCAGTAACCTGACTGTGAAACCAGTAACCTGACTGAGGAACCAGTAACCTGACTGAGGAACCAGTAACCTGAATGTGAAACCAGCAACCTGACTGAGGAACCAGTAACCTGACTGTGAAACCAGTAACCTGACTGAGGAACCAGTAACCTGACTGTGAAACCAGTAACCTGACTGTGAAACCAGTAATCTGACTGAGGAACCGGTAACCTGACTGTGAAACCAGTAACCTGACTGTGAAACCAGTAATCTGACTGAGGAACCAGTAATCTGACTGTGAAACCAGTAATCTGACTGAGGAACCAGTAACCTGACTGTGAAACCAGTAATCTGACTGTGGAAACCAGTAACCTGACTGTGAAACCAGTAATCTGACTGAGAACCAGTAACCTGACTGTGAAACCAGTAACTGACTGTGAAGCCAGTAACCTGACTGAGAAACCAGTAACCTGACTGAGGAACCAGTAATATGACTGAGGAACCAGTAACCTGACTGAGGAACCAGTAACCTGACTGAGGAACCAGTAACCTGACTGAGGAACCAGTAACCTGACTGAGGAACCAGTAATCTGACTGAGGAACCAGTAACCTGACTGTGAAACCAGTAACCTGACTGAGGAACCAGTAACCTGACTGAGAAACCAGTAACCTGACTGAGGAACCAGTAACCTGACTGAGAAACCAGTAACCTGACTGAGGAACCAGTAACCTGACTGAGAAACCAGTAACCTGACTGAGGAACCAGTAACCTGACTGTGAAACCAGTAACCTGACTGAGGAACCAGTAACCTGACTGAGGAACCAGTAATCTGACTGAGGAACCAGTAACCTGACTGAGGAACCAGTAACATGACTATGAAACCAGTAATCTGACTGAGGAACCAGTAACCTGACTGGAAACCAGTAACCTGACTGAGGAACCAGTAACCTGACTGTGAAACCAGTAACCTGACTGTGAAACCAGTAACCTGACTGAGGAACCAGTAATCTGACTGAGGAACCAGTAACCTGACTGTGAAACCAGTAATCTGACTGAGGAACCAGTAACCTGACTGAGGAACCAGTAACCTGACTGAGGAACCAGTAACCTGACTGTGAAACCAGTAACCTGACTATGAAACCAGTAACCTGACTGTGAAACCAGTAATCTGACTGAGAAACCAGTAACCTGACTGAGGAACCAGTAACCTGACTGTGAAACCAGTAACCTGACTGAGAAACCAGTAACCTGACTGAGGAACCAGTAATCTGACTGAGGAACCAGTAATCTGACTGAGGAACCAGTAACCTGACTGAGAAACCAGTAATCTGACTGTGAAACCAGTAACCTGACTGAGGAACCAGTAACCTGACTGAGGAACCAGTAACCTGACTGTGAAGCCAGTAACCTGACTGTGAAACCAGTAACCTGACTGAGGAACCAGTAACCTGACTGAGGAACCAGTAACCTGACTGAGGAACCAGTAACCTGACTGAGGAACCAGTAACCTGACTGAGGAACCAGTAACCTGACTGAGGAACCAGTAACCTAACAGAGGAACCAGTAATCTGACTGAGAAACCAGTAACCTGACTGAGGAACCAGTAACCTGACTGAGGAACCAGTAACCTGACTGTGAAACCAGTAACCTGACTGAGAAACCAGTAACCTGACTGAGGAACCAGTAACCTGACTGTGAAACCAGTAATCTGACTGGGAAAACAGTAACCTGACTGAGAAACCAGTAACCTGACCGAGGAACCAGTAATCTGACTATGAAACCAGTAACCTGACTCAGGAACCAGTAACCTGACTGAGGAACCAGTAACCTGACTGAGAAACCAGTAACCTGACTGAGGAACCAGTAACCTGTATGTGAAACCAGTAACTTGACTGAGGAACCAGTAACCTCACTGAGGAACCAGTAACCTGTATGTGAAACCAGTAACTTGACTGAGGAACCAGTAACCTGACTGAGGAACCAGTAACCTGACTGATGAAACCAGTAATCTGACTGAGAAACCAGTAACCTGACTGTGAAACCAGTAACCTGACTGAGGAACCAGTAATCTGACTGATGAACCAGTAATCTGACTGTGAAACCAGTAACCTGACTGTGAAACCAGTAAACTGACTGAGGAAACCAGTAACCTGACTTTGAAACCAGTAACCTGACTGTGAAACCAGTAATCTGACTGTGAAACCAGTAACCTGACTGTGAAACCAGTAACCTGACTGAGAAACCAGTAACCTGACTGTGAAGCCAGTAACCTGACTGAGGAACCAGTAATCTGACTGAGAAACCAGTAATCTGACTGAGGAACCAGTAACCTGAATGTGAACCAGTAATCTGACTGAGGAACCAGTAACCTGAATGTGAAACCAGTAATCTGACTGAGGAACCAGTAACCTGACTGAGGAACCAGTAACCTGAATGTGAAACCAGTAACCTGACTGAGGAACCAGTAACCTGACTGAGGAACCAGTAACCTGACTGAGGAACCAGTAACCTGACTGAGGAACCAGTAACCTGACTATGAAACCAGTAATCTGACTATGAAACCAGTAATCTGACTGAGGAACCAGTAACCTGACTGAGAAACCAGTAACCTGAATGTGAAACCAGTAACCTGACTGAGGAACCAGTAACCTGACTGAGGAACCAGTAAACTGGATGGCGCCGGTGTGTGTGGCTGCTCGTCTGGCGTTCTTACGTGTGCTTATGTTTATACTGCTTTTGACTTGTATCATACATGGAACTGAATCTCTGCTGGCGTATGATCGCAACACACTACTAGATCTCCAACCTTTAGTCCAGGATGTGGTGTTATTTGATGTTGTTGATCAACAATCCTTGCCCCCGGTTCTGTCGGAGATTCCGGGTCACCTGCTTCGAGTTCCTGCGCTGCTTACACGGCGTAGACGTCATCGTCGACGCGGTAGACGAAGCGGCCGGCTGGTGAAGCTGAAGTTTCTTCTGACGCACTGTTCTCTTTCTACCCGATCATCGCATGGACTATTTCTAGGCTCTCGGGTGCCTCTGCGTTTTTTGGATCCCGTTGATGTCTGTTTGGTGCCCGTGGTTGGTGCTGAAGCCCTTCTGCACCACCGCCATTGCACATCCCGGCTCTATATGCGCCGGCGGTGTCTTCAAAACCTGAGACCGCTGTGCCAGTTCTCCCAACCTGTTGAAGTCCATGCTCCAGTTCCTGTCAAGTTTGGCCTAATAAACGCCAGGTCGCTTACGAATAAAAACTTTTTATTCTTCGGGACTTTTTCATTCACCAAAACCTGGATTTCCTGTGTGTGACTGAGACGTGGCTGAGTGTTGGTGAGTCCAGTGCTCTATCTGAGCTTCTACCAGCGAACTGTTCTTATTTTAATTCACCACGGACTTCAGGGAGAGGGGGAGGCACAGCGACTGTTTACAAACAGGACTATAAATGTAAGCAGTGTTTTCTACATACGCCATTCCCCAGCTTTGAGTTCACGTCATTTGAGATGAGACACGTAAAGCCAGTCTTCTGTGCTGTGGTTTACCGACCCCCCAAATATAATAAGGATTTTATTAGTGACTTCTCTGACTTTTTAGCTGGGATCATAACTAACTATGATCATGTTCTTATTGTTGGAGATCTCAATATACATGTGTGTTGTCCTGATAAGCCTCTGGTAAAGGACTTTCTAAACCTTCTGGACTCTTTTAACCTGGTACAGGCCGTATCTGGCCCGACACATGAGCACGGACACACACTGGACCTGGTTATGTCCTGCAGTCTGCCTGTGGATCACCTGGAAATCTGTGACTCTGTGTTCTCAGATCACCTGCCTGTTTTATTCAGTGTTAGTTTGACACCTACTGCAGTTAAAACCCGCGCTGCGGCTCGGCGTTGTCGGATTATTAACCCTACCACGGCCACTCAGTTCTCTACTGCTTTTCTTCAACTTCATGGATCATCTGACTTCCTCCACTTTGATACTGAAGAGCTCTGGTCCTGGTTCTATTTCTCCTGTCAAACAATTCTGGACTCAGTTGCTCCATTAAAAACTCGGCAGCCAAAGATTAAACCTGAGCCTTGGTTTAATGACAGAACTCGTGCTGTAAGGAAGGAATGTCGCCGTGTTGAACGCAGGTGGAAAAAGGACAAACTGCAGGTTACTTTTCAAATCTTAAAAGACTGTTGGCGACTCTACCAGAACACAGTTAAAGAGGCAAAAAGGGAATACTTGGCAAATATCATCTCTTCAAACAGCCATAACCCACGTGTCTTATTTAACACCATTGACTTTATGCTTAATACTCCACAGAATGCCTGTTTGGAAGCTTCTCCTGACCTGTGTGATAATTTTTCTGAATTTCTTTATTGAGAAGGTTGGCAGTGCCAGGGCTTTTACCATAGCTCCTGACTCTGACCCTTCTGTTTCGATCCCTTGCTCTGCTGCTTTCACTCAGTTTGAGCCGGTGACTGTCTCACTTTTAGAGGATGTGGTTGGCCACATTAAGCCAGCAGGTTCTCCCCGTGATCCTGTCCCTCCACAACTTTTGTGCAATTATAAATAGCAGTCTGTCCTCAGTCTAGCATAGTGCAGCCTGTTTGTGCAATTATAAATAGCAGTCTGTCCTCAGGTGTGGTCCCTGCTAGTTTTAAACATGCAGTAGTGCAGCCATTGCTTAAAAAACCTGGCATTGATCCTAATGTTCTGGCAAATTATCGGCCTATTTCGAAGCTGCCTTTTCTTTCCAAGGTTTTAGAAAAAAATTGTATACAGTCAGCTGAAACAGTTTTTAGATGAGAATGGTGTTCTGGAGGTTTTTCAATCAGGTTTTAAAACTCTTCATAGCACAGAATCTGCTTTAATAAGAGTTTTTAATGACATCCTTCTGGCATGTGATTCTGGGAATCATGTTGTTCTGATTTTACTTGACCTCACTGCTGCCTTTGATACAGTCGACCACGACATTTTAATATCGCGATTACAGCACATTGTAGGTATTGGTGACACTGTTCTTAATTGGTTCAGGTCCTACCTGGAGGATAGAACATTTTCAGTAAATATTAGAGACTCTGAATCATCTACTGCTTCAATGCCATATGGTGTACCACAAGGCTCAATTCTGGGCCCACTGCTTTTCTGT